>JALRMH010000038.1:0-384957 GCA_026119935.1 Endothia cerciana | reverse complement strand
GCTTTTATTAATATAAACTCTTTAAAATATTTAAAAATTTTTAAATTGCTGCAGTGTTTATTATATTAAATATTTAATATATAATTGTTATATATTATTAATAACTACTACATTAATATTTAAAATTTATATTTAACTATTTTGTTATAACTTTATTATAACCTTTAGCTTTCTGTTACACTCTGATTACTAGCAACTATATTGCTCTTACTATTCCCACTACTTCCTTTTAGTAATGTAGGCCGCTTAGCTTCTAGACCCTTCAACTTGTTCCCTAGACTTAATTTTGCAGCTGACACGCCCGGGCCTAGAGGCGAGGGCTTCGAGGGCACAGCTCTAGCGACCGAGCTCGATGATGGAATAGAAGCTACGCTCACAGAGTCCTCCATCTCATCCTCTACCTCTCCTCTGGTCCCCTGAAGGGTTTCTCTTGGAGGCGTCTCCTCAGGTCCGATGGAAATATCCTCATCTGAGTCGTCTACTGCTAGCGAAAAAGGAGTGGGCGCAGATTTCCGCCTTAATCGCGTGGCCAGGCCCGCTGTTTTACCCAACCCATTTCTGCCCGCAATTGGAGGTGACTTGGTCCCATGTAAATGACTGGCGTTTTCGTTATCACGTTCATGATGCTGGTGGCTCTTCTCCCCATGCGAAGTTGTAGTCCTCCTCTCCCTATCTGTGTCCCTGTCGCGCTCCTTTTTATTGGCCGCGAGCGCAGCCCTCATCGCAATCCATGTCTCCACTTGGCCCTTGTCCGCCTCCTCAACGCATGCGCAGTCATCGCCAGCAGGGCACTCCGTCTCGCCCATGCCGTGCCACTCCGCCAGACATGCGTCGTGTGTCGCGCAACCGCATCCTAGACATGTGGAATACAGTGCATCAATGGGCTCGTGGCAGAAGACACAGGTGAGTTGGGTCTGTGGGTGGCGGCACCGCTCACAGGTTCCCACGGCGCCGCCTGTCCATTGCGTCTTGGAATATTGTAGAGGTTGAAGCTGGATCTCGTGTATACGGCAGATGCCCGTGACGTCAAGGCCTCGGGCGGAGGCATGGAGAGCCGCGAGTTTCCCGCGTTTACCGCCGATAAGAACAGTGGGCGATGTTGTACCTGCTGCACTATGGCTACCGCTGTCATGGATGTCGGACTCGTGAAAGGTGTTCTCGGCGGGTGTGCCGTTGTCCATGCCTGGGAGGGCCTTCCAACTGTCTTCTTTGAGAACATTGAACTTCATAATCTCGAGCCGTGCAAGAGGCAGCTGCCACACCTGGAGCATTTCGGCGTAAGCGTAGCGATAGCTCGCGTGATCTGCATTGTGACTAGGATCCAGCAGAGGTGTAGACAACCACCCGTCGTCATCGAAGGCTGTCTCGTTCTCTATGGTGACATTTACGCTGACTGGCACCATGGACACCAGCTCATCCCTGCGAGATTCGTCGTCTGACACCGACGTTCTCGCCGTTTCAGTGTTGTCCAGCTGGCCTGCACCAAAGTATGTCGAACCACCCCAAGTGATATTGCTTGGAATATGTGACAGAATTGTCTCAGCCGGGCTGGGGCGTTTTCGTCCTGGAGGTGATGAGGGTGTCATGGATGCGAAACCCCGTGTAAAGCCAGATGTGAGCGTGGAAGCCAAAGCGGATTGTGACCGCCGGATCGCACGATCGTTAGGAGAAGTGGACAAACTTTGTGTCTGGTCGACGTCGCTGAGATAGTCCTTGGAGAATCTAGGAGGGGTTTCACTAGTCCAGTAAGCCTGAGATCCAGAGTCAGCCATCCACAGCACATCTGGACTATGTGGATCTGACGTAACAAGAGGCGTTTGCGACACTCGAGGGGTATGTATTGCCGAGCTATAACCACTCTTCGTTTGGAGACCCCAGTCCATGGCATCAGTTGGAAAGTACTCCAGAGAGAACGAAGGCGCTTTCATTGGCAAAGGTGTTTCTGGCTGGGGGAGGCGTGACTCGGCATAGGGCACAGGATCATCGGTGGACGACTCCCCGAAGATGCAAGACAGCATTGCCAGCATCTGGATATCTGCCAGCTGCTCGAAGTATTCGAACAAGTCCTTGACGAATTCCTGGGCAAGGGGATGGTAGCCCCACTTGACGCGGCCTGTCAAAAGCTCAACCTCCTTTGCTGGGCGTTCGCCATCGCGATACCTCGAGAGGACGTCTTTGGCGATGACAAGCACTGACTTGTTCCTCTGGCGTGGTTCGCGCATTTCCAGCGGGATGTCCGACCTCAGAAGCAGAGCCGCATATCTCCAGATGTTGACCATATCTGGGAAACCGTATTTTTCTGCAACTCGAGCATTGTGCACGCATACCTGAGCCCCATCACCGAATATGGCATACTCTTGAGCAAATTGTCTCCTAGAAGGGAGCATGTCTCGCACGTCGAAGAGTTTGACAACGTTTTTCGACCGCCCAGTGCGGCGGCGACTCGTCCCGGTGCCTGTGCCCGTCCCGGCACCGGTGCCTCCACCACTTGATCGGAAAGACTCATTGGCACTCCACGTCTTGTGAAGCTGACGCCCCGGACGGTACCAGAGGCTGATCTTGTGCATAGTCGTCAACTCAGAATCGCTGGACGATGAAGAGTCATCTGAATCATCCGAAAGCGCTGATAGATCGTCGGTAGCTGAGGCCTCGCCATCGAGATACCGCCTGCGGGGCGGAGGGGAGTCGTGAGCGAGACGACCAAAGCCAGCAAACGTCGGCTGATCTTTGGATTTCTCTTTGAAGGTGTCATTGGGGCCGAAGAGCAGAGCCTTGGCCTCTTTCGTGGGGAAGAAGGTCACCAGTCGTCCGTCATTTGAGAAACGCGCACCGCACGTCCTAAACACCGGAGGTACTGTAGGACGCGTGATGGGTGCGAGGGTGTTCTCAATCTCAATGCTTGCCGTCAGCTCCTGTGACATTGCTGCCGAGCCACCTGCGGGTATGTCGTTGTCGGAATCCTCGCTCGAGCTCTCATCTGCGAGCACATCAATGTCGTCAAGATCCCTTACGTTCCTGAAGAAGTTTGTGCTCTCCGCCAGGGTGGTCTCTCCCAACAAATAAGAAAAAGCTGCCGCAAGACAGTTCTGCTTCCTTTTCAAGTATTGTTCGCCAATCTGATGGACCTCTGTTTGCAGCTTCTCATGAACGCCTTCCGTCATGAAGGCATTATTCTTTATGATGAATTTGGGCGCTCTGGTCTTCGGGTAGGCGTGAGGAATGTCAACCTTGACCTTAAGGAAAATATCCTCCTCATCGACGCCCCAGGGCCCCTTGAGCGAAACGTTGAGTATAAGGTTGTCCATGTCTATGCTGTCCCACTTGACGTTGGGAAGCTGCTCGTTAATACGCACAAACTCTTCCTGAAGGGTCTCAGGCTCTGCCCAGTAGTCCTGTTGCAAGAATGGCCCAAACATGCTAGAATCCTTTGATGCCGTCCGGTGGGGAGAATCAGAGCTCAATTTCCTCTTAGTCATGGTGATGCCCTTCATCCAATTCATCTGAGCCTGGCTGCGGTCAACCTTCCTGGTACCTGCGTTCTTGGCCTTCATGGACGGGCCTCTCCAGGAGGGTCCGCTCCGGTAGGATGGAATCTTCATGCCGAGGGTGAGGGCGCTCTGCCGCATCCCAGCTGTACGAGGGTCACTCATTGTCGCCGTTCTGCGGTGGTGGGTCCCGTCATCAACTGTCCGAAAGGTCTTGTACGTGGCGCCCTGCCTGGTGAGGACCAAGTTCTTCTCAGCCTCCATCCCCTTCACATATCCAACGCCCTCCAGGGTTGATGGGTCCGGGCGTGTCAGCCGGAGCTTGTTGTCCTCTCCCCAAGAAACAAGCTGGAACTCGCGGTTGTCGGACCCATCATCCGAGATGCCGCCACGGGTCCTCCATAGAAACTCCTTGGCCTTGTGTTCCCCATGGCCTTCAAATACCGCGACCGGTCCGACTGGGCCATCGCTAGGTGTGTCACGGCCCATGCGCTGGTCGAACAGGTATAGATTCCCCGGCTCGTTCTGCGGCATGGCCAGCAGGCCCCAAGCGAAGGGGGTATGCCGGGCACGCCAGACGGGGAAATCGGTCCTTATAACTCTCTCGGGCACATCTCCCTCCTGTTCGTAGTCCCAGAACTTGATACTCTTATCCAAAGAACAGGTCACAATCGCGCTGGCCCTGGTGCGATTCCAGTCGATACCGTAGATCTTGGATGTGTGGGCGCTGATGGACCTCAGCGGGCTGGAGCACTTCCGCTCGTCCCAGATATGCAGCCACCTGTCGTGAGAGGAAGCGATGATAAAGGGATCCTGTCGGCTGTATTTGACCTGCGTGGCGCCGGAAAACCAGTCACAGAAGGTGATGGCGGGCTGCCGAGGCCTTCTCAGATCCCAGCAGTGCACATAACCGTCGACGGAACAAGTTGCCAGGGAGTCGGGGTGGTGGGCGGAGAAGTTTATATCAGTAATGGCCCTGCTGTGGCCCTGCAGAGAATGCTCGATGGCTCCAGAAGTCGAGTCGTCCCTTAGGTTCAGGTTCCAGACCAGGCAACGGTGGTTCGCAGTGGACGTAACCCAATAGTCGCGGGCGGCAAAGGGTGACCACTGCACGTCGACGACCAGCCACGGAAGGCCATGACTGCTCAGACGGCGCGGAGGGCTGTAAGGAGAGTCCAGATCGATGATGGCCAGGCCCTCGGGCGACGCCAAGGCGACATCTCGTCCGGAGGGCGAGATGGTGGCTGAGCCAACCAGGCCGTCGACATGTATGGTCCCATCTGCGTCGAAGCTCTCGCTGTCGTAGGCAGACTTGACCGTCTTGGTCTTCTTCTGGGAGGCCTTCAGGTGGTCGAAGGCTGAAGGCATCTTGTTGGACTCACTGGTGGTGCGGAATCTGGTTGCGGAACAGGAGCATATTCATCGTCCGCCCGGGAACACTTGTAAGAAACACTGCGGGTCGAAATGAGGGCTCATCGTTCAAATCGGTAGATAAGGCATGGTGGGGAGATTCCTGAGATCACACCGGTGTTTTGTTTCTTTCTTTTTTCGATGGGAGGAGGCCGAGATATACGTACCATCAATCTGAGAGACCGCAGTAACCGTAGACCATCCCTTATCTAATCAGGCCCCCCCCCCGGAACCTGTCACTGGGAGGTGGGGGCGAAGACGGTCCCTGCCTCTGCCCTTGGTTACTGTCATCAGTACTGGCTTCGTTCTCGTCTTGTGTCATAGAAAGGCTCGACGATAGCGTCACAACCTGACTGCAGCCTGCTGACCTGGACCGCCTTTTCCAACGCCTTACCACACGAAGGCTTTGCCTTCCATCATCTAGCACCGTACAGTGTGCCCTATCCCGCACAAGACATCTGTGATCACCCTCTGCGATCCACAACGTGGGCTGCACACCAGCCCGGAATATCCTCATTCACGAACGCACCACACCACCCCGCCTTTCCTCGACCCTCTGACCCCTCGATCCTCGTTTCCTCTCAGGAACCAGACCTGGAGCCTCTTTGACGACCCACGACATCCTTCAGGGGAGACACTCACACCTCCGCAACGCTATCGTACCTCGCCCATCATCCACACACCATGGCCTTGCCAAAGAGGATCCTGAAGGAAACAGAGCGCCTGATGGCTGAGCCGTATGCTGCCCAATGTCTCGACTTGATTCGCTGGAGGTTCCCGCTGCCCAAAGGGCTGTTTGTCTTTCTGACACATGTGCGACAGTGTACCCGGTATCAGCGCTGTTCCTCACCCTGAAAATCTCCGCTACTTCGACGTCACTATCGACGGCCCCGATTCCTCACCATACGAAGGTATGCCAGACCCAGGCGGACGTGCAAGCCCCACGCCTTGGGTGTCCTGTATAGCCTGCTGACATGACCTTCTGATCGCCCCCAGGCGGGAACTTCAAGCTCGAGCTCTTCCTCCCCGACGACTACCCCATGGTCCCTCCCAAGATCCGCTTCCTGACTAAAATCTTCCACCCGAACGTTGACAAGCTGGGCCGCATCTGCCTTGACGTTCTGAAAAGTACGCATGACCCCTCTGGCTCTGGAAAGGTCCATCTCTTGGCCTCCCCAAAATCCCTGCGAGGGACCTGCATGGCTGACTTGTGTGTTTTAACCAGACAACTGGTCCCCTGCCCTTCAGATCCGCACCATCCTCCTCTCCATCCAGGCCCTGCTCGGCGCCCCCAACCCGGACGACCCACTCGCCGCCGAGGTCGCCAAGGCCTGGAAGGAGGACGAGAAGGCCGCCATCGAGACCGCCCGTGAGTGGACCCAGAAGTACGCCAAGCCCGACGTGCAGTAGGACGGCCTGTCCCGTGTTTCCGAACCTTGCCCGGGGGATGACGGTACTGTCTCGGAGCCGCGGGAAGTCGGTATACAGCAGACCTCAACAGGTGGTATGGGGGTTGGCGAGGTGGGGACCCGCGCGACTAGGATGGAGAGGCTTGGGCATCCGCTGTATGGGGTTGGGAAGGGGAGGGGAGCTGGGAGTGGTTGGGCTACCAGCGCTCCTGGAGCTGCCCGGGGGGACGTTGAAGCCGGCCATGTGGAGGGGCCAAACCTTGCGTACGACCGGCAGCTTGGTCCGGGCCAGCAGGGCGGGACGTCCGATGGAGATATTGACAGTGACCAGTACGAGCGCGATTGTGCGGCACTTGATCGGACGCTTGATCAGATCCTAGAGGAGAACAGGGGCCGTGGCGGTGAGGAGCAAGGTATTAGCGAGGCTGAGAGGGAGAAGCTGAGAAGGGCGATCTCGCAGAAGAGACCTCTAGGTACCATGAGGCAGAACGAGGATGAATGAAGCCCTGACGGATTCTTAGCAGCTATGCAATTTGTCACGGCGGCGAGTCCGGGGCGGCCGGTGCTCTCTCTGTCGGAGCGAACGAACAGCTACCGACGACAGGGCCAGGTAGGTGCTGCCACTGAGCCCGTGCTCTTTGGTGAGCATAGGTAGGGCCTACCTGGTTGATGTGGCCAGAGGCGGTCCTAGAACACGGTTATCCGTCTCAGTCTCTGAACCAGGTGTCCAGACATGCTTCTTGAAACGCAATTTCCAGGATCGTCAAGATTGATGCGTGAATCAGAGTACCACTACAGTCAACAGATAAGGTGCTCCTCAACATACGGCGAACCGGGTCGTGACAGGTTTTGATTTCGTACATGGGTGTTCTATGCACACTATTTTTCCAATCTCCCTTGTTCATGGTACCCAGCCTTCATTCATGACTCCCGCCCTATCTCCGCGACCCCCCCCCCCCTACGCGGTAAGCTTATTCTTGAGGATGTCCTTGAGCGTGACGGCGTCCGCCGCAAACTTGCTGATACCCTCGCGCAGCTTCTCGACGGCCATCTGGTCCTCGTTGAAGTCGAAGCGGAAGTCGGCCTCGTCCTGGATGTAGGACTTCTTCTCGAGGTTGAGGCTGCTGGCGGCGCTGGCGTCGAGCTTCGTGGGGACGGCCTCCTGGGAGTTCATGAGCTCCTCGAGCAGGTTGGGGGCGATGGTCAGGTAGTCGCAGCCGGCCAGCTCGGTGATCTCGCCGGTGTTGCGGAAGGAGGCGCCCATGACGATGGTCTTGTAGCCGAACTTCTTGTAGTAGTTGAAGATGCTCTTGACGGAGGTGACACCGGGGTCCTCCTCCTTGCCGTACTCCTTCTTGGTGTGGGCCTTGAACCAGTCAAGGATGCGGCCAACGAAGGGGGAGATGAGGAAGGCGTTGGCCTCGGCGGCGGCGATGGCCTGCACCAGGCTGAACATCAGGGTCAGGTTGCAGTTGATGCCGTGGTCGCGCTGCAGGATCTCGGCGGCCTTGATACCCTCCCACGTGGAGGCGATCTTGATCAGGACGCGCTCCTTGGGGATGCCTTGTTCCTTGTAGAGCTAGAGGTTCGACACGCAACCGTCAGCTTCCTCGCCCTGTCCCCACTTCCTGGCCACCCTCGCCAATTGCCTAGGGGCGGGGGACGGTGAACTACCTACCTCGATGATGTGCAGCGCCTTGTCAACGCTGGCCTTGGTATCGAAGGAGAAGCGGGCGTCCACCTCGGTGGAGACCTTACCGGGAATGATCTGGAGGATCTCCTTGCCGAACTCGACGAGGAGGCGGTCCAGGGCGGCGTCAACCTGTGTGTCGATATCGGCGCCGCTCTTGCGCTCCTTGGCGTAGGTGACGGCGACATCCATCAGCTTGGCGTACTCGGCCTTCTTGGAGGCGGCGAGGATCAGGGAGGGGTTGGTGGTCGCATCTTGGGGCTTGTATTTGCCGATGGAGGCGAAATCGCCGGAGTCGGAGACAACGACGGTCCCCGACGCCTTGAGCTGGTCCAGAGATGAACTCATTTTGGGTGCGGCTGCGGGGCGGTGATGGTGGAGTGGGGTGAGTTGGTGAGGTGAGGCGGCGGTGGTGGTTGTTGTCTGCTGTAAGCGGCCTCGAACGGTCAGTGTACGGGGAGGACGATGAGGAAAAGGATAGCTTGATGTTGTTCGGTTACAGGAATTCAGGTCCGCGAAAATTATCGGCTGGACCGGGGGAGAGGGGGGGGATGGCCCGTCGAGGCATTTTATGTTATCGAGCCTTGACCCGACGCGGACCTGACATGAGCAGCTCGCCTCTGGGGCGAGTTTAATATTTGTTAATTATGGAGCCGTCCTACGTCAGAGCTCTGGAATGCCCACTGTCCTCGACCTCCAGTGAGGGCCTCCCTCTTGGCTTCCCTGGCCTCCATGTCCTCCCGTCGAGAGTAACTGAGCGACCGGATCGTGTCTCCTTGTCCCTCGTGTCGTCTTGCGCCCATTTGTCTGGCTCTCATCCTTGATCTCTTTCGGTTGTGTGCTGCCCAGGGTTACTGGAGGGGTGCTGGGGTGCGGGGTCGCCGCTTCTTGCCCCCTCTTCCTCGACCCCCTCCCCCCTCCCCCCCAAACCACGGGGCCCCCCTGACGCCCTGACGCCCTGACGCCCTGACGCCCTGACGAGCTTGGGACTTGCAGGGCTCACGAGGGCCCCTTGGGGGGACTACCCCCTCTCCCGGAATTCCCAATCAAAACCCAAAGGACGGCCAGTCAGTGCGCGCGTTGGGCGCTTATTCAGCCCCTGGGCCAAACCTCAGGGTACGCCAGCGCTATAGGATGGCAGATGGGAGCGGCGACAGTGGGGTGATCCGCTCTCCTAAAGCCTTGCTTGAACACTCGGCAGGGGATGTGTTCCCAGTACCCACGCAGGCCCCGGGACCGGACGTCAGACCCTGCGTCCTTTCCCGTCGAGATGCTTGGCGGGCGGGCGGGCTGGCGGGCGGGCGGGCGGGCGGGCGGGCATGTAACCACTGCCAGACAAGAAGCACCACGACCAAGCACGGAGCACACTCACCCTCCAAGCCGCAACGGTAGGTATATATATGCTCAACACGGGAGGCCAGGTCCGGATTGTCCCGGCTGGCATGAGTCACACACCACGAGAGGACGATCAACCAAGGGAAAATAGACTTCTCACATAGCGACCCAAGACCACCTGCGGAATAGGCTCCTTTGCATCATGTCATGGAAGTATAACCTGTCATAGATCATTCGCCGCCGTTAGATCACCAGTCGTTGAGGCGTTCTTGTAGGGCACCGCAGATGGTCACGCGAGTATCACAACGGTGACGGGTCTAAGCTGCCATGGCAGACTGCATTCTCCAAGCCTGCTACTAGTCCGTACGACTTCGGTCTGCCACTCCTTTTGCCAGCTGCCCCAGTTAGTATGCTTGCATATGGATGCTTTTGTGATTCCATTCCCTTCCACCGCGCCTTTTCCCACCGTCCCAGTTTTGTGATGACATGTAATGTTGCGCAGGGGACTTTTTCGATATCCGATTTGGACATGTGGATGGGGATGTGATTAGGGATGTCGAGAGGGAGGCATCGGTCACAACAGCGCCTAGTCCTCCGTGAGATCACCGTACTCCCACATGCCTGCGCGGTTCTCCTTGGCCTCGCTCTCTGCCTCCTTGTAGGCCTTCAGTATCTCGCTGAATGCGGGGCTGCGCTCCCAGCCCTTCAGCTTCCGGGGCACCATGCCTAGTCCCTCGAGCAGGACCTCGCGGTTGATCGACTCGTGCGCCTTCGGCCGGGGTTCCTTGTCCTCGTAGACCGTGATGTAGGTCAGGCCCTCCTTGGGGTCGACAAAGTCGTAGCTCACAATCCACTTGGCCTTGCCCGAGAGGACCTCGGTAAGGAAGGCCCGGGTCTCGTTGAAGTACTGCGGCGCCGTGGGAAGCTGGAGGAGCGAGAGGGATGCATCCGCGGCTTGTGGCTTCAGCTTCTGCGTGCTGAACTCGGGTTGATCTAGGGGCCGCAGCTCGCTCCATGGGAATTTTTCCGTGTTGCCGTAGTCGATGAAGACGACCTCCGCCTGCTGTGCAGCTCGATCGTTGGATCGGATCCGTGCTCGGTACCAGCAGCCATCCTCGGACCACTTGGCGGCCACCAGATCGCCGGCCTTGGGCGCACCCTTGATACGGGTGTTGTTCTTGGGGTCCAGATGGAACTTCTGGAACCTCGATGACAGCTGGTCCAGTAAGGCTGTGCCCTGGCCCACCTCCTGGATCTTGATCCTGCCATTGTCATCGATGCTGGTGACCGAGATCTCACGGTACTCGCGCTTGATGTTCACCGGAGCATCATTAACGGCAGTCTCATCTGGCGCAGCTTCTTCCACTTCCTCCTGCTCCTGTGATGGGTCCCAATCGTGCCACAGGCCTTTGCGCCCCTCTTTCGCCTTCTCCTCCGCCGCGTTGAGCTCCGCCGCGTTGCCAGACTTCTCAGCAGAGTATTGGTGAACGGAGGCCAGACCCTCCTCAACGAGCACCTTGGCAAAGCTCTCGCGCCCGACGTAGAGGTCACCAATGAAGCCTCCGATCTTGTCAATGTCGTGAACATCGACCTCTACGTCTCGCTGGTTGCAACGCTTGTTTGCCAGCTCCAGGGCCTCGTTGCCCAATGGCTCGCCCTTCTCCTCTGGCGAGCGACCCGCTCGAGGGGCACGGATGCCAGCCAGGACAAGGGTCAGCTTGATACCCTCACGGGGGATCAGGATGGTGAAGCGAGATCCGGACTTGCAGAAGTCAACAACGCCGGGAACCTTCTTCTGGCGTTGAAGAGTGCCCAGATTCATCTTGGCCCTCTGCAGGTTCTCCGATGCATCGACAAGGGTCTTGGACTTCGGAGCCTTTCCAGACCACATTCCCTTCTTCTCCTCCTTGGCCGTCTCCTGTGCGGCAAGCAGCTCATCATAGTTGGGTGACCGGTCAGTATCGTCCTTTCGGTGGCGGATGACCGAAGCATAGCCCTCTTGCACTAGGGTCAACCCAATGTTCTTGCCATTTTGGGTGACAGTCGCAACGTCGCGAGCCTCGAAACCGTCGGCTGCCGGCTTGGATCCATCGATGGTCACCTTGACGTGCTTGCCAATAAGTTTCTTGCGCAGGAACTCCTTGGCCTCGTCCTTGAAGGCGGCCTCCGACGCCTCGTTGGTTCGTGGTCCACGAACGCTGCTGAAGTTGATGCGCTTCTCCTGACCCGTCTTGTTTCTAGCGAGGATGGTGTCCGCACTGATAATCTTCGAGACAGTCATCTCTGATTCCTTTGCATCCGCCTTGGCGACGTGGTTCTTGTGCAGTCTTAACTTGTTGCTTTGAGCCTTTCTCTCCGCCCCACGCAGAGCAGCCATCTTGTCGCCAAGCATGGTGGAGTGGAAGTCGTTGCATCGGGCTAGGCCTTCCTGAAGAAGGAACTCGGCGACATTTCCGTTGGGATGCAGGACAGTGGCCACAAGTTGGCCCTGGGGACTCGCTCCAAGGATGTGCACCTTGACGCGGCGTTGCAGCAGCCTGGTCTCGACAAACGCCTTTGCCTCATTGCCGTATTCCTCCGCCGGCTGCGTGCCGCCGGTTGAGGCAATCGGCCTTGCCGTGGCAGGGGTACGGATACCGGCCAGTAGGGTCATGATCTGGAGGTGCTTCTTGTCAGACAAGAAGATCCGGACCAGCAACCGGTCACCGCTGAGGACCCGCTCGACAACGCCTTCGACAGTTTTGCCCTTCCACTCCTCGAGGAATTGCGGGTGTCCAAGGTCGTTCTGAACATCGATCACGCCGCCGGTCGTCGCCCAAAGTCCCTGGCTCTCATTCTTAGCCTTGCTTTCCAGCTCGCGAAGATTGTCGATCCGCTGCAGGATCCCTTCGTCGTCCTCCTTCTTTCCAGCGTCCTCGCGAACCTTGACCCAGCCCGCCTTGACAAGATCGTCGGGAAGCTGGGTGCCGTCTTGCAGCTCTGCCGCTCCGTAATCGCGTTGAGAGCTGGGGACGGTATACAGAACTTTGAACTTGACAGTCTTGCCGACGGTGAGCGCCCTCAGGAATTCTCGAGAGTCGAACCCGAAACGCTCATCACCATCCTTGCTCAGGCGTGGTGCGCTGACATAGGCCAACGAAAGGGTACGCTCGAGAGCCGGGTTGTTGGGGTTTGCCAGGATCAGGGTGTCTCCACTCAGAACAGACTTCACCTTGCCAAAGCCAGAAGTAGGTTGAGCCATGTTTGACCAACGAGGGCAGCGGATCAGTCGTGGAGGGGAACGACAAGAGCTAGGGCTATCTAGCAATCACCTCAGCACCAGGCCTAAGGGCATATTAGAACAATGGGATCTCTTCTGAAGAGTAGGGGTATGTGCTCTAACGGAGCACGTGACGAAAGAAAGAAAAGAGGGAAAGGAACATGCTGGATGTGTCATGAGAAGAGGGTTCCAACAAGACGTGCATGGGATCTCCGGTGAGATATTCCTGATGAGACCCCTCTGGGTTGAGGCCGCATCCCAAGACGCTGTATGTCCTTGAGGGAGGTCCGTGTCTGCCAATGCATCGTGCCTGAGCAGCTGGAGGGCATGGCTTTCATGGGGAGAGGGCGGAGGAGGTATGCGCAGCTATAGGCAGCTTGCAGCGGTGAAAAGGGGACCCCGAAGACGGGAGACACATACCAGGATGTGAGATGACAGAGATGGAAGAATGCTTGCCTGTAGAGTGATGTCGATGTTAATGAGGAGGCAAGCGTGGCTATATCAAGAGAGAGGGGGGGTGGGGGGCCGGAGGAAGAAGTCCGAGAGAATGATATGGTGGGTGACAGCGTCGGGAGGAAGGGGGAGGGAGGTTGTCTCCAGTGTCGTGTGGTTGCTTGCCTTCTGGCCAGATATTCAATGTCCGTACTGAGTGAGAGGCGTCCCAAAAACTGTGGGCCACGGAGCTAGTGCGGAGCCTCTGCCCTGGGCGCTAGCCAGATCGGGTAGCCACAACAGCGGGGCCGACATACTAAAGCTTTGGCGGGGTGTGTAGTTCTACTTTCAGACGAGGAGGAGCGAAGAGCAGAACATGGGGGCCCAACCTAGGGAGTGAGGGAAGGGGAGTCTGGCCGGTGCGGGAGCAATGCTGAAGAGACAGCCCTGGGGAGAATCTACACCTCGAGTCGAACGCCTCAGTGGAAAGCGGTGGGGGGGGTCTGTCTCCCAGTACATGACGGGATCCCAAAGCCGAGAGGGGGCAGATGGTGAGTCTCGTCCACGAACAACGATGGGCTGCCTTACATTGTGGAACATTTGTAGAGGCAGGTCAACATTCTCCCTGTTTCAGCGCTGCCTATCTACCTCCGTAGTGTCAATCCAGTCCTAAGATGCCACCCAAGCCCCATAGCGGCGGGGGGTTCTTGGTCCCGGCTCATCCTGACCCGGCGGAGAGGGGACCTTTAGTTGGAGATTCCAATGACGCCGCAGGCAGGGCGGCCGCCAGCATTGCCAGTCTTGAGGGACTCCTCATTGTCACCCTTGCCAAGGTCATCAGTGCCGGCGTGGACGACGATAGTGCGCTGTTAGCAAGTTAGCGTGGATCGTCCCCTGATACACAGCAGGTGGAAGATGGTCCCGACATACGCCAATGACAGACTCGGGCCCGATCAGCTTGACATGCTTGTCCTGAACACTGCCCTTGGAGTTGCCCTGAGCATCGGTCGCGATGTTGCCCAGGTCACCAACGTGGCGGACCTCGTCAGAGGGAGCACCGTGGGTCTTGTTGTGGGGGTTGACTGGGAGGACGCGTGTCAGCCGGTTGGGCATCAGGAAGCAGCAGCCCGGGAGGCCCCGAGGGCCGGCTGGGACTTACAGTGAGGGCCGGCGGAGGTGCAGCCGTTGGTGTTGTCACCGAAGGTGTGGATGTGCATGCCGCGCTTGGCGTTGGCGTCGTGGCCGGAGATGTCCCAGGAGATGGTGGTAGGGTCAGACTCGGAGGCCTGCTCGAAGGTGACGGTTCCGGCGACCTTGGCGTCACCACGGACGACGCAAACTAGAGGGCCACCAACGGGCAGATGTCAGCTGGCTGCTCGGGCCAGGCAGGATGGTGTTGCAGGCCTCGGCGACAGGCTCGTCCCGGGTGGGATCGACCTGCCAGCCCCATTCAGGGCATCAAGGAGGCCCGGGCGCGAGGGTGACGGCCCATAGAGCTGCGGAACAATGTCCATCAAGGTGCCCATGATGGTCGGCAGGGACCGTCAGGGTGGGCAGCGGATGGCACGGAACCATGCCTCTGGAACCCGACCTACCGCCCCTCCTGGGCCCTGGAGCTATGGCAGAGCCCCGATGATATGGGTCAGGGTTGACGGAGCTGGAGTCTTCTCACCTGCTTTGACCATGTTGGCTGTATTTGTGGCTTGTTTTGGGACTGGTTCGTGATGGCTGTTTCTCTGGCTTTTACAGTGACGAGTATGATGATCTCTGAAGGAAAACGAGCGGGAAAGCGAGGAGAACCGAAGTTTATGGGAACTGGGACTGTAGACGACAAGGTCCGACACGGCGAGGTTCCAACTTGTTCCCCCCCACCCCCCTCCACCCCACATTCGCCATCCGGAACCCCGCTCTCAATGAGATTGGCCGTTATTATTAAGCAGAGTTTGCCAGTGCATGCGATGACTTCATGCTCGCCCAGCACTCGGGAAATTCAAGTTGTTGAAACGACTACAAGGATATCGTCCGTTAGGAGAGGAGGCCCTACAGGCCAGTACATAATCGTCTCTGGGATGTTCTGACCTCGGTCATCCCGGTTCTCGTCCTCGTCCTCGTCCCCTCCCCGTCCTGACAGACTCCCTCGGGGAACGCCATCAAATCGTCTGTACCTCGGCGGCCCTCGGCCGGTGTCGGTGGCGCTGGGCGGTGCGCACTAGCTGAGCAGGCACCAATGCAGCTGCTGAGGAGCCAGCCCGCTATCTTCAGGCTCACCTGGCCCTGCGAGGCACCCCAGATGAAGGTGGCCCGGCGCCGTACGTGGTTATAGGTAGATGCGATTGTGGCTCATCGGCAGACCTCAGGAATGCCTGGGGCCCTGGACCTACCAAGCATCCAGACCGTGTTCTGTACTGTGTCCCTGTCACGGTCTATAGAGGGTAATGTAATGTACATAGTGATGGGATAACATCGTTCAACGAGACCATTACTGCACATCAGCCCAGATCCAACTACTCATAATGGTAAGCTCTGTCCACGCCCTAGTCCTACTGTAGACCTGGGGCCATACAGTACGAGTCTCAATCCCGGCAAGAGGAAGAAGAAGCGATTCACCACAGCAGGAGATATGCAGCCTGGTGGAGTTAGGGGATCTGGGAGGGTAGAAGAACAAGAAGGACAACGAGGAAGAGAACACGGATATCTTGACAGTGCGTGTTCGTGTGAGGGCCAGCTGCTTCCGTGGCGCACCTGGGCACTTTTGCAGAAGGGATAGTGAGGGACAGCCCCCCAGGAGGGCGACGGGGCGCGAGCTGCTATAGTATACCGGTAGGGTGCTGAGATGCACCAGCTACGAGGGTATCACACCGGGCCAAGTCCTCGTCACTCACGTATCCCTGGTACCTGACCCTCCACACCATGGACCCTGCACGGCGTACCTGGTTAACTGTGCAGATTGTCTGGTGGCCCGGGTCCCAGGGTAAACCCACTGACAGTAACGGTCAGACAGGGGTGGGTGACTGGCAGGGGCCGCTAGACTGGGCTCTGCTTACAGCGCTCACCCAACGGCGTTCCAGCTGCAGCTCCTGCTTCCAGTCCCCGGCTGCTGCTCGCCTCAAGGATCGCTGAGATCCTATTCCCAGGCCAGGCCCCGGGTCGAGGCAGGATGCGCAATCTCTACCTCCTGTACTGTAGCCATTCCTGAGGATGGAACACCTCCTCTCCTCCTCATCGCCTTCGACGAGCCGTCATCTTCTCCACCGGTGAGGAGCGACCCAGTCTGGACACCACCAGCAGCAAAAGCCACCGAGCCACCTGTGCCGGGACGACTTTGGACACTGAATGTACTGTATAGCCCTCTCCACCGCGATTGAGCCGGACCCTCCTCTGAGGCCTCTCTGACCAGCCAGGGTTAGAACCGAAACCCACGCGTGGCACGGCGATACCCCATATCAAATTACCCGACCCCAAACGCCGACGCCAACGAGCCGAGCCACATGAGGCCGGCATATGCAAACAGCACTCGCGAGCCGGCGACATACCTCAGCGTCTGATACAAGACCCTTTTCCTGCCTTGCTGCTCGACGTCCACCTGCGGATCCGATCAGCCCGGTGCCTGTTTGTACAGCCCACCTCGCCTCCGCCCTCTGCCCTCGGCCGACGGACCGCTGCTGCGACTCGGGTGCCTGGACTCCTGACCTTCGAGGCTGATACGACACATTACCCAAGAGGCTCTCGACCTGCGCCTCGCCCACCCCGGCTCCCCGACCTTCATCGTCCTACTTCCCGGCGCAACTGCCCCAAGTACACGCCTCGACGTTCAATCCGCACGCGCGGTGAACGACGGACCCTCGCGCATCTTCGACAGCGCGACCCACCTTGACGTCAAGGTCAGCAGGGCCTCCTCTTGACGTACGAAGTCTGGCACACAATCGCCGAATCTGCCACGACGGCCCTCGCGAGTGTTCTCACCCTGCTTGTGCGACATGTCGTTCAGAGGCAACAACCCACGCTACGGCCATCTACCCCCGGTGCAGTATCCCGTTGCTGGCCAGGGTCAAAATGTCTACCCGCCGCGTAGGGGCAGCTTCGACGAGGGCGACGACTCCGCTACCGACTCCGCTCGACACCAGAGTCCCGACATGGGGAGGCAGGCCGAGGCGTACTTGACGAGCCCGACTGGGTCGGCGGCTGGCTACCAACAGTCATATCAGGGCCAGGCTCAGCAGGCGCCAATGTCGCCGACATCATACAATCCACAAGACTTCGCGAGGTCGAGTTCGACAACGGTGCCCTACCACCCAGCCGCGCGATATGCCTCGCCGACGGCAGTCCACCCGACGAGCTACGCTCCCCAGCCCACGACCTACCACCACGCCGCCTACGACCCATCGGCCTACGCAGGCGTCAGCCCGACCCATCAACGCTACAGCCAGTATGGACATGCCTACAGCAGCTCCTTGGCGTCCCAGCAGCCCACCGCGCCGTACACTCAGGCGGCGAACCCACCCTACAGTCCCACGTACAATCACGAAGTCGTGTCACCGCAGATGCATGCATCAGCAGGCAACTCGCAGTATGCGCCCAGTCTACCCAGCCCGCAGTATTTGCCACACTCATCACCACCCGTGCCACCCGCATCCTTTCAGGCCACCTGGACGGGCGGTCTTCACCAGTCCAACGGAGCCACGTCTCCACAGGGTCCTCCATATGCTTCCCAGGCGCCTTATCCCAGTTCCTTCCAGATGCCCGTTGGCCCAAACTATTCTGCGGCAGATCCTAATGCGGCATTCGTAAATTCTAGGGCGCGTCAGGTTTCACATACGTCCTCGGTCCCGTCGCCTCCGGTTTACGACCAGCCTTCGTCCCCAGGCTTGGCAAGGCATCCGACCAACGCTCCGCTCCCGAGTCGACCGACGGAAATCACCCCGGACGAGCCGGCCGGCGACCCGAGTGTGACATACTTCTCCACGGAACAGGTAGCACAGGAGAGCCTGATGGAGGACATCTTCAATGACCTAGGTGGGGGAGGAGGCGGTGGTGGTGGTAACGTTTCTCGGCCTGCGCCGATCAACGGAAACCTGTCTGACGACGACCTGGACAAACTCCGCACCAGCTTTGATTCGCGAGCGTCGACCATGCAGGGGACAATAAGCACTGGCGTGGGTCGGTACAACTCGAACGCATCGACACTCAATAGTCGTAGCACGCCGGGCACCTTCCTCGAGGATGATGATAGTGATGGAGATGGAGCAGCTGGTCTGGCCATGATGCAAGAGGACGAATTGACGGACCGACGCTTCAGCGGAAACACGTCATATTCATTATACCCACCCAGTCATCCGGCAGCGACATCCTCACTGCCTGTTCCTCCAGAAGAGCAGCCGAGCGGCAGCGATAGCGAGTATGCTGGAGCACTAGATCTTGCAGCCTTGAGCGGAGGTTACACACCGAATCTAAACCTGTCGTACGACAACAATGCTGCTGCTTCTCCGCCGGCAAGGTCAACGTCGCTTCAGGGTCGCGAAAGGCCATTACCACCGCCTCCAACCGACCAGAATCTGCCCTATCCAGATGACGATAGCGACGACGATGGGGGTTACTATGGGGTGGCTGTCAATGTGGACTACGGTGATACCGGCGGGCTACAAGCTCCAACGGCTCAACGCCGCAGCTTCGACGAGGGTGATGATCGTGCGAGTGGCAGTGACTCGCCAACGAAGGAGGATCTCCCTGATCTTTTCTTCCACCCAGGATTGTCCAACCGCCCGTTGCCGGCCCTGCCTGGCGGATCTGACACAAGTCCGTTGCTATCTGTGCAATCACCAAGTCGCGGACCAAGTCAACACAGCTATTCACTGAGTGCTGACTCGAGGACGCAACGCGCCGAGGGTTTCGATGTAAATCAACACCCATTGACCCATCAACAACAGGTCGAGAGGTCGATTTCACTGTCAAGTCACACCACGACACCTGCGGTCCAGGTCCCCGGAAGATCAAGGACAGATGCTGCAGAAGAGCGCAAGAGGGCACTGCGGCAGCAACATCAACAGCATAATGGATCGCAGCTTGGCACACCCCTCGAGGGCTACGAAACAGGGACGCCGTCTCCCATGGCCTATGATCTGATAACACTGCCAAGTGGGCGCAAGAAGAAGTTCATCCCTGAGAAGTTAAGTCCTGGTGACTGCAAACGTTGCTCAGAGCCTTGGGCACTCAGCAGCATCGCAGCCTGGCTCCGGGAACTGGCGGAAGGCGAGCCCGACCTAAAGCGCAAGACAATCGAGGAAGGGCTCACTAAGCTCTTTACCTCCAAGGTGCCGACCATGAATATCGCAGATGCTGAGACGCTAGGCGTGATGGTGGCTGATCGACTTTACGAGGCCGGCATACTTGTCGAGGATGAGGAGTGGGCAAAGTTTGGCCAAGGTACAGTCTCCGGTGTTTTGTGGCAGATGACCGGGTCTGGATGCTATGCGTCGAAGGTGCATGAAACAGAGGTTGGCGGCAGATGCTACTCATACCACTGCACACGAACGCTCAAGAAGGCCAACCTGGACGAGCTCTTGACGGAGGAATCCACGCATCACGCGGACTGGGCGACATTCTACAAGCTCGACAAAGCCAGCGTGGAGGCGAAGCCAAGGAAGGAGACTGACCGACAGAACATTCTCCACGAGATTGTGACTGGTGAGGAGGACTATATGGGCCAACTGGATGTTGTTCGGCTCCTGTACCGAGACCAGCTCAAGGCCTGGGCGCCACCCATCATCCCCCCCGCGAGGGTTAATGGTTTCATCGACAAAGTGTTCGGCAAGGTTGACGCAGTTCACCAAGTCAATAAGGAATATTTGCTGGCTCAGTTGAAGTACCGTCAAAATGAGCAGGGTCCGTGGATCGTTGGTTTCTCTGACATCTTCCGTGATTGGATCCGGAAAGCAGAGGCACCCTACCTGGAATTTTCTGCAGCCTTTCCCCTCGCTCAGCTGGCAATTCGCAAAGAGGCCTCGCGCAATGTGTTGTTCGCTCAGTTTCTGGAACATGTACAACGTCACAAACGCTCGAACCGATTAGGATGGGATACCTTTCTGAAGGCGCCCATCACGCGACTGCAACGATACAGTCTGCTGCTTGACGCAAGCTTGAAGAAGATGGTGCAGGACAGTGAGGAGAAAACCAACTTGCTCAAGGCCCTCGACGAGATCAGAGCTGTGACACACAAGTGTGACGAAGCCGTTGCCCGCAGCAAGAGCAAGGTCGATCTTCATATGCTGCAGTCCGCACTGGTCCTCCGCCCAGGGTTCCAATCGGTCTTGAACCTGGATCACTTGGGAAGGCAGTTAATCCACCGAGGCGACCTCACAAGAATGGGTTCAAAAGGTGTGCGGTGGGTCGATACACATGCTTTGCTGTTTGACCATTACTTCATCCTCGCGAAGGAGTATCCCTCCAAAGACGGGAAGGACAAGAAATACGACGTTTCGAAAGAGGTCCGTGTTGCGCAGTTCAAGCTAAGGATCTCACATGTGCTGACCTCCCACAGCCAATTCCCATGCCCTTGCTCTTCCTGGAGAGCATGCGCGATGAGCCCGTCATGAAGCAGGGGGGCTTGAGGGCCCCTCTGACCCGGACCGCGATCGCCAATGCCTCTGGCACCCAGCTGAACAAGGTGATGTCTAACGGGGACCGTCCTATGCTTTCACACTCTGACACGGGATCTTCGATGGGGTCCCTGAACATGAACGCCGTCACTCGCATCAACACCGCGGGCTCGGCGGATGCCGCCCTATACCCCTTTAGAGTGAAGCATCTTGGCCACGAGGTGTACACTCTGTACGCGACGTCCCAACAAGACCGCGAGCTCTGGTGCAGCAAAATCATCGAGGCCAAGACTCAGCATGCAAGAGCACTGCACGCTCAGAACGCGGAGCCATTCAGGCTCCGTGTCCTGGCCGATGGTGCGTTTGCATATGACACAGTGTCCGCCATCGGCAAGACGCCCGGCGTCCCCATCAAGGGAACGCCCCTTGATCGCTCGATTCGCGAGATCGAGAAAATATACGGTTCTGGTAGGGGGCCGCCAGCGGTATGCAGGGCTCAAGTGAACTGCGCCACGGCGTTCACAGCGTTTGGCAAGTCGCTGGTGGCAATTGGAACGGACTATGGGGTCTATATATCTGAGGCCTCAAATCCTCGGGGCTGGACTAGGGTGAGTTACTACCTCCCTCATTTCGTGCGTCCGGAACGATCAGCTAACACCGTCTAAGTCTGTGCAACTCGCCAGGGTGACACAAATAGCTGTCCTGGAAGAGTTCTCAATCTGTCTCGTCACAGCAGACCGGTCACTGATCGCATATCCCCTGGAGACAATCGCGCCGACTTCAAACTTCCCAGCCGCAAGCCACGACAGCGTACGCAAAGCACCACAACGGCTTGCCAAGGACGTCACATTCTTCGCCACAGCCCGCATGAAGGAACGCATGCTCATCTTCTACAAGCGGAAGGAAGGTATGCACACCACCTTCAAGGTACTGGAACCGGTCTTCCAGCGGTCCTCCGAGAAACGACCTCGTATCTTTGGCGGGCGCCGCGGTGGCAACGGCTTGACGGAGTCGTTCCGGGATTTTGACGAGTTCTATCTGCCAACGGAATGTTACTCGCTCAACCTGTTTCAGACGTATATTGCAGTGGCCACCGCGAAAGGCTTTGAGATGCTCACTTTGGACAAGAAGCAGACCATGTCCGTGCCGAGTGGCCTCAGCCAGCCGACCATCGCCAACATCGCCAACCGCATCCGTGATCAACGGCCGCTCGGCATGTTCAAACTTAACGATCAGGAGTTCATTCTCGCCTACGAGGACTGCGCGGTATATGTTGACAAGCACGGTGAGGTCTCTCGCACGCTGATCATGGAGTACTCGGGCAAGCAGAAGAAGGCTCGCGGGGCGACCATGTTTGGGCAGTACCTGGTTTTGTTCAACGAAGACTACGTCGAGGTGCGCAACGCAGAGAACGGCCGGCTGAGGCAGATCGTAGCTGGTCGCGACGTGCGCTGTCTTGATTATGGAGTACGCGGGCCGACGGGCGCCGGCGGTGTCGGTGCCGGATCGGTAATACCCGGTGGCCAGGACTCGAAGGGCACGGTCAAGATTACCATGACGCATCCTGAGGTTCCTGGCATGCAAATTATCCTGGAGTTGCTACTTAACGATGGACATGACAAGGCTGGTTAATGGACTGCTAGCCAGGCGCATGGGAAGAGGGGCTTTGCGATGGGTTTTGCGATGGGTTCATAGGTCCTCAAGGAGACTTCGTCTTGTGGTTAAGGATCGAGGTGATAAATCAGGTTCACATCCTGGTGATTGTGGATCTAGCAATGAGCAACGAACGTATGGATGCTCTCATGAGCGATGTTCAGGCACGGTGTGCAACTGGCCATGAGGCCTTTTCTCCCTCGTTGGCCTACACTAGCTACTCATTGTGGTTACTTTCAACTGTTCTTAGCATTCTA
The DNA here is from genome assembly GCA_026119935.1 of Endothia cerciana. Classification (NCBI taxonomy): domain Eukaryota; kingdom Fungi; phylum Ascomycota; class Sordariomycetes; order Diaporthales; family Cryphonectriaceae; genus Endothia; species Endothia cerciana. The sequence goes on along the minus strand of JALRMH010000038.1, from coordinate 362,435 downwards.
CCATGTCATGAGTGAATATAAGCTTCACTCCCGGTTGAGACTGCTGTCATCGACCCTCCTTAGTCTTCTTACTATGATTACTCTCTATCTATAAGTATAGTCCGTCATCCTGTTGGTACCCTCGGCTTGTGGTCCACACTCTTGAATCTCGTTGATGTGGACTCCTATGGGTCATCGATAGGCTCTCTATAGTGATGGAAACCTATCTACCATCCAACAACCTTCACCATGTCCACCCAGGCCACGTACCTGCTCTCCCTTTCAGACAATAGTCGCACGATGACTCAACAGGGAGCCAGGACGCCAGACCAACAGGCCCGGACCTTTCCCGACCATCACAAAACATCGCCCATGTTCTGGGACGCACCGCGAGCTCAAGATCCCCATGACTATTAGCGTACATCCCTTCCAGTGAGACTCTCCCCTGGCCTACCTAGACGCACCACGATCCTACGGACCCACTAGACTATCATCTTGGCCCGTTCGTCTAGCAGGAATGGCAATGGCACACCTGGGAGGAAAACGCTAGTTACTGCATTACGGCTGGCTTAGGCCTTCCTGAGAGCTCATGAGAAGATCCCTTGTGCTTGCCCCCCCCCCCCCCAAAATGGAGGATATGAACAAGGAGGGATGCCTGTCCAATACTCCCAAATGGTTTTCGTGCTGCCTCTTCTTCGTCAGAGCTCCATCAGGCATTGGACGCACACTGTTTTCTCCTTCTCGTGAGATGGACGTTGCACAACACAGCGCCCGACTCTGACTCGCCTTATGCTGTTATGGCCGGTGCTGGATAGAAAGCAAACGGTTCCGCGGACCTTGCTCTATCGACACTTCCCCACCGCGCTGCAGTACGCTAGTATGCCCTGGCTATCTTTAGTGTCCTGTCCATAGCCTGTGGCTGCTCGACGGTGCAAAGCTCAGCGGCTTGCTGGTGACCATGTACCGCACAACGATGGAGCTGTACATAGGTGATCTTGGCGGTCCTTTGGACCACAGCACATGTCGCAGGCCACACAGCCGTATACCTAGATGGTTTTGTTAATCACAGGTTCACGAAGAGCGCGGGGTTCGCACTGCCAAGTCCGGCTCCTTGTATGCTTTGTCAATCAAAATAGGAATGAACCCCAATGCATCGGCGGTAGCGTCTTCCATTAAATATGTATTGAATTTTGGTCTTGCTGGGGCCCCTTCGAATTCGTCAATAATTCCTCGTAGCGTGGAACACACGAGACATGCCTGTTCCCTCATGAAGATGGCCTTCCATCCCGTCCTGCATATTTCACCCCACGAGTTCGCGGGAATGACGGCACCTCCGTGACGTCAGATGATTATGTGCGGCTGCCAGCATGATACCTTGGTGCCCCAGCTCTGAGGTATCAAGAGAAGCGCCGAGAAGTAAACCCAGAGAATATACACCAAGATAGGCCTCCGTCTACCTCCTCCATCTCTCTCAATGCGTTGGTTAAATAAGTCCGTGTCGAATCGGCAAGGGGGCCGTGGTCTCGAAGGGAAAGGCGGTTGCTGTGGGAAAAGAAGAAGAAGAATGTGAAGAAGGAAAGGGGGGGGGGGGGGGAAAGGCCGCTCGGGTGCCCGGGGGGCGGGGTGTTTGATTTTAAAGGCGCGTAGAGGATTAAAGGGATGCTCTCCTTGCTGTAAATGAGCTCGCGTAGGGCGAGCGGGGTATCTCGAACTCGATATCTCAACCTCTCTCCAGGCTTGTCTGTAGCAAAGCATTTTATCGTCTCGATTGGTGACGCGGTCGGCCCGGAACCGATGACGGCGATCTGGCATCGGGTTCCCTCTGTCCGCGTTGAGTCCGGCAGGGGGATCCGAACCAGGTCGCCGGCGGAGGAGCGAAGCGTCCCGGCCTACCGTCTACTTGATGTCCTTGAACAAGTCGGAGCCGAGGCTGCCAGCATCATCGGAGAGGTCGACCTTGGATCCGAGGGCCCTGAACTCGGGAATCTTGGGGGGCGGGGGGCCCGTCGGCGTGGGGGTGCCGAGAACGGCAGGCCTGGAAGGGTCGGTTGGGACGAGGACCCGGCTGGAGCGCCTGGATTCCATGCCGTCGGAGCCTCGCAGGCGGCGGAACCATCCGGAGCTGCGCTTGGACTGCTTGTCGGTGGCGGTGGCGATGCTGGCGTTGCTCTGGCTCGTGGGCCTGGGGGGGATGACACCGTCGACTAGAACGGGGTGACGGTCAGCATACAGGGCCTCGTCCAGTCGGTTGCGGCTGAACAAACGTCGGATGCTAGGCGGAGCCTTTGTGGAGGTGGGCGAGGCAGGCGGGAGCTGCTCTGCGGACCGCTTCAGGCCGTTCCTCTGGGCCTCCGGGGTGGTCTGGGTGGCATTGGTGGTGGTGGTGGTGGGGTTCACAGAAGGGTCGACGGCGGGCTGGGCGGCCTTGGGCAGCTCGGGGCCCTCCTCCTGTATGGGTGACGGGAGAGGTGGCGGGATGTCTGTGCCGTCCGTCAGGGAACCGAACTTGAAGTCGAGGGCGGGCAGCTGGAACTTGGAGGAGGCGGTCCTGGCGGCGCCGTTACCACCGGCGAGGGAGGGCATGTTCGGGGAGGTGTCGCCGTCGCGATGGTCGTCCTGGGGAGGCAGTGGTGTGTGTGGATGTCTGTCTTTTGGGGGGGGGGGGGTGTGGGTTGGGTGGTCCGTTCCGCTTCGTCGAGGCAAAGCAGAGGCGAGGGACGAGAAGGTATGGGCTGTGAGGTGAAGCGGCTTGAGGTGATCAGGGGACCTAATCAAAACGACCCGAACCGAACGGGGCGACGGACGGGGTGTGGCGCCAGTGCGTTTGTGTGTTGTGTTGTGTGTGTGCGTGTATGTGTCGCCTGGCTGGGAATTACGTCTTCGCTTAGGGGGGATTCGACCCGGGGTGGCTAGAACAAAACAGATTGTGGCAACCGTTTTCGTCCTGCCCCGGTCCTGGTCCTGGTATCCTGATCCTGGTGCTGCCCGGTGATATGTATAGCAACCCGAGGCGGAGGTTCAGAGCTGAGGTCCAGATAGGATCTGCCCATGGAGGCCAGTCGTATCTGGGGGAGGCCCTGGAGTTGTTGTTTTTCTGGGGGGGGAAGGGGGGGGGGGGGCGAGAAGCACAGACGGACGGACGGTCGGTGCTTGGGCAGCACAGCAGAGATATGTGGGGGGGGGGGGGGAGAGAGAGAGAGAGAGAGAGAGAGAGAGAGGGAGAGAGAGAGAGCGCGATCGCCAAATAGTGGGTCGAGCAGTCGTCGAAGGGGGTGGGGAGAGTGGTGTGGTGGTCGCGGTTCTGTTCCGGTCAGTTAGGTCGAGAGTTCGGATCGCACAGGCAGGGTGGATCCAAGCCTTCAGGCGGCGGAAGTTAAGCTTGCAGGCATGCGCGACGGTGGCCGTGACCGTGGAGCAGAGGTGTGGTAGCCTGCACGTGCGGCTGTTGAGAGAGAAGATCTGAGTAGGGCGTGCGTCTGGTCTGCGATCCCAAATTGAGGATGACAGAAGAGGGGGAGGGAGAGGTTCAGGTAGCAGACTCGATCGGCGGCGGCAGGAAAGACAGAGAGAGGTGCTGCTACTGTGTGGTAGAACAGAGCGAGACAGGGCGGGAAATGGGTGGTGTGGGCCGGTGCGGTGCCGCGGGGCCTACCATACCGGTACCTACAGTACCCTGCAGGTGCTATATCATGCACGTACGTTATCTACTACTGGGTATGGTGGTGGGTAGGTGAGTACCTCAAGGGGAGGGGGGGCCCCAACAGGGCGGAGGAGGCTCGCTACTTCTTCCAGACCAGCCGGCAGCGCCGCACGGGGAAGGTACCGCAGCAGGGGACAGTGGGAGCGCGGAGCTGATAGTACGGTACCGCACGGCCTAGTATCCCATGTATCATAAGGATATGTATGGTACTATGGTGCTATGGTGCTATGGTGCTATGGTGCTATGGTGCTATGGTGCTATGGTGCTACGGTACTACTCGGTACTATGCTCTAGCCCGTCTTGTCTTTCTCGTCCCCCAAGTAGTTAGGCTGCTGTATGTACTGTATGCAGATGGCCTCTGTTCCGCATGTTCGTCTGCTGTGCTGTGTGTAGATGCTCCTACCCAGCCCGGGCGGGGGATTGGATACCCACGGCGTCGTCGCCACATCCTATGCCACGCCCAGCTCGGTCTACTATGTCCTCGCGTAGGTGCAATGGTGCAACATAGTTACATAGTAACGCAGTGAGCGCCGGGCGCTGGCCTGTCCTCTCCGCCCCCCCCCCCCCCAGGGGCGAGGCGACTGCGATACTATAGGAGCATATCGAATGGTGCCGACGGCCCAACAATCTCCTTCGGCCTGGACCTGAAACATGGGAGGACGCGCTCAGGGGGTAACCGCCTCCCTGATGGGCGCCCGCCCTGCAGGTACTCACCACCATGGCAGGCCCTCGGGTAGGGCCCAGGATTCGAGCTCGGTTGTTCCGGCCTCAGGTGAGCCACGAGCAGGCCCTCTCCGCCGAGGTGCTCTCTAGCCGTAGGACAGCCCGCCTCCTCCCTCCCGCCCTACGCGGCACACCATGGTCCGCCCTCCCGTCTCTTGGGTGATGCCCTCCGTGTTCCCGGAACAGGGGGCGACGACACGAGTGCGCCGCACAGCTCATGTCGGATGTGCCTCGGGAAGCACGGCCTGCGGCTCTGCGGGTGCGAGCTGTCTGCGGAAGAAGACCCGGCGGTGTCCATCCTCGACCCTCCTGTCTACCTGCACGAAACCCATCCTCCCGTACAGTCCGATGTTCTCGTGGTGTGCATCTCCTCGTTGGCGAGGGGGCGTCAGGGCCGGCCGCCCTTCGCCCGTGCGTAGTCTTCCGCCAAGTCAATGAGGAGGCGGCCGTACCCGCGCCCCTGGGCCTCCGGGGTCGACGACGAGATTGTTCACCTGCACCGGGCCGTCCCCCTCGGGGGTCTGGGAGGAGGATGGCGCCCACTGCTCCCCCCGCGCTCTCGGCTGCGCGGCACGTAGACGTCCGCGGCGTGGCCGGCGATGATGGCGTGGTAGTCTTCCCTCATGGGCGCCGGCTCTCTGCCGATGCGTTCGACATACCTGGAGCAAGCGGCCACGGCCATCAGCCTGATGGCGTCCGCGTCCTCGACGGTGGCGCGCTCGAGGACAGCATGCTGTCCGGCACCTGCACGGCCTCAGGGCGGGGGACTGCCCATCTCTCTCTCCCGTCGGCCTCTGCAGGAGGATTCCCCGGGCCCGTGCGACGACCAGGTCTGGACAGCTCGGGGGAGGCGGGATCTCGACACGCCCGCGTCAGGGAGGAGCGGGTGCTGCATGGCAGGATCGCAGTGGTGTATATCTGGCGGCTCGGATCCCCAAGGTGAGACCGGCGCACCGGCACGCTCCTCTCATCTCCCAGCCACGATGCAGGACGCCTGAGGAGGTGGGGCCCAGCTAGGCCGCTTCTAATTTGAGGACCTGGGGACCTGCAGGCACAAGTACACATGTGCAGCCGCCAGCTCTGTTGGCATGTGACATCACGGGCCGCCACCACAACACACATCACATCGTCTCCCGTCCATCGTCGCGCTCAACACAGGTCCTACATCATGTCGCCCTAGAGAGGAGACCCCGTGTGCCCCCCGTCAGCCGTTTCTTGTTGTTGTCGTCGTCGTTGTTGTTTTTGTTTTCTTCCCCCCTGAGAGAGGAAGCCTTGCCCGTCCTGAGAATCGACCTCAGCGGGTGCACGGAGAGGGATTGCCCCTGAACGCGCCAACATGCCCGTCCCATTCCTCGGGCGCCTCAACATGTACGCGCCCCCCTCAGGTGGCCCGGTCCATTTCCTACCCATTATCTGGCTGACCGGTGCTTGCTTTGCTAGAGTCGAATATGTCGCCGTCGCCCTGTCCTTTGCCTTCGTCACCCTAGAGAGCGTCATCCGCGTCCTGACGTTTGCCTTGCGTGCGTCCACTTCCGGCTTCCCCCCCCCCCCCTCTCCTGAGATACGGGAGCGCCTCTCTGACCGCGAGACAGCTTCGCCCCTGATCAACCTCTTCTACCGAGCCTCGCGACGGATATTCAACCGGTGGACATCCACAGACGAGAAGAGGGCAGAGGAGAGGAAGAAGAGTATGTCCGAGCCCCCAAGCTCCAGAGGTCTGGACCTCCGGAGGTCCAGGTCTGCTGGGGCACGTCCGGCTGACGAGTCTCCCCCCACAGGCATATCGACGGCCATAAGAAACGCGACCGATTTCGTCGAGCTGTGCGAACTATTTGGGTACACAGCTGAAGAACATGTCGTTCAGACCAGAGACGGCTACCTCCTGGGGCTGCACCGGCTGGCCTGGAGGCGGGACGAGGAGGACACCAAGGTCAACTCCGGACCCAACAGCATCAAGAAGCGGGTCGTCTACCTGCACCATGGGCTTCTGATGAATAGCGAGGTCTGGGTCTGCCTCACCGATGCCCAGAGGGCGTTGCCGTTCGTCTTGGTGGACAAGGGCTTTGATGTCTGGGTGCGTGTTGCTGCTGCTGCTGCTGTTGTTGTTGTTGTTGCTGCCGCCGCCGCCGGGTTCTGGAGCTTTGTGATGCTGATTCTTTCCCCCTTTAGCTTGGGAACAACCGCGGGAACAAGTACTCCAAGAAGAGCGTCAGCTCTGCGCCCACGTCTCTCGAGTTCTGGAACTTTTCCATTGATGAGTTCGCCTTCCACGACATCCCGAACAGTATAGAGTACATTCTGGGAAACACGGGGCAGCCGTCGCTCTCCTACATCGGCTTCTCGCAAGGCACGGCGCAGGCCTTTGCCGCCCTGTCTATCCACCCGAAGCTGAACCAGCAGGTCAACGTCTTCATTGCTCTCGCGCCGGCAATGTCGCCCCCTGGTCTTGCCAACGGTATCGCGGATGCCCTGATCAAGGCGTCACCGCAGGTCCTGTTCCTCATGTTTGGCCGGCGCGGCATCCTGAGCTCCGCACCTCTGTGGGAGTCCATCATCTACCCGCCCCTGTACATCAAGATCATCGACAGCGGGATCCGCTTCCTCTTCAACTGGAGGGCCAAGAACATATCTGTCGCCCAGAAGCTCGCCGCCTATCCTCACCTATACTCCTTCACCTCCACCAAATCCGTCGTCCACTGGTTCCAGATCATCCGCACCAGGTCCTTCCAGATGTACGACGACGACCCACCCCTGAGCATCGGGACCTCCACGCGCTCCACAAAGGTTGCCAAGTACCCGACACGCAACATCAAGACGCCCGTCGTGCTCGTATACGGGGGCAGCGACTCCCTGGTCGACATAAAGGCGATGCTGCGCGAGCTCCCGCCCACGACCGTCGCCACCGAGATCCCCCACTACGAACATCTCGACTTCCTGTGGGCCCGCGACGTGGCCGCGCAGGTCTTCCCGCACGTCTTCGACGCCCTGGACAGCTTCACCAATGCCGAGCACTCCAAGGACGAGTACGACAGCTACCGCCGCGCGAGGACGCAGAGCCTTGGCAGGAGTGCCACTTTCTGGAAACGCGGGCATGCATGCAACGGGAGTGACGTGAACGATAGCGATGTGAACAGTGCGCTAGGCGGCACACCATCCGCAGGGCAGGCGGCGCATCAGGCTCGCGAGGGCATACGCGACGTGAGGTTCAGCGACGACGAGACGTCGACGATCACAGATCCAAGCGAGCGTGGCGCGGGCAGCCCGCATCCTTTTTTCCAGGCGAGAGACAGGGTATATTCCGGCGGCTCCGGCCCAGGCTTCGAGGGCAGTGCGGAACAGCTGGAGACGAAAGACAGCTTCTCCTCCCCGCCGGCCCTTCAGGCGAGGACCTCAAGCGGCAGTCTGTGGAATGCCATGAGATCCGGCAGCAGAGGGATAAGTCTGGGTGCGGGTAAGGCGGTGGGCGGAATCAGCACGACGGATGCGACCAGTGTGAACGCGAGCCCGCAAATGAGCTCGGACGAAGCCAGATTCAAGGGCACCGTAAGATGATATTGTGTCCAGCCTGCAGACTTATCAAGGCGGAAATGGTGCAAAGGAAACCAAGACCATACAATTCTTATCTTCATGTCCTGAAACGGTGCAGAGAGCCGTGTCCATCCCTTCGCCGGCTACGTCGATAGGACAGCCGATCTCCACCACAAATAATAGACGACCAAGGAAAATTGCGTCCCCCCACCCCCTCGCAAAAAGGGCACCCCCGGCTGTACAGCATGAGCAGACCACGCCGTGCCATAGTACTCGCTCCCCCTTCCAAACGGACCGGAAAGCATACATCGTACACAAGAGCAAGGTTTGCCTCTTATATCATGTCCGGTCGCCATCTTTTCCACCCGTCAGGTCCGGTTCCCAATTGACGCACTGGTCCGTCCCACGTGGAGAGTGATGATGGCCGTAGTGATCGTATTTACATGTCAACTGCAACGTCGGCTTCTTAAGCGGTATAAAGAAAATCACCACAGAAAACAAAAGCCAACCAAAGGTCAGGCCAACCACACCCCATAGGCAAGCTGGTATCTACGCTGGGGTAGGCACAACAGTGGCGCTCTGTCTATCCTTCGGAATGATCACCGGATCGATGGCCGCAGGCCCAGCAGGCGTGTGAGGATGAACTCTTGTGGCCGGTCTGTTTTGTACAAGAGGGCTGGGCCAATCTTCAGACCCCAACATACCACTAGCAGCTCCGTGAGGGGGCAGAGGCGGTACTTACGTACGCCCAGAGTAGGACGAGACTGACAGGCTCAGTGTGGCAATGGGTCCGGCTGCCCTGGAGCTGGCGGAGTCTCGACCTTGTCCTCCTCAACCTGCGTCTGCTGCGAGGCCTGCCGCTGCAGCACAACATCATCGCCACTCCCTGCAGAAACGGCATTGGCCCGTGGTCTCTTTCCCCTGAACGGCCTGAGGCCCCTGAGCCGCCCGAGCCGCAGACCACCCTCGCTCTCGAGCATCAGCTTGAAGCACCACCCAGGATGGAAAATGACAAGCGCAACGCTCGCCAGGAACACCATAGTGCTCTCAAACACCACAAACAGCACCTGGTTCTTCATCAGCGGGCCAGTCCATCCTCCACTGAGCTCCGCGACGCGGAAGCAGCACCGGATGAAGATACACAGCGTGGCAAAGGTCAGTGCCGCGAGGAAGAGGCGGGAGGGGATCGATTTGCGGACCGCTTTGATCGACTCGGCCTGCTCGAGGGCTACACGGCCTCGTAGCTTGTGGCGTACGTAGGTGCGCAAGGTGAAGTCGACGGCACTGGAGATGAAGATGGCCATCGTGAAGACTTGGAAAGCCAGGCCGGCGAGCACTAGATGACAAGCCGGCATGTCAGCCAGGGCGTCTCATTCGGCTAGAATAGCGACCAAAATATGATGGGGAGATGCTTCCTCACTGGTGTCGTTGCCGGTAGTGATATGACCGCCGTCCTTGTACGCGACAGCTGCGAGACCGCCACCCGTGGCCTGCAGGGCGAGGGAGACGATATCGCAGGGAATGAACTGTGGTCCTTCAGCAACCGACGCCGATCCCCTCAGTACCTGAGGTGACGACTTACGACCCTGGTATACCATCTCAGCGAAATGCGCGAGTTCTCCTCGCCAAAACAGAATACGATCCTCCGCATACAGAGGTAGATCGCCGCGGCCATGAACGCCGGGCCCACCGTCAAGCAGCAGATTTGCATGAAGAAAGCATCGTCCTTGAACTGGTCGCCAGTGCTCTACACCCGAGCACTGTACCCAAGGGCCTCTGCCAGCACGCCCAACAGCATGAAGATGGTGAAGTCGGCACCGACCCTCTTCCGGATGTACATGCTAATGTAGGCAACTGCGAGGGTGGCGAACAACACCATGAAGGCGCCGTTGGCGTTGTGGTTCAATATGTAGCCATAGAATCCGGTCTGGCAGTTGGGATGCGTCTGGGGCGCCACGGCGCAAATCTTGGAGAGGATGTCCATATTCTCAGAGTCGGATCGGGATGGGTCCTTCAAGGTGGCCCCAAGGGAGGGCGCGAGGGCAGTGGGCTTCTCCATGGCCCAGAGGCATCTGCTGGTAGATGCCCGGTGTATGAATGGTGGCAATCTACAGAAGACAATAAGTAGCGATGTGAGTATGTATGGCAGTTAGTAGTGTGGGTGACTGCGGATGAGGGATGTTGACAGAAGCTGAGCTGGCGACGATGTCCACAAGCGAAGCTTCGAGGCCACCGGTCCCCCGAACAGTGCTTGATATTTATGCGCATGCCCACCACCTAGAGCCCACCGCAGCTGCCAATATTGAGCAGTGGGAGGGCGAATGGATACGGATATCACGGCAGTGTTAGTAGTTATGTGTGGAAGGGAGGAAGTAGCCTCCCGCCAGGTTTACTCTGGACGGTGATAGCTGCGAGAAATGACCTTGGCCAGTATCCATCGAGGTTCCCTGGCCTAGCAGATCCCGGGGACGGGAATGGGCAACAGTCAAAGTCAAGGTTGCCTTGATGGAGGACTTTCGACAGGGTGAGATATGCTCTCATATGTTTGGGCCGAGAACCTCCTCTCCCGCTTCTTTCGTCCACGTTACTCAGCTTTCTATACAACCCGTATCAAGGCGACGACCTTGCCGAACCGTGCCAGGCCCTGATATAATATATGCAGATTAGAGATTAGTCCAGCTACCTATTTACCTAGGCAGTGCTGGGTACGGCTGTGGCACTAGGAACTCGTAATCTGAATGGGGAACGGGGCCGGGCGAGACACCCAGGGGAGACATAAATCCAGAGCGTGGCCCTGTTCAGCTTGGGCGCCTCTCCTGCCGAGAGTCCATCGCTAGCCAGCATAGTGGCGTCTTCTAGACCCTCGTCGAGCTGCCAGAGTCTGTGCTGAGCAGTGGCGCGCAGTTTTGGGGGGGGGGGGGGGGGCGGGCGGGCGAAGCCCACGGGCATCACGAGCGAAGACTATTCTGACTCGTTACCGCCCCTTGGTGTCATTCATTCGTTGACGCGGGTATTGGCTGATCTGTGCCAGTGCCAGCCAGTGACAGCCTTAGGGGTCATCATGGCGGGACGCCAGTCCCTGACGGCGCCCTTTCGAGACCCTTTTTTGCCATGCCGATCTCAGACAATGCCCGCGTTGAATCAGGCCGGCTGCGCATTCTTCATGTGAAGCTCCCCTTGCAGGTTAGCACGAGGAATAGGGACCGCTGACACGGCATTGTAAGGTAAGTGCTTGCATCCCTTTCTTCAACACGACTGCACTCCCTAGACACGGCCCGATGCAATTTGTGCCTGACTTGCCGCGCCACCGCCGCCTTTCTTTTTCTCGACCCTCGGGCTTTTTCTGTGTCCAGTTGTCGCCATCATTATAGCTTCCCACCGTACGACACATAAGGACGGGATCTCTATCGCTTTGGACTCCCGGGGCTTGAACGTCCGGCACGATGTTCAACCCGCTCTCACCCAGAGACGCCCCCCTGAAGGAAGGTCGCCTTCCAGTGGGTGTCCCCAGCCCTAGGGAGCCGCCATCGAAACATAACCAAAGAGTTCGACAGATAGCCTTGGTTGTCCTCGTGGTCTTGGTTGTCCGGACCATTGTCTTCTACTGGGGCCCATCGGATGGTGCTGTACCCGTGAACGGGGAAGTGAACCCTATGCTACAGAGTAGCACTGCTCCGACGCGGACCGAAGAGACGCATTTCCCGACACTCGATGTCGGTGCCGGACGGGCGTCCGAAGAAGGACCTCCAGGCCTGCCCCCCCATAGGCCTCTCCAAGTACCTCTGGCTGGCAAGGAGAACGGCTTGGGCAGGGCAGGCTCGGAGCCACCGGCGGAGACGAGGTTCCCGCCCAGGCCAGGCTTCGATGACGCTCTTTTCAAGATCATCACCTTGCTACCCAGCGAACTTGAGATGCGAGGTCTCCTCCGCCCGGTCGAGCTCACAGGGGAACAGCGACTCCGGGAGCTGGGTATGCTTGCGCGCAAGTACAAGAAGTACTATGAAGCCTGGGAGGATCTGCATGTCGTGACGGATTCAGACGGTGGCACCCATATCCGTGACGACGTGATACAGTATCTTCGACTCCAAGCCTCGACTGCTTCTTTCTCCGACGAGCACGTCGAGCTGGTCAACAAGATACATGCCTATGAGGATTTCCGCCGCCTGCTCGTCCAGCTGAACCAACTCCTCTTTCCCTTCACAGCCCCTTATTTCCCCGACCACATGACCCTCCGCTCGCACCTCAGGAAGGGTGGTCGAGGCATTGTGCTTACCGCGGGGAACGATCAGGTCACATATCTCCTCACGCAGATCCCGATCCTCCGGCAGCTGGGCTGCAACCTGCCGATCGAGGTCATGTACGTTGGCGACAACGATCTCAACCGTGACTCCAGGCAGGACCTCGAAGACCTCGAAGGCGTTATCACGCGAGACATCGGAGGGATGGTCCACCCTGTGGGGTGGGATATCGCCAGCTGGGCCGCCAAGCCCTTTGCCATACTAATGTCGAGCTTTCGGGAGATCATCTTCATCGACGCAGACAGTTTCTTCTTCACGAACCCCGAGGTCATGTTTGACTACCCCGAGTACGTCAAGACGGGAGCTATGTTCTTCCGAGACAGACTGATCATGCCGGAGAGCAAGAAGAGCTGGCTGCAGTCGATCCTGCCACAGCCTGTGTCGCGGAACGTGAAGCAGAGCCGCCTGTGGAAGGGGGAGAGCGGACATCAGCAGGAGAGCGGCGTGCTAGTCATGGACACGTATCGGCATTTTCTTGCGATGCTGTTCGTGTTGAGGATGAACGGGCCGGATCGGGACGGAGACAAGGCCAAAAACCGGGTCGGCGTATATGATATGGTCTACGGTGAGTCCACGCTTGGAGTCAATGAGGTCACCAATCGTGCCAAGTTCTCTAACGAGAGGTCGCAGGTGACAAGGAAACATTCTGGCTCGGCTTCGAGCTTGCCGGAGATACAGATTATGTCTTCCACCAAGGTGACGCCGGTATCATCGGCGAGCTCGAGCCCTCCCTCGAGCCGAAAACGAACAACGAGAGGGGAGAGGAGGACGATCAACCCCAGGACATCTCCAGAGACCTCGTCGACGCGGATGTGAACGCCACCGACACGACTGAACTCGACCTTCTGCCTAAGGGCCCTCGGAAGCCGAAAATATGCTCGCCGCAACTGCTTCACCTCGATATGCAGGGCAAGCCGCTCTGGTTCAACGGTGGCCTTGTGCGCAATAAGTTTCTCGACCGGCGAGAGTGGAAGTTTGGGAGCTGGGATACGTACCTCATCGAGCCGCGCGAAATCAGGGAGCCCGGCGCGTGGTTCTTGGGCGAGGCGAATATGTGTTGCCTGACGACGGACGAGCACCTGAAGGGCGAGCTCTCCGCTCGGGAGAAGGAGCTTCTAGACGACATGGTCAAGCAGGCTAGGAAGGTCGGCATTGCCAACTAGACGGGGTCCCTGGATCTTGGAAACCTCATGGGTACGTCGGATATTAGTTTAATACGATAATACATACCTCTTCAAGAATAACTATATCTAATTTTGTCTGGTGCGTATGATCTCGTCACCCCCCCTGGATCCTTCTCTCGTTCTCCCAGCGCATGCTCAAAAGAAATGCTTCCCAATGTACCGCTTTATTCTTTGTGTGCATCCCTACGCCCATGTTAATTGGTAGAGGACGCGATATCGAAGGATGCGTCCGAGCAGGACATATCTGGACAGGCGAATTCATGTTGTCTAGCATGTAGAGATGTGGAGGCCAGGGTGCCTAGCAGATAGGTAATTAGTTTTGACATCGCACCATGGCCTGCTGCGGGATGTGGTGGCTACACCTCCAGCAGCGCTAATAACAAGTTAATGTAGTGAATGCGCGACCGCAGACGCCTTGAGAAACTTTTTCTTTTCTTATCCTTTTCCGGCTCTTGAGTCTATGCCAAAAACCCATCAAAATATCGCTAGCCTGTGGTCTCCTCTCCTCCATTTTGTAGGCCAGGATGTCAGAGAGCAAGCAGAGGACCTGTAACTCGTCCGGGACTCGGACTTCACGCAGGACAGCGTTTTGAACACTCAGCTATGATAACACTCCCACCGCTTTCCGACATCAATACATGTGAACAAGGAACCTCCGCAAGAATTTATGACCGCAGGGGGGCCAACAACTTTCCTTGCACCCGTGTCGTCATCATCCCAGATACATTTGGAAATCTATATGTATTAGTCAAAATCAACACTCTGCGTCATACGTCCCAACATGGTCCGTTGGCCCAATGGCAAGGCGTCTGACTACGAATCAGGAGATTGCAGGTTCGATCCCTGCACGGATCATTTGTATTTTGCTTCCCCGGGTCTCTGGTGCGGGAAGAGTCTCGATTTATTCTCTCATTCTTTTTGTCTTTTTCTCCTCATTTTGTCGCGGTCTCGCAGGCTCGACCCGTTCTTCCGGTATAAGACCGTGAATCCCCGGTCCTTGACAGCTCAACGGATTTGGCCTGCGTACTTCCGGCACAACGTCCTCAAAAGACTTATGAGGAGTGTAAGCAGAAATGTGGGAAAGGCTGCCTTCGAAAAACGCGTGAGAGGCTACTTAGCAGGCGTCTCGGAAATGTTGTTGAACATGTGTATGCCTTGGCACACGGAAAGGTGCGACATTTTCTAGACTCGACTCACGCAGCGAACCGCACGCTTAGTATTTCACAACAGGCAATGAACGAGGCCTTCCGCGATTTGGGTTGAGCCGACCACACTTAATGATTACACTATTCAGACAGTCCCACTGTGAAGAAGAGTAGGACTCGTCAGAAATAAGTTTTGCACCGCAGGCTGAGGAACGTCATCTGCAGCCCGAGAGCGCCGTCTCTTGCGCCTCCTTGTGGATAGAAGATTGCATTGCCCACAGTGGTTGAACAAACCATCACAGGACGACTGGTTGGAATGATTAGAATCATCCGTCTTATTGAAAGATGCATGAACACCTCCCACCCCTAACCCCCGCAATCGTCATAAAGGCTAGGACTCAGACGTCGGTTGAGACCTACGAAACGAAGCCGCGCATCGGGCGCAATATGTTCTTTCAAATCCATATACAAACAAGTATTCATGTGTCTTGGAGTCTGAGAGATCTGGCTATGTAAGCCTTTTCTGACTAATCATTGGCCGACCAGTGGGCACAAATTCTGTGTATAGTAAACCACGGGCAAAATGTACGACGCGGTGCATAAAACTCGCCATTCAAAGTCCCTCCAAAAACCCGAGACTGCCCGTCTGAGTATGAGGCCAGAGAAGCTGCTCCTCCCAGCTCTGAGCGTAGCACCTTGAAACCTTGACCGGGGCTTCAGTCTTCTAGCCCGTCTTGATTGTTGCCTTCGATCATGAAAACTTCGATGTCAGGGCCGGGAAAGCGTGATGCATAGCAAAAAGTGACCTTGATACTGCGACACCGCAGAAAGCCCAAGCCGACATATCTCCCAGCAGACTTCATGCCGACACATCACCGTCGTTGAGAGCTCTGAATCGCGCAGTGGCGTGACCTGTGCTGCATGTACATATATCGTGCTTCCGCATATCGCTCTCGCGTTTACCTTCGCGTCACTGCCCAGTGGGTCCAGTGGGTCTCACGATCCCAAGTGTTGGGTCTTGAACGCTGGGTTCCACGTAACTTTATTTGCTGGATCCCCCGTCAAACACGTCGGCGGCCAATGTCCCTATTGATGCATTTCTCCAAGCGCAGCACAGATTCGGGTCTGGCCGGGAGTGGAGTGAGATCCACCGAGGGACAGCCCAATAGGAAGGCGGAGGGGGGGGTTGAAGCCTGAATAGTACCACGAAGTATCCCGAAAGGCGAGTGAGGCATGGCAGGTATTTTCACGAGCAAAGCGTATTGACTACACACTGCACAAATGGCTGGCTGCAATATCAGTGAGCACTGAGCACCCAGCTGAGTGCGATGACAACCGTAGGCGGTGGCCCGTCAATCACATAGGACACGCGGTATGGGCCGAACCCGCAACTCAAAGAGGAATCCCTCTCAGGTATCGTCGACAGATAAACGCAAAATGGTGTAGAACATATACTCCTGTTGCGGTTCGATGGTGTGCTGCGCAGCCGGTCTACTTCCAACAAATTCGAGACCCGAGTAAATCCAAGCCAACATGTACAGCTATGGTTGCATTACGCAATACCTTTAGCTGCTCACAGAACTCCAGACGGTCTGCCATGCAGGGCTGACACCTAGCCGGTGCCGTTGGGCCTTTGAAAATACCCATATCAAGGACAGAGCGCCTAGGGAGAAAGGTCAAAGCCTTGAGGATGCCGACCTGAAACCAATTGTCCAGATCCTCCAGAGAGAGGCGGACGTGTGGGCGGACAATCCTGCTGGGGCCGCTGTATGTTCTTCGTAGACAATGTAAGTATCCTAAAGACTGGAAGACCATTGATGGCGCCATGTTTGTGATCCCTTCTTCACCGTCAAGGGCTATAGCGTCGTGGGATGAGTTCATTCAGGATATGGTTTCGAGCTCGAGCTACTGTGTTGATGGATACCTAGGCGTTGATGATGTCGATGTGACCACTTCTCTGAATGGCTCGACAGTCTAGCTAACATAGTTCATGCTACATCATGTTAGATCAGATCGGTACTTATATCCCTATTCGTGGGATGCAACAGGTAGCCTCGTTAGCTGCCGTGTGAAGATACTGCAGCATGGCGGCTGCACAACCTCTCTACGGCCCAGGCCTCTGGATCCGGGGACATGCACTGTCGGAGCGCAGTTAGAAAAGAACACTGATTGCAAGCTCAGTATGATCGTGGATTTACTTAGCTACGTGTGAGGCATTTCGAAAGAAGGGCGACCCAATCAATGCATGTCACATGCCCTGTGCGATGATTCCACCGCAGCTTTGGCCAGGGCTGCAAGCCAAAATCTGTCGCATGAGGTCAGTCATTCCAAGGGTCAAGGATCGTCGAGAGGTGGGCCCCGCCGCAAACAGAAGACTGAAGAAGTAAGTACTGTGAAGAGTAGAGTGGAAATAGGAGAAAATTCCATGGGGCTGTTTCTCTGACGGGGGACCTCGTCGTCCGGGCGAAGTCGCGAGGTCCGAGTGGAGATCCGGAACGGGCCCCGGGCGGCGGAAACGGTACTAGCAAAGAAACGGCTGGGAACGGAAGAGGATAGATACATGATGGGGCGGCTTCTGGTTGAAGAGCTAATGTATAAGTCTAGCACTGCGAAAAGCCACACTCGAGGTTCTGCGGCCTTGGACATCCTGCCAATTCTAGATCGTATAGGCAGATCAACGCAGCCAGGCCACATTGCTTCTTTGCTGCCGAACACCCGGCGGCCTACCATGATATATTGGTGTCCGGTATGGACCAAGGTCTCTCGTTTGTGTCAGGGCTGCACAACCAAGAGGCTGTGTTCAAGGATCGGTACTGCGTCGGTGCCGATGACGGTCCATGTCGTGTGTCCCCAGGCTGAATCCGTCCAGGTCCTCAACGGAGACAGCAGCATGCCCCCCCCCCCTGTGCCTGTTCCGTTTCTAGGTACGTACATACGCCCGTCCATGTTCTGTCATGCCGCATCGAGCCATCTGATTCTTACGGCGAGGCAACACGGTGAATGCTAAGCAGTCTCAGAGCTGAGGACAACTACCTACTACATACAGCCCCCACCTTAAAAAAAGTATCTAGGCCTATACCGGACAGCAATGCTCATATGAATCACAACCAAGAGCCCACGTTCAGCGGCCCGTAGATCTACCGTTGGACTCATCCGAACAGCATCAAACGAAAGGGGTGGGGAGTTGGGGGGAGGGGTCGGGAATTGAAAAAACATCGCAGCCTCTGCACTGCGGGCCAGACACAGGGCCAGTTGCCGATGTGACTCAGTCACTGTCAGGCCTTGGTACTATGGTACGGGGCTGAGATGGCTCTGTAAGCAAGCGGGGAATCTTTCCTGTGGATTTCTAATGCGACCTCGCCTTACCAAGCGGCCAACGTCAGCCGTCTGGTCTGTTCTAGGGCCTGAAGCTTGAGGGGGCACCGGGTTTAAAGCTGGAGGCAGGGGTTACCTGATCCGGCACCTGAGACTGCGAACAAAGAGCGTTCGACGAACCAGTGTTCATACTGTTGTTCTGCCCGCCCGTGTCAGCCCTACCCTGCGGACCTGGAGCTCAAGCGTGGGCTCCCCAACCCGCCAATGCCATTCTCATCTGGGCCACGTCCTGCCCGGAGAGCGAGAGCGAGAGTCGGTCGTCACGGCGACCAATCCCTCGCTCACCCGTCCAGCAGCGACGGTACGGTACCAATGCTCGGCACTCGACTAATCATCAAGCTTTCGAGCCGCTCGGGCGTGCCTTACGTAGGGGGCCCAACGTAGTCATCTCTTGGGATCAAAGCCCGATAGACGCCGGTAGTTCGACTCGAAGCCAGGGCTCGTCCATTGCATGACGAGTACTGTGTGGCTAAACCGCTCCACTGATCCTCCCCCACCCGCTACCGATGTCATCTTGGTCAGAGTCACCAAAGGAATAGGTATTCGTCCCACAGCGGAACAGTCCTCTGGTGGGAGTCTGTACCGGCGCTAAGTCAAACCAGCAAACGTAGCCTTATCAACTGAAGAAGGTTTGGCCCTGGCACCGGATCACTCCGCTGAGAGAGAGGACTTGTTGGAATATCAACTGCTCAGCGCTGGAACCCGGGGACTTTTCGAGGCCTGGTAGGCTGAGCGCCCCCCCCCCCCCACTTCCCACTCGTCAGGGGGATACAGTGTAGACAGCACCAATCGGAATCAAAGCGAGCTATGCGAGCCGCCTTTTTTCGTTGTTGCGTTTCTTTGCCGTGTGCAATTTACTAAGTAGTAGCTGGCTGCCGGACACTTTTGTGACCTGGTCTGCTGCAGGGCTTACTCAGAGACCCGGGCACCCGCTCTGATCCTATCGACCGATGTGTCCAGAGGTACCTCGCAGTATCTCGAGGGCCCGTCAGGGGTCTCCATCCCGCATTATCTCCTAATAAGAAGCCGGGACTCCTCGAGAGCTGCTCTATACATGTTGGTTTTGGGTCCGCGCCCGTGGAGTCCACCGGCATGAGATGGTCGTGATGAATTAAAACACGTCGTCTGACGTTATGCATTTCCAAGACACAAACACGACCGGGCTCGTCGACTGAGAGAGGCGGCCCAAGATGCCGAGTTGGCCTTAAATACCTTGGCTGCCCGGGCAGGGTCTCTCCTCCAAGTCGCGCATCACCGCCCCAGTCCCTCCTCGACAGGAAGCGTCACGCTTGACCCAACCGCCCGAGATCCCTCCTGCACCAAGCTCTGCATTGCCACACCCGCGACCACATACACAGTAGAGATCACAGTAGGGGCCGAGACCTTCATCCCAGCCCAACCTTCCCATCGCCATACCAAGACCTGCCAAGGTCTTGGTGAGGAGTAGCACGGCCACAACATACGACCCGGCCGGGATTTCGTCCAACCTCGCAAGACCGGATACATTTTA
Organism: Endothia cerciana; assembly: GCA_026119935.1. NCBI lineage: Eukaryota > Fungi > Ascomycota > Sordariomycetes > Diaporthales > Cryphonectriaceae > Endothia > Endothia cerciana. Next base: position 342,993 of record JALRMH010000038.1, on the reverse strand, counting down.
AGAACAGCACTTCGGCCCTCTGCTACGGGACTAACAGCCCGTGAAGGGGCTATCCTGCAACATATCCCACGGCAGCCCAGCACCAACACGGTCAGGTGTCAGACGGTCGTCTGCGAGAGCCCGAGGACCCGTACCGACCACCCCCGGAAAAAGGCGACAGTCCCTGAGTGAGCAAGATACCAACCGCCACCTCACTGGCAAGCCGAGTGCCGGAGGGGGGGGGGGTGTGCCGCAGGGAGGACATACAGCTACCAGGCGCGACTTCTGACCTCAACGGCCGCAGGGCCTGCTTCAGATTCACCCGCTTCTCGGACATATCATCTGGCCGACCGTTACGCCCGCCCGCAAGGACTTTTACAGTACGGGGGACACCAGCATCTCCAGCGTTGCCAATACCCACCTGGCCTGACAGCCCAAGTCCCAGCCAAAGCCGCCCATCAGCCTGGGTCCTGGGTGACATTTCTGCACATCGCGTCGCAGGGGTGTCGTTGTCAAACGTTAGTGAGGGTCGTTTGCGAACGGTGCCGGTTCAGCGCGCAGCGGACATTCCAGCATCATAATTCCCGCCCGCAGCCCGGCCCTGAGTCTATTACATATCACATAATCTCCAGCGCCCTTCAACAACTCTGGTCATCGTCTCGTCTTTTTGGTTTTTTTTTTCTTTCTTGGTTTTTGGTTTTTTCCCTCTTCTCACCATTATTAATCCTCCTCTGACCTGTTGAACCGTCACCCCGGCTGAACAATCGCCTCCACGTTCCTCTCCCCACGGCAGCTGTTCTACAACACCACTGCCATCGTCTCCCCATTCCTGCTTGGAGCGACCCCCTTACTCGGAGTGACCTACATACGCGGCCGCCCCCCCCCCCCTCCCCCAAAAAAACCCCGGAGACTTACACGGCTCGTCCTGACTGCGCTCGACTTTGACACTGCACGAACCAGCCCCGGCCATTCTGCGCGAGATCGATCACCTTGAGGGCAAAAATGGAACGTAGTCTACCCAGCCCTCCAACCGAGGAGCACATCAAGGTGCAGACGGCCAAGAGGAATAGCGCCAGCGCAAAATCGACGAAACCGGCCCACCGCACCTCGAAACGGGCAGGTATTGCTACGGCACACTCACACCTACACTCGCCCATGTCCCCAACAGATAGTCACCCCACACTCTCAGTCGCCGCCGACGGCAGACATAAGAGGGTATGGAAGGCATGCGAGAGGTGTCGGATGAAGAAAACCAAGGTAAGCCCCCCCCTCCCCGGCTGTACTGAGTCAGCGTCCGCCGGCGTGGACAACCCGACTTACACGCCTTAGTGTGACGGGGAGTTCCCGTGCAAGAGGTGCAAGGACGATGGCCTAGTCTGCACAGCAGGCGTGAGGAAGAAGACGGAATTCAAGCAATTGCCTCGAGGGTTCGTCCTGGTCCTACTACACATGTTTTGGCTTTCGCCGTGTCACCACGTCGTCTCTCACACAAGCATCCAGGTACGCCGAGGTCTTGGAGAACACCCAGTTCGCCCTCATCGCCACCGTACAAAAGCTATACTCGATGGTCCGAAACGGTCAGCAGTGGGACCTCGGAGAGCCAGATCTGAATGACCGCGGCCAGCCCGTGATACACAACATCGCGCAGAAGCTTGGCTGCATACGACCGAATAGTGATGTTGACCTGCCGGTCCATTCCGTCTTTCCCGAGGATGAGCAGGGCCTGGCCGACCTGGCCTCGCAACTAGAAGCTCAGCAACAGCAGGAGGATGCACTGACAGGGCGGGCCGCCCTGGCCGGATCAAGATCCGACCGCGGTAGCTCATCCGAAGCAGACCACTCCGACTTTGAGGATTACCGCAAGGTTGCCTTTGGTGGCGGCGGTGGCGCTGCGAGCAGCACCATGACGCTGAGCCCGGCCAGTCTCACCTACGATTCGTTCGATAGCTACTCAGCACCGCCGTCCGAAAGCCTTCCGAGCGCCACGTCGCCTACAAACCCCATCCCGCCGACCTTTGCGCCGTGGATGAGGCCATCAACGATGGCCTTCAATCCCCAATTCGTGCAACCGTCGGGGTCCTTCGCAGGCATGGACATGTTGAACCAGGGGCTTCTGGAGTCCGAATTCGGCACGATCAAGCCACACGTGCTCAGCTGTCCAAATCCCGAGGTGATGATGGGGATGGGCGATCCGATGATCTATTCGGGATTTGACGCGGACGCGATGCGGCTCTAATAGGCACGTCGACCGACCGTCGACGATCTTCAACTGCCAATCTACGGTGGCTGCCATGCCGGGAGGAGGAAACGGTAGGCGGGTTTACTGGATTCTAACATCGGAGGCGTTCCAAGATCACGTGTGTGTTGGCTGGGTTCAACGCTTCACGGCACGGCGTCTCAGAGCTTGATCTTGTCTTTTTGTTGATGCTGGTCATGTTGCATTCCGAGGAATGAATCGACGACCGAGAGCGGTCGGAGTGTACGACTAAAGGAGGACAAGCCGCCACCCCTCACGATACTAGATCATGGGGGGGGGGGCGGGTTTTTTTTTTTTTTGGAGCCTCGCGCGTGCTGCGCGGCCACAGACAGCTAGTTGTGTAGCCCACCGGGTCAGGCCCACCGGGCTCGAAATGGAATAATCGATTCCCCTCGTTGTTGTCATGCACGGCTCCAGCAACCTGCTTGGGATCTGCATCACCCCGCCCTTCCTTCTGCACGCCTGGGGCCAAATGTCCCACCAGTTACTGTCGTGCCACATGTGAAAAGGCTCAAGGTTGGCCAAGTCGCGCTCGGCAAGATACACTGCAGATGTCGTCTGACGTGCACTCTCTCGGGTATGCACACCCGCCGAGATGTGGCCATTGGTATATTTCGGCGCCGAGGTCGCTCTATTCTCGGAGGGTGGCCCCGGGCGCCTTGCGCGAAAGGGCGAGCCAGATAGGTAACTACGGGGCTCTTCAGACAGAGCCGCGGACTGTCCGAAAGCCGCCGACCAAAGGCTTGGGGATCTGATCGCCCCTGTCCTCTGGCATGGCACGTAGAAAGGGATCCCACGTCTTTGCCTGTGCGCACTCGGCTCCTCTGCCCCTCATCTCACTCATCACCGTATCTCTACCTAGGTAGTAGCAGGGCTCTTATCGGCCATGCCGCCTGCATACAGTACACAGCATGCAGATCCAGTCTACATACATACCCGCCTCTCCCCGCTGGCGGCGGCCCTGTCCATGTATCAACTCGCACGCCCATTGCATCACTAATGGGAGACGTGCATAACAGGCGGTCTCCCCCACCCTAGAACGGACTACGTAGGCAGGCAGATGTGGTTTCTCCCGCATGCCTGCAGGACAAGCGCGCATTAGAACCCATGCATTGCTACAGTTATTTAGTTGGGGCGGAGAGATGTTGGTGCTGATGCTCGCAAGAGCCCTGGCTCACACACGCAACAGGGCCCGGATATCGAACGTTGGTTTCTCGCGGTGGCGGCGTAGCAGACGGCGCGTATCAAGGGCTTCCGGTGGCCTCAGAGCCTCGAGGTTCAGCACACCGGCCCGAACGCTGGTTGAGAAAGGAAGAAGAAGAAAAAAACCAAAAAACCAAAAGGGAAGATTGACGGACAAACTCCGTGGCATGCTGGCCTGTGTTCCTTCTCGCCAAAGACCCGTCACAATGGTTCAGATCGCTAATCCTTCAGATTGACAGCGACGACCCCACCTTGAGGCTCGCGTAATGCATCCAAATATTGATATTTGCATGTCGCTGCCCAATCAGGGCATGTAAGCGAGTTACTCTCTCCGCCCCGCAGAAAGCAAGGAACGAGTATTAGTGGGAATACGAGTACCTGGTTAGCCTAGACGGATGGCACTCGCGCTGACAATGTCGAGGGTAAAAAGGACCTACGAGGCGCAGGCACGCATCCTTTGAAGCTTGCCGTAACTCATGAAACCTCGCATCTCACCCCCCCCCCCCTCCTCCCCTGATGGATGGACCAAACCAGCTAAGCCTTTTCGTCAGCTCGGATGAATACGCCAATACGCAGTACAACGACACGGGCCCTTTGGGTACTTTCATGAAGTGTCGGTTTTTGGTCTGTCATATAGTGTGTGGAGCATGAGTGTGCCCGGTTCTTGTGGTTCTCTCCCGTTGCCTCTCCATGGCACCTGGTCTTACGGGCCACTTCAGGGAGGCGCGGGTCCCACCACGAGGCTTTTTTTGTTCAAGGATAAGGACTCAATCAAGCCCCTCGTCATGGAATGCGACTCTCGGCACGGTCCAACTTCCGGAAGGATCCGCTAATGATGAGGACGCGTTGTCAACTGTGGCTGACGGTTCTACATGCACGTGGCCGATTTTACAGAAGCTCTCAGAGGTTACGGTGCTGCCTTTAGCCAGAGTTCCAGAAGCAATTTCCTCGTGAGAGGCTGAGCTTGCCCTTGTCGTCGGGGTGGAGCCCTCGGGGCGGTCATGGGGGTCTGGGAGGTATCGATGTCTCCGGTCTCAGAGCGACCAGAGCAATGGTGGTTGAGCTGCCCTAAGACATACCTTGTATGCGTCGGCTGGCCAGCCCTCTCGTAGGGATTGCGGTTGACTTCCGCTGAGTGGCGCTTCAGCTTACAGTTTCAATATCTCCGTTTTAGGTTTCCGTTTCACGCGGGTACGGAGTCGGACTTACGGATCTGGCCGTGCAACCCGCCCGGAAAGGACTTGGGGTGTCCGCATTGTTTATTTGTTTAGGCAGAGAGCGTGGCTGTATCGGAGTGAATGGGTGTCCTCCCCTGGGATAGCATAGAAAGAGCGGTGATGGGTTCGTCCGAACCATCACCCCGTTGCTGTATGGAGCGAGTTTGAAATCATCTTGTCTACGAACCTTTGTGTCGCCGATCTCGCACTTGTCCAGTTCACCTCCTCGGGCCCGGCATTTCCATGAATCGCGGAGCCCGGCGCCGGGTTTCTACATTGGGCCGAAGTGTTCTTTTGGATTTGGACAAGGTGCTTGGAATCTCTCGGCCGCTTTCAAGTCCACGGGGTCGGCCCCTCGCAAGTACGATAGCGAGCACACGGCGCAGAAACCCGTCGGCGACAATTATACCATGAGCCAAGACGCGATGCTCAGTGAGATCATGCTCCCATTCTGTCGCGACCTGTTGGGGGCATAGCGCGTGAAAGATTCGAAAGCGCAGAGTTTACGCCCCCACCAAGGTCCCGACCTCAGAATGCCAGAGTTTACAAGCTCTTCCGGACCCGAGTGAACGGTTTGCAGTAGTAGACCGGACCAGGGGAAAAGGAGGAAGAAAGAAAGAAGAAGGAAAAAAAACTAATGAAAAAACGGACAAAAAAAACTTCCCGAGGCCGGTCTGACATCCACCAATGTGGATAACCAGCATCCCGAGGATCATTCTGCTAGACCAGGTGGGTGGCTTGCCTCGGTATCATTATCACGATGGCAGCATTGGACTGGGCTAACATCTTTGCTGAACATCCGTCCACTTGGGGCTTGCCAGCCGGCCAAGACTGCATGGTCTGCATGGTCTTCATGATAATGCACGGATTTCTTTGACCTCAGGCAATGGCAGAACCTCACATTATAGGTCTTAGGATGCCTCCGAGTCTCGAAACCTTGAACAAGCCTCAAGGCTTGACATGTGCTATGTTAGGCCTTCGGTTCCCTCAGCACCCCGGCGGCGAGGGCAAGGGCCGTGCCTCAATGTGGCTGCTCCCCATTCACTCATTGGCTGCACTGTCTACACATGCTCTTCTATCCAGGTTATATCCACCTGGCCCTTCGGCTCCAGCTTGACTCTCACCATAACAGCTTGTCACCTTGTCTGGTAACAGCAAAATGCAAGCAGAGGTGTTGAGTTTTGCATCTTGAACCACTGGCCCCCTGTCTCTATCCCTGTCGTCGAAGCATGTAAGACCATTGGCTGCTTTGCTCCAGTCCCGCTGTTAACCTCGGTCCGGTGGGATGGCGACCTCAACCACATGTGCGTTCCGAAATGCTCCAGTCCGACTGCATCAATCCTGATCCGTCTGCTACTATGTAGGCTAGGCAGGTTCATACCGCTGGATGAAGTCGCGGGAATACTCGTCATGCTTTAGGGAAGCGGTATCAAACTTGCCTCTCTGCGACGACCATATAAGGGACACCTCGATCGTCTTAAGACCCCGTGATTTGCTCAAACGCGCCCAGGCGCACAGTGCATCAGGCCTGTTGAACGGCTGCTTCCGTCATCATTGATCTGCCCATGTGGCCTGATTCTCGTCCCGTCAGGAGGGAGTGACAGACCGAAGTGCGACCAGGTGAGCAGCCTTGGAGCCTCGAGTCCCGTCTCCGCCTTGTTCCCGGCTCGGTGCCGAGAATCGTGAAAGTTGCGTCGTGCTGTGGACCGTTCGGACCATTCGGAACTTACGGACAAGGGACAGGGTGGGCTGGGTGGCGAGCAATGGGCTTCCAGAGCCAACGTCGGCAATTCGGAAGAGCCGTACCCATGAGATCTCAACCCCTTTCGGTGTACCCGGTCCCGATTGCCTCGGAGGGGGCTGGTTCTAAATCTGCAGGTTGCAGATGTCTCCGATTTGTTGGAGGAAAGAAGGAGAACAGGAATGCTTTGTGGCAGGAGACCTCAGACCATACCTTGGGTGGTATCGCATGCCAGTGGAGGCACCCATGGTCAGATATGGTTGAAATGAAGAATCGCTGAAGTACAAGTTGAAAGACAGGCTCTGTACCTTTGTACATATGGATCCTGGGGTCCTTGCTATTTTGAACAAGAGGTTTCAATGTGTATCCAGTTTGCATTTATCTATGCTGCCTCCCTGAACAATGTATGAAGCCCTCCAGTACAGTAGTCCATAATTCTAGTATTATCCCGCACAAACCTGCCTGAGGTATTCTTGAGCATCGGTGATAATTACTCTGTGCTATTCTCACAGCCAGCGTTCCTAGGCCTCAAGCCCACGAAAGGTCTCTAGAGTATACGGCGCTTATATGGGAAGGAAGAGACCAGCCGTTGAATCAGGGAAATACACAAGGAGCAAGCAGATTCAGGAATGAGACTCACTATCATCATGACTAGCAAAGCCATCTTAAGATGGGATCGATCATCGAACATGCTCCATATTGACACTCAGGTTTCATAAGTGTTGTGTACTTCAAAGTCTCATAATCAGGACCAAGATCCTAAGTCTTGGCAACTAGCTTCACAATATATGTTGGCCTGTCGCTGAGCTAACCCATCAGCTGTGTGAGAGGAATCGAAAGCTGTCTTGGCTCCTTTGAGATGTTTCGAAGCTTTATCGCACCGTCTCCTTCCCTTTAGTTGGGTTTTGCCATCTGCCCCGCTGCAATGCTCTGAGTGCGGTTTTCAATCGGTTTGTCCTCTCCACTGCGAGGCTGAAATTCACATCCAGCAACAACCCAGCACAGGCCAACTCCCTGCTACATACCTCAGACTCTTTCTCTTCTTTCACTTGGTAAGTGCTCATTTTGTTACCACAGCATTCCTTCAGTACCCAGCACCGTGGGTGTCTCAGTCTTCTGAGCAATCCATCTACATCTTTACGCTGACGTGTTACCAATCTTCACGAAGTCACCTGACACTCAACCCGTGTCCAACATGCCTCCAAAGGCTTCCAACATCCTAGGCGAGCGCCCTTTCGATCTGAGCGAGGCCGAGACCAACATCGCCATCTTTGCCTGCAAGCTACTCGCTGAGACGAAGAAGGTGCGTGGACCTGATGGACTCCTCTCTCACAGGATCGACTAACGGGCGGCTGATGGTACTTTTCGCAACAGGTTGATGCAGCGGACCTGGCGGCGCTGACTGGACACGACAAGCCTGCATCTGCCTACCGTGTCTGGTACGTTCACCCTCTGTCCTCCATCGTCTCGTTGCTCTTACTCACATCACCGCCGCTAATGATGAGTCCTCAAAAGGTTCAATGTCAAGAAGAAGATGGGCTGTACCGTCAACCCTGCCACCGCTCCTGCCCCGTCTCCTGCCCCTTCTGGAACCCCACGCAGCAAGGCCAACCCCTCGAAGCGCGGCCGAAAGACCACAAATACTGCTGCTAAGTCGGTCCCCCGACCCAAGGACGAGATGGAGCATGAGACCCCTGCCAAGCGTGTCAAGACTAAGGCGAGCCTGGACAAGGAGATCAAGAAGGAGAAGTCCGACGGTGGTGGCGATGACACTTACGGTGAAGTCTAGGGAACTGACCCGTGGACGCAGTGGGAGATGCGTGATGGTTGTGAACCAGGCCGTATTACGTCTATTGAAGGCGGCCTCTCAGTGCACGGTCTGAGGCTCATTCCTCGTTTCGTTATTACAGAAATAGATACGCTGACCTCACTTTGTTCGACATAGCAACTCTGAAGTTTCTCTGATGACTGACTTAACTACTTCCCAGCCACAATCCATGTGTGACATTTGTCATTTCGGACTTCGAAGTTTTGAGAGGCTGGCTCGGAGGATCTAAGTCCGGTCCCTTAGAGTCCTGTATATTCCCCACACTGCCAGACTATATCGCCATATTGTTTCCTTCCGTCAGAGACTGTTCCGTTACAGACCCCACTTGTGTCTACAGAAGGACAATCTCCCAACTAGGCACCAGCGCCTGTACATCTGGCCCTTGTAATCTCGTCAATGCATCACAAAGGGGAGAACATGACACTTCCTACTGATATGGTTGTCATTAGGCCCATTCGTTCCGATGAGATATGAATATCCTCCAGATAAGACTAGTGGCTTATAAGGGACGTTATAATTAACACGCAAATCTATAAATATATAGATTCAAGTTAGTTATATAAATATTTATTTAAAAGCATTTTGTAAGAAAGACCTTATAGTCATAGTTCGCTTCTCATAAGTAAAGCTTTCCTACATCATTACATCCCCTCTCTAACAGCTGAAGCTTTTTCTATTATCATATCCTTCCTTTACGACGAAAGCTTTCCCCGCTGTCGTGCCCCCTCCCTTGATGCAGGTGTCGCCATGGGCCCTCTAATGGTGTCGTTCTCACCCTCGCCAATCTCCAGTCAACTCGACTACCAATTCGGCTCCACAATTTTCCATCGTATCCTGACCAGTTCTCTTTCAACCTTTCAACCTTCGCATCTTTCTTCTTTCCAGTAACGTTGCGCAACTCAGCCGTCATTTCCACACAACCACGACCGAAACCCACGATGGCAACCTCTCAAGAGCCTAGCAAGGCCATCAAGGAGGTCGTCGAGACCCTCGGACTTACCGCTCGCGACATCGAGCTGGCTGTCAAGGGCTACTGCTTTCAGGGCGCGGTCAAGGTGAGCATTCCAACTGCCTTCCACTCCTCCAATCTCCTCATCTATCTATCTCTCCCGTATTGCCCTACTTCACTCTCATTTACGCTTCATTTTCCGTGACTGATGCTTGCCTAGATCGACTACACGAAGCTCGCCGATGTGGCCAATTTCAAGAGCGAGGCCGCAGCCAGCAGTCAATAGAGCTGCACCAAGCGCAAGCTCAACGCCGCCATTCCTGACAGCAGCACCGTAGACACCGAGGCTGCCTCTGCCAACCCTCCAATGATGGTGTCGCGACTTCGAAGCGCAAGCGGGCCATCGAGGACACCGATACCGACGCCATCCTTTCCAAGAAGCGTGGCCGTGCCAAGGAGGACGCTACCCCTGCTGAGCACGTCGCAGAGGGGGACAAGAGGGAGGTGCTGCCGAGGGTCCCGGAGAGTCTTGATGCTTAGGATGGCAGGGATGATGCTACGTCTCAGGAGGGCACACAAGGGGAGGCCACCATAAGGACCGGAGGATCTCAGACTACACAGGCTGGATGGCACATGGCCACGTTGTTACGTGGACAATCATCACCATTTCTGACCCATGAAACCGTTATGAATGAGAATCAAGGATTGAAAGCTGATCAGCCGTAAAGAATTCCTCCTTTGCCTTGTATTCTCTCCATGAAAGCATGCCTACTTGCTGTTTAGGTGTGGAGGCTCTGAGTAGTCGTCGTGGTAATAAGCCTTGGGACGCAATGAAGTTCAGTGAAGCTGTCAGCCTAGTCGTCGCTGAGGTTTTGACTAGTCGTCGCAGTGGTAAACCCTAGGGCACAATGAAATTCAGAGTTCAGTGAAGCCGTCAGTAGTCGGTATAGCGAGGCTGCAAGCAGTCTGTTTAAGTACCTCCGTATATAGACAGTCGAAAACATCTAGGGATAGAATTATGGTTGAGCAATATCACAAAGTAATAATGGCTGAGGATTTCCAGAATTAAATTCGTGATGTAAATATATATGAAATCTCTGTGAGATTTTAAAATCTGATAGGAAATGCAATTTCGTTTTGCTGGTCATATTTGGGTAGAAGGGCAGAAGGATCACCAGCCCCCACCCCCCACCGAAGAGGCAGGCCTACCCTAACCCGTGCCTAACCCAGACCTTCTAGGAGGTGAACTCTATCGATAAGGTCCGCCATTATTCTCAGGCTGCGACAGTGCATTTCATCATCGCCATTAGACATAGCAGGTGACAACCACTTTGATAGCTCAACCGAGGGCGAGGACGGTTAACTCGCCTCGCTCAACACTGTCGTCATTCTAGACAGCAATACGATATGGACGGTATCGCTAAGAAGTCACAGGAGGACATCCTCCGGCGCCCGCTTTATAGTACGTTGCATAAGGTGCAGGTATCGCAGGCAGGCAGGGCAGATAGCTGACCACATTTTCCTTCGCGCAGTCTACGACCTTCCGGAGGAGGTGCTGAGAACTCTCATCTTGAAAACCGACACAGAGGCTCAGGAGCAGCGAGCTCTCGAGACATCTCCATCTCCAAACTCAAGCGAACGATCGCCCACGCCCGCATCCGAAGGACCAGCCGCGGTGGGTGCGCAATCCTGCTCGTTATGCGGCCTGACGTTTGCCACAGTACTTGACCAACGGGGTCATCAAAAGTCAGACCTACACCACTATAATCTGAAGCAGAAACTGCGGGGGCAGGAGCCAGTCACGGAGGCCGAGTTCGAGAAGCTGATCGGCGACCTCGACGAGAGTCTGTCGGGGTCCGATTCGGAGGACTCAGATGATGACGAGGAAGGCGACAAGAGAGAGTCGGCGCTGACGGCACTCTTAAAGAAGCAAGCAACACTGGCAGACAAGACAAGGGATCAGGAAAACGAGGAAGAATGGAGCCGGGGCAAGAAGAGAGGGGCCGGCAAACCGCCGATGGTGTGGTTCAGCTCGCCAGTGTTGCTGGAGAACAACTATTTTGGCACCTATAGGGCGCTCTTCACGGACGAGGAGCTGGTGGGAGAGGACCAGATCCTAGAGGCGATTAAGAAGCGGCAACTACCCCCACTCGCTTTCCCGAAGGTGGCTAAGGACGGATCTCTGCCTCCCATCGCCTACACGGGGCCCCATGTCTTCCTCTGCATGATCGGAGGCGGTCACTTCGCCGCGATGGTGGTGTCTCTCGCACCCCGGCAGACAAAGAATGGGCCTGGGCCCATGAACCGCGAGGCCACGGTCCTGGCCCACAAGACCTTCCACAGGTATACGACACGGCGGAAACAAGGCGGTTCCCAATCAGCCAACGACAATGCCAAGGGCAACGCACACTCTGCTGGTTCGAGTATACGTCGATACAACGAGCAGGCACTGGTGGACGATGTCCGACAGCTCCTGAGCGACTGGAAAGGTCTCTTGGACACGTCAGATCTGCTGTTCATCAGGGCAACAGGAATGACGAATCGTCGGACGTTGTTCGGACCGTACGAAGGACAGGTACTGCGGGCTAATGATGCTCGGATGCGCGGGTTTCCATTCAGCACCAGGAGGGCGACGCAGAACGAGCTGATGCGCTCGTTCATCGAGCTCACCAGGCTCAAGGTCAAGGAGATCCTGCCGGCTGACCCGAACGCCGTCTCGGAAGCGACTACGATACAGCAAGCGGCGGCAAGCAAGCCGTCCAAGCCTGCGACTCCGAAGCCCACCGAGGAAGAAGAGACGGCTCTTCTACACACTCAACAAGTACAAGCCCTCATCCGCCGTTCAAAGCTGCCCGCGCTTCTTTCTTACCTCAAGACGAACGGCCTCACACCAGCCTTCTCCTTCCAGCCTGCCGATGCGAACCATCATGCACCGACACCTCTTCACCTCGCTGCTGCGCAGAAATCCGCACCTCTTATCACAGGCCTCCTGCTGCGTGGGGGAGCCGACCCCACGATATCGAACAGGGACGGCAAGACTCCATTCGAGCTCGCAGGTGACCGCGGGACTCGAGACGCTTTTTGCGTTGCAAGACACGAGCTGGGCGAGGAAGCATGGGACTGGGAGGCGGCGAAGGTGCCGTCACCCATGAAGAAGGAGGAGGCCGAGAAACGGGAGGAGCGTGAGCGGAGAGACGCCGATCGAAAGGAAGCCGAGAGGAGGAAGGCCGAAGAGGAGCGCTTGAGGAACGAGGGACCCAAAGTCAATAACACCGCGAGAAGAAAAGGCGGCAGTGTCCTGGGGACTGGCGCCGACAAGAGCGCAGAGGAGAGGAGGCAGGAGGAGGCGCGTGGATTGACGCCCGAGCAGAAGATGAAGCTCGAGCGGGAGAGGAGAGCACGTGCGGCGGAAGACAGGCTACGGAGGATGCAAGGTGGTAGTTGAAGCTATCATGGGTGTCGAGTGCCTGACAAGATCTCACGGGGCCGGATCTTCAGGCCCGCCAGCCCTCAGTCGGCCGGAGCTGGCCAAGACTCCCAGCTATTAGAAATTAGAGCGCGGCCGCCCGTCAGTCGGCCCGCATGTGGCACAATCTGGCACGCTTCGGAGAAGAGAGCAGCGGCTCGGCGCCGTGAACCGCAACTAGCGAGTATTCGCTGCTGCGAGGCATACTCTAGGAATCTAGATCAGCTGAGCGGCCTGGAGAGGGATGAAGCCTTCTCGGTCCCAAACGCCACACCACCTCGAAATTCTCGTATTGACTGCCTTGCATGGTTTGAGGTTTCGACATCTGAAAATCTTTGCCCGAACTTGTGTTTCCATATGTGCAGCAGTGACCCCTAGCCGACGAAGTCTTTTTTTGAACATAGCCACCCCCAGGTTGAGGTCCTTCATGCAAGCGTAAAATTACATGCACACGGCAGGACTGGCCAGGGGCCCCGCTCCGGGATAAGCGTCGCCTTTGCGAAACATCGCCCATTCCCCCTACAGGAACCGAAAGGAACAATATTCTGTCCTTTTCCCTATTACTTATGGACCACCTGCAGATACGAAGTTCAAGAGCTTGCCAGGGGTCCAGGTTCATCGCGTGCATGGCATGTGGCAAGGAAAAACGCCATCTGCACCGAAGGAATTAATCATGAGCTCTCGATGTAGGCCGCTCTGTGAGCACGGTGTGATGGCTCCCTCCCGATTTGGAACAGGATTCTGTTTGTGGTATCCCACTCACGCACCATCGGGGCATATCGAGAGATGATCAGCCGTCCACAGACATCCCGTATGATATTCGGGAAACCGGTCCTCCTGCTGCCGTACTGAGAAGCCCTGGAAAATGAAGATGCGCGGGAGGAACGCGGAAGATCCTGGTATTCACCATTTGGAAGCATGACGGGATGCAGCGAGGCCGAGATCTCAGCCTCGCTCGCACTCGGAGGTCGGCTGTCGTGGGACGAGCAGCCTCTAGGACCGGGCATATCGATTTCGCAGATCATGCGCGGACGGTACACATTGTGTGACCTCAAAACCTCGTGCCGTCACGGGATGGGGCCGGCTTCAAAGAGGATCATGCAGCTGCCCTCGACCTGGCGCAATGTCGGCTTTGTGATAGTGCCCAGCCTTGACGTGATGGTGTGGTCCACTAAACGACGTGCACCTCTGATGACACCGGAGTCTGCGAGGCGCAGCCTTCTTCCCCGGGATGTTTTCCCAGCAACACGCCCAGCGAACGGCATGATGTTTCACTGAGCCTATAGCTGGGAGTCCTTGAGGCGTTCATGTTCACGGCTGGTGAGACACGACCCTGGTCGTGCCTAGCCCAAATGTCATGCTATAGCGATGCGGCGTGACAGCGCCTACGGAGTACATACGTACATACAGAAGGACGCAGTGCGGTACAATGCAAGTGCTCGGCCAAATCCCCTGTAATACTGCAGCAACATCTCGGATGTCGGTCAGGCCACCAGGGGGTTGTCAGATCCGGTGTCGATCCCAACCGTTGGGGGCGGGTTCCAAGCCTTCTCGCCCAGCCCAGCCGGCTCAGAGGGCATGAGCGGCTTAATTGCTATTGCGCAACGGGAGCCCTACGCTTGGACGCCCATAAGGTTCAGTAGCTTGAGGCTCTACTGTGCAGCTCGAGGCGAGGCTGTCAGAGCGGCTGGTCTCGATGTCCGAGAGGAAAATGGCCAACCAGCGTGACAGGCGCTGGCGCCAAGCTGGCGCCAAGCTGGCGGGTGCGGGACGGGAGATCGGAGGCCCAGTGTCGATCACCCCGGGCTCTTGACGCTGGCTGGGCGGTAGGACCGTGTCTGATCAATGGTCGGGCCTGCTGGCTCTCGGTCGGAGAATAATTGAGTAAGGAGATGAGGCCCGCTGGATTGGGCCAGATGGCAGGCCGGGGAACGTGATTTCGACACTTCACCCTGTGAGCCGCTGGGGCGCCGAGGATTTTCTCTGATAGCCGTACGGGAGACTCCAAGGTTCTGAGGGCTGGCCAAGCCGACAGAGGTCGGGCGACCGGGGAAGAGAGCAGATGTCATCGGTCCACGATACGTTTCGGGCTGAGTTGCTTATTCAACCAGGCCGAAGGGGGCCCACGGTCAGCGAGGGTTTCTATTACATACGCACCGTCATCCCAAGCACGTCCGATAACCCCAACCGGACAGGCACGTCTCTTGGCATAAGGGGTACGGAGGATACTATTGCCTCTTCGAATTGCGATTCTTGCCGACTTTGGCTGATCGCGAAGCGACACTCCAGGAAGCCGAAGCCCACGATATGAGGGGCCGCCCACATCAGCCGGAGATGAGGTCAACTCCACCCGTGACGCTTTCCTCCTGAGGCCCAGACAGCATGACCAGATAGTGAACACTGCCACTTCATGCCGTCACAAAGGGTCTTTGGGAGCCTCATGCGTCGTCGACCAGTATCGTCTTGCAGACAGGCGATCGCGGGGGGGGGGGGGCGCCACTCACAGGGGTGCCAGGGGCCGCAGACCGGATGAAGATGCACGTACTACGTATGGTAGTATAGCAGTACTAGTAGCGTGGTGCCGCGGAAACATGAAACACACAGACAGCAGGGCACCCCCTTGACTGCTGCACACCGGATGGGTAACGACTCGGTGAGGAGCGCTGCCACCACACCGAGCCGTCATGGCGAGAACATGAGGCGGAGGAGGCCATGAGATCGACAAGGGCGCAGGCCTCGGACAGCGGTGGTCGGTTGTGGGTAAAAGTGTCCCGACCGGGCTGGTGATTTCCGCGGCTATCTCGCGTCGAAGCGACTATCTGGTGGTGATCTCTGGTCCGTGGCTGCACGTGCCCGAGGGACCCAGGAGAGGTGAGTCCTGTATAGGTCTGGCGGCCTGCGCAGTCACATTAGGATCATGTGGTATCCGGCCCTCTTGAACTGAGGGAGATTCGGAAAGTCGTCATGAGAGAATACGAGCCTCGGGAGGCCGGTAGCGACGAGGGTAGGCAAAACGTCGACGGGGGGATGGGGTGCTGGATGTGGACCTTGGAGGTCGAAAAGAGAAGATCGCTTCGACGAACAAGATCGCATTGGGCATGGTTGCCAAGAAGGGCATCGGGTTGAGCATGTCCAAAGGAGAAATCCCCCGACGGCCAGTGCTTTTCTACGGTGGTTCTCTCGCCCGGGGGCCAGAGCCGTGATGGATCCGGCGGCCCTGACGTCCATCCTGGCCTGGGTACTAGATAGTAGATAGCATACTGGTCTATCTTCTCTGTAGAAAAAAAAAAAAAAAAAAAAAAGAGAGGGCGGAGGCCCTGGGGCGGCGGGGCCCAGCGAGGGCCCCGCCTGGCTGGATCGGAAACAAGCGGGCCACAGAGAGCTGGGGCAGAGGACACCGCAGGGCCCTCTGAAGAGGACCAAGGTTGGGGTGGGTGGCCCGGGGCCCGGGGCCCAGGGCCCCGCCGGAGCCGAAAGTTGAGGAGAGGTCCAAGGTGGATTGATTGGTAGCACTGGCTGATCGGCGGGCGTCCTCGGTACCTGCATTAGCGCGCTGCTGCGTACACTACAGAGTTACAGGGTGCAGGAGAAGGAGAGGGACCCCAACTTTCCTCTTCCCCTGGTGGCTGAGCAGGTCCAAGGCTGTTTCAGGTCGCTGCCCCTGGGGCCCTCTGGACTGGAGGTGCCATGGCACGCATGGCACGCATGGCAGCCCCGTCCCCACCTGGCAGGCCCAGAGCCCTCCCGTTGGCCGACCCTCCCGACCATTGCATTGCGCGAACCGGCCTGCAATCAAAGGTTGATGCCCCGGGCTCGACGCCCCTCGTTTGATGATTCACTTTCAAGGTTGGGGTTAAGGTTTTGGGATGAACAACCGACCCGGGTTCGTGTTTCTGTGGGGCCAACCACGGATGCCAGCAGGCCAGGCAAGGCCTGTGTGCTACGTACATGGCAGTACTATGATGGTAGTACTATGGTGGTAGCCTGCAGGATATCAAACAGACGAGGGTGGAAGAAGGAAGAAGAAAAAAAAAAGAAAGGAAAAAGAAGAAGGAAAATCACGAAAAAAAAAAGGCGCATACAATACTACGGTACCACAGACTATGTACATCCGTACCTGCTCCGGACAATCAAAGCACTGACGAGAGGGTATATTTATGGTATCCGGTAATGCTTGGCGGTTCCGTCAGCACTGCTATGGTAGCAGGTCAGCAGTTAGCGATAGAGCCCAGAGGGAATATCGGGATCAGGCCCGGCCGGGGCCAGAGACCAGAGGGAAAGGAATGGGACGAGAGGGATTAGGACAGGGGAAGAGAGGGAAAAAAAACCCCAAAAAAAAGACAGAGGAAGAACAAGGCCCTGCGCGGGAGAACCTTGGGATTCAACGTTCTCATGTGAGCTGGCTGGCCGGAGTATTCTGATTCGACCGCCCCCTGTCGCCCTTCCTCTCTCTACCCCATCCCTGCCCGCCGCAGGGGGTGCCTGGCCTCTCCCCCATCCCAGAATGGACGGACACGAGCCGCCCGCCCCTGAACTACCCAACTCCAGAACTCCAGGCTTCAGGCCAAGACCTGGAACCATTCCCCTTCGAGTTGAGGGCCATCACCCAGAGCCGCGCGCATTGGGACTCCACACACCCCTCCACGCACCACCACTTCGATGCCCCTTCTGGTTGTCGCCCTCCGTGGTCGACATCCACTCCTGCCCACGGACACGATCCTCGCGGTCCAGGGAGGGACCCCATTTCATCTCCTCGGACGGCCATCGGTCGAGAACGTCCACCGCCTGTGAGGAGGGGAGGGGTTGGGCCGTTCTCGTGAGCGAGCCGGGAGGCTACATACAGTACATATACTATGGCACCACAGGGCTGCCAAGATTGTCGACTTGGCTTGCGGCTGCTGCTATTCTCGTGCCCGTCCGTCTCCATCCCCCAGGATCCGAACCAGATCAGATCGATGCGTGCGCGCGTGCTTGCGTGCCGCTGCTATACCGAGGAGCCGTCTGACACTGACGGCCAGCAGACCGGCCCAGCCTGTTCCTTTTTTTGATGCTCAACCATGACCAACCTACGGACGCTCCTCCGGCGGTACATGGTCCCCCCCCCAACCCCCCTCACGAACAGGGCTACGGTCTGAGCTTGGATCACGACAGGTCACCTCCTGTGGATATGACAGGGCTCCCAAGAAAGAAACATGCTGAGGAAACACGACCAGGGGTGCCACATGCAGCCATGGGGACCCCCCCGGTACCACCCGACCCACGTTCGCCGGCCTGGATGGCTGCTCAACGGGCGATGGGCCTGCCTTTCGACTTTGTCCCCCCCCCCCCCCAATGTCCTACACCAGCTACTATGCTACACCCTCCTTGGACCTGCTCCTGTGTTCATTGGTATATAGTTGGCTGCCAGTCCTCCGTCTCATGATGCCCTCCTCTCCTATCATCTCCATCTCTCCTATATCCTCCATCCCGGACTCACAGAGCCTGTTTCTTTCTCTCTGCCCTATTTCTTAAAACCTCTTTCCTTCTATCTGGAGCCAAGACCATTCGCTTCTTTGCCTCCTCGTCTCCTTCGTTACAGTACAGAGTACGCCATATTTTTACCATATCCACACTCGCTCGTTGGATCGATTACCATACCACACACACACACCAAACAAAGACAATCGCTTTTCGGAAACAGGAATAATTACCAGATCACCAACAACACCATGAAGTCCATCTCTCTCCTTGCCCTTGCGGCCACTGCATCGGCCAGCGTATGTCTTTTGTTGTTCCTCCCCGCCATCCTGTTCTCCCTGGTACTGACCTCGCCCCTCGCAGAGCTTCAACGACGTTACCGGATACTCCTGCACCGGGACCAGCAGCAACCAGTGCAGCTCCCAGCAGTCATCCGGCTTCTCAGGGTTCGGCAGCCTGACCCCTGGCTCGGCTGTCAGCTCTTATGGAGGCCTGTACTTCCAGAACGCCGAGTGCATGAGCGGGGGCAGTGGTTTCGGAAAGCGTGCTTTCCGGAGCCGCTTTGCTCCTCGGTCCTCCAACTCTCTCGGTGGCTCTTGCGGTCATGACACCTCTTCGTCCTTCGGTTTCGGATGCTCAAGCTCCTCCGGCTCAGGATCTACCAGCTCCGGGTCCTCCAGCTCGGGCTCTTTCGGCTCCGGGTCTTCCGGCTCCGGCTCCGAGGACATCTCCTCCTTCACCGTCGACAGCTTCAGCATCTACACCGAGTTCTCCTGCGACCTCGAGTTCCAGTACACCATGTCCGACGGCTCAAGCTGCAAGCAGCGGGCCGCGTGCTCTTCTGAGGGAAGCACTGTCAAGAACTCGCAGTGCGCTGGTGCCAAGAACGTGACCGTCGTCTACCCCACCGGCCAGACCGGAAGCAACATCCCCACCGCCTCCTCGACATGCTCCATCTCGGTCCCTACCATCTCCTTCGCTTGCGGCTCGGCCTCGACCTCCGTTGCCAAGGCCACCTCGACCGCCTACTCCAAGACTACCGAGGCCGGCCACACCACCTCCACCTCCCCTGCTGGTGGGAATGGCGGGAAGACCACTTCCATCCCTGGTTCCCCATCCGAGGGCGGCCACTCAAACACTGGCAAGGTCGGCGGCACCGCTACCACGTTGTCAACGAGCCAGGCTACCACAGTCGCCATCACGGAGACTCCTGCCAGCCCGACCCCGACCTCTCCGGCCGAGACGGCCTCTTCCTCAGCCGAGACGGCCTCTTCCTCAGCCGAGACGGCCTCTTCCTCAGCCGAGACGGCCTCTTCCTCAGCCGAGACGGCCTCTTCCTCGGTCGCGACGACCACCTCGGGCAACTCCCCAGCCTCTCAGCCCTCCCCTGCTGGCTCGGCGAGCAGCCCTTCTGTCGTCGTGGCCACCTCCTCCTCGTCCGCTGTGGTCGTTGCATCTTCGAGCGCCGAGGTGTCGACCACCTACGAGACCTCCAGCACCTACGTTACCAGCTACATCGGCACCAGCACCATCTACTCGACCTCCTACCAAACCATCACCTCCTGCGCGAGCACGGTTACTGACTGCCCTGCCCAGTCTGGTGAGACTGCTACCACCACGGTCGTCGTCGCCATCAGCACCACTATCTGCCCCGTGACCGAGACCCAGACTTCTGTCTACACGACTTCGCACGCCGTGACCAAGACCGAGACGGGTTCCTCTCCCGCCGGAACTTCCCCTGTTGCCTCTCCTGCTGCCTCTAGCTCCACCGGGTCTTCCTCCCCCGAGCAGCAGACCACCTCGGGCTCGTCCCCCGTCCAGGTCACTTCAGCCACTACCGTGGCGTCGGCTACCTCTGCCACGGCGACCCTGTCCTACCCCAGCGTCGTCCCGGCCTGTATCGCGACCTGGAACTACATCGTCGGATGTGTTGACAACTCCGTAAGTGCTTCCCTCCTCAGGACTGAGAAATAAAACAAGCCTGCTAGCAGATTACTGACTCTTGACTCCTGCAGGACACTTCTTGCTACTGTCCCGACTCTACCTTCGTCAACAACGTCTATGAGTGCATGTACGCCTACGGAGACTCTGACGAGACTGTTGCCGAGGCTATCCAGTACTTCCAGGGTCTCTGCGGTGCCTACGCCTCCGGAAACCCTGCCGTCGTCACCGGAGCTACCCAGACCTCCTACCTGACGACTACTGCCACCATTCCCGCAAGCGTGTCCGCCACGACCATCGTCATCACCGCGACCACCGTCGTCCCCTGCAGTGACAGCGCTGGCTCCGCGATCGCGAGCTCCAGCACTACCATCACGACCTCCATCAGCGCCACCGTCCCGCAGATTGGTCTCACCACCTCTGTCGGCTCCAGCACGACCGAGGTCGGCGTGGTTCCGGTCTCTTCCTATGTGACTGCCGTCTCCTCGGCCGGCGCCGTCGGGGCCACCGGAGCGTCCGCACCTTACCCAACCGGCGGCAGCGTCGTCTCTGGTGCCGCTAGCGGAACTACTGCGGTCACAGCGAGCACGGCCACTTCCAGCCCGATCGTGACCGCTGGTGCTAGCAAGGCCGGTGCCGGTGCCGGTGCCGGTGCCGCTGTCCTCGCCGTCCTGGCTGCCGTCGCTGCTCTGTAAAGAGCCTGAGGCCACAGCAAAATCTGTATCCATCACCATCAATCCATCGGTACCGCCTCAGCGGCAACTCCTTTTTTCATTTTTATCGGTTCGAAGATTTCTCCGCTTGAGCCACAATGTACCATTCTTACGATCCTTACGAAAAGATATAGCATTAACGATGGTCCTGGCATCATTGTTCCCCCCCCCCCCCCTTTATTTTTATTTTTATTTGGCTTTTGAGATACCACGGGGACAGCAGCAGCAATACTGGCTAGCTGTCTGGCTCGGTTGGGATAAGGAGGGGGGCTGGGGTGTTTGAGACTCAGAAGACACGTGCGTGTGGCTAGAGCACGTTGTATATATAATAGTAATGAGGGGGCGAAATGGCCAGACCAAGGACTAAGGACCATCTTGAGTCGAATACACATCAGAATTCATCAGAGCTTTGCACGTTCTTCCTATTGTCGTGACGAGACATCCATGTACGCCCTAGAGTCGCTAACCTCGTGCTCACGGCGCGGGAGACGGGATGACTGCACCCACCTCGAGGAATAGTTGCATCATGAAGCTTCTCCAATGGTCCTCTATGCAGATCACGCCGACCGATCATACTCTTGCATCGCCACCATATACGCTCCCCAAAGCTGTCGAGGTAGGACCGCCATTCCAGGCCCTCTAGGACTATCAACGTTGTGATGGTCCTTCAACGCTGGATTGTACGTTCCGCTGCATCCTTCCCTTTCCTCACGGGTTTCATTATCTTCTCCTCTTTGTGAGAACCTGTACTGAGAGGTGCCTCTACCCACAGCATAACCCACGATGCCCATACTCGACCTGACACTCGATCGTGCATGAGGGACTTGGGTGCAGTGCCTCCGTGGTGCGCCAAGGTCGAGGGCGTACGTAGCCTACATACAGCAAATGCAGGACGCGTGCCCATTCGCGAGCTCACAGAATGGCCCAGACGGATGACAGTGTCAACGACCGGAGTCTCACCGTCAGGCACAGTGCCAGGAGAAGAAAACAAGAAGTCATCGCCACCGCTGGGAAGTGAAGGAGGAGGAGGGTCGGTGGGTCGTCCAGGGTAATCTATGCGTTCAGACCCCTGTCCCTGCCGCGTGGTGCAGCCACACCAATCCCTGCAGGCGTAGACTGCCTCAGACAGAAGCTTCGACCAACCTCACCCCAACCTGCTCGAGCCGCGACGAATTCTCGTGACCAATACCATTTGTTCTTCCTCCCGCCCACTGCAACTACAGCCGGTCTCTCGCTGCCCAGCACCCGTTGCGATGCCGAGCTCATGTAAGGAAATAAGTGCGTGGACCGTCAGATACTCACTGCCCGTTTCCCTTCGTCGCCGGTACCCCCAGCTAACATGACGCCGCCGCAGGAGCCGCCCTGGCGCAATGCCTCCAAGAATCTGAATGCGTCATGGTCCAACGACACTCCGCCTCTGACTGCCTACGGCCCCCGCTCGCCGAGACACTGCCTACGAAATGCCAACAGCTGAAGAAGGGCTTCGGCGAGTGTCGCCGCGGCATGATTGACATGCGCAAGCGATTCCGGGGGAACCAGCCGGTCGCCTTCAGGAACCTCCAGGAGAGCGACTCGACAGGGGAAGGGTACCAGCTGTACGCGGGCAAAAGCGCGTTTGGCGGCACGCGGGGCGAGACTCGGGGAGACGGCCAGGCGCCAAGGGATTGGACGGAGGCCGAGAACGAGAAATACCGGAAGGAGATGGAAGAGAAGAAGCCATGATGGCCCCAACCGGGCTTGTAGAGCGTGGAAGAGGAAGGGCCTTGTGGCGGAAGGATCTTGCATCAGAGGCCTTCGGTGCCATCGAGAGTGCCGGGTCGACCGCAACTCTCCGCTCCGCTGGAATTGGTGGACGTGAGGCAGCGGCCTTTGTGGAGCTGCCGGGGGATGGGTCCAGAAAGCAGGCGCAGACCCAGCAGAGGTGCTAGGTCATCTGAGCTTCGCCTAGAAATGTGCTTCTGGATGGGTGAGACTGTCCGCCTTACGGACACGATACAGCAAGATACCCACAAGTACGTCTCATCACTCCATCACATACACCGTCGACGTGTCGCCCGCCCGCTTCGAAGAGCGGCCCGGTCGTCGTACGCGGCAATCGTGAGCTCGGCCGCTTGTCTGGTCCTCATGCCTAGAGAGTTGCGGGTTTGGGGCCGTGTCTCTGCTTAACATCGAGCAGGCAGCATGGATTTCCAAGCCGGGCATCCAACTCCTGCCATCAGGCACAGAGTCCGTCCCAAACAGTTCGCAATGGTTTTCCGCTTCTGCTGTGAAGGCTCGGTCACTGTGACCAGCGCTAGAAATTGGGCGCCCTCGCCGGGCACACCTGCATGACCCTCCAATGCGTTTGGCCCCTGCATGCGGCTCTGCTGCGAGCTGCCTCCTCACCCTGACTTCAAAGCTGCAGCCAGGCTACTAGTGTGCCTGATCACCTTTATTGAAAGTATCTAGCACTCGTCCCAAGTCTAGGCCCCAGGAACGCTTCCACAATCCGACAGACAGTAGCGCTACATCAGGATGGCTGACGGCTGAACAGCCGCTGCCTCCTAGCTGGCCGAGACGACACAGATGAGCGGACTGTATGCGGACCTGTCTGAGGAGCAGTGGGAGGAGTACCTGGAGGTAGTATACATCTACGAGAACCGACGGATCCCGGGCTGGGATCGATTGGAGAGATTCCGAGCATCCCCTCCTCCGCCCCGGGATTTCCGCTTCTCGTTTAGGACCACCACCTTCTGCCATTGCGGAAATGGTGGGAGGGAGGAACATCCAGCGCCATGTACTATCTGCAAAGGTGCCTATGGGGGCCATCTAGCTGGGGATTGGTCTCGGTACTGGCGTGCCACGGCCCGCGAGGAAACCAACCCCGGCACCTCGGCCTACGGTACGAATCGAGGAGAGAGAGACTCGGGTGTTGTAAGTCTCATGTGCTTCGTCCGACAGGAAGGGTATCAAGACTTCCGAAGCAAGTCTTGTCCATAGCACCGCTTGACGACAGCTCCGCTTACCTCGCTATCTTGTACGCATGAGGCGATCCGGTGGGAGGCGTATCACGACGGCATACGGACCGGAGAGGTCAAGCTCGACACCGACAAGCTGCAACGCATCCGCCTGAGATGACGACTTGGGACTATTACGTCTATGCTCGTCTGGAGAGGTCCGCATTGGACACGGATTGCCTGAGTCTATGTCACGGAGGAAATCGCGTATAAGCCCAGTGCCTGGTCGAGATAGACAGATACCCAATATATTGCCGAAACTTGCGCTTCTGCCCATACCAGACGAGATGCCTTCCTAAAGAGACGAATGCAATGATAAATTTTATCCTCCAGGGCACGGAGAGCCCCGTCCTCATCGAGGCTTGTCCTGTTTAGAGGTGGAAGAGCTGCTGAGAGTCCGTCGTAGAGGTGGGTGAATCCCGGAGACGAGCGAATCACCTTAGACACAGGGGGGTCTGATTGCATCTACAGAGGCGGATGCCCAGCCTCGACTGGGTCTGGAATGAGATAATGCCACCCATCTTTTGCCTTCTATGGTAGTATGGAGCCGTCGGCTGTGCATATGAAATGACTGTGTAATGTAGCTTGCAATGCGATCCTGTCAGGAAGACATCTGAAAAGATTAAGATTAGATAGATAAAAAAATAAAAAATAAAAAATAAAAAAAATAAAAAAATAATAATAGAAGAGGACTACCCGGCCACGTGCCAGCGTGCCAGTCTTACGGTAGAAGGTCAGGCATGGTTTCTCTCTTCCACATCAGGAGGAGGATCAACGTTTCAGTTGCGCACGTGGTGGCCGCGCTATCGATCCGTTTTTAGAAGCTAAGTTCCTATGACATGCATGGCCAATCCAATCTCACGCCTCACAATTCTAGTTCCTTTCTGTCCAATTCTCACCTCCACCGACCATTCGACCTTTTTTCTTTTTCTTCTCCTCTCCCCTTTTCTTCTCGAATGGGGTGACCCCTGGAGCCCGTTCGAAACCAGTACACCCATCGCCTCGTCCTGCGCTACCTCTCCCACCATTCATTCCACAAGGGCGCACCCCGACCCATATGCGTGCTACACAGTACAATACCTCGACCCTCATGACTACGTAACCGGCAGTCCGCCCTCCAACTCGGCCCAGCTGAAAACGCTCCTCTCCTTTCCTCCTTTCCCTCCTCCTCGTACGGCCGACCGCCCGCGGAAGATGCTCGCCACGACTATGCTATCCGACACCACGCTGCGGCGCCCACAAACCCTCTTCACAGTTGGCATCCTTACCCTCTGCATAACCCTCTTCCTCTCCTACGAGCGCCTGAAGACCTCCGCCTTCGGCCCCTTCCAGGAATTCTCCGAGCCCGCCGACGACGTCCAGCTTCCCGGCGTCACCGTCACCGACACCGAAAGGCTCGTCTACAAGCTTCTCCTCGACAACATCGGGCCCACCAGCTACGGGACCGCAGTACGCCCCCCGCTCAAGGGCATGCCCGAGATAGTGATCGATATGCTGCCCGAGCAGTACGTCCCTGCTGCGAACGGCAACGACAAGTCTGCAAACGATGGTCGCGACGCGCGGCGACTAGTGATCGTCGGCGACGTACACGGGCAGAGCAAGGCGCTGGAGGATCTCCTCGAGAAGGTCCGGTTCGACAACAAGAAGGGCGACCACCTGATCTTCACCGGCGACCTCGTCAACAAGGGCCCCGACTCCGCCGGCGTCGTCGCCATGGCGATGAGGCTGGGCGCACACTCCGTCCGCGGCAACCACGAGGACCGCGTCCTCCTCGCGCACGCCGCCATGAACAAGAAGACCCCCGCCGCCGACGCCGCCGCCGTGGCCGAGGCGTTCGAGAAGTTCCAGGTCAAGGAGGGACAGGGCGACGAGGCAGATCCCATCAGCGCCCTGAATGCTCACCAGGCCGCGGAGGCGGCACTGTCCAAGGGTGATCGGCGGGATCGCGAGACGGCGCGGTCGCTCTCAGACGAGCAGATCAAATGGCTGTCCGAGCTCCCGCTCATCCTGCGTATCGGCGCCGTCCCGCTCGGCGCCGAGACGCCCACCTTCGAGAACATCGTCGTGGTCCATGCCGGCCTCGTGCCGAACGTCTCGCTGGAGGCCCAGGATCCCTGGGCCGTCATGAACATGCGGACCATCACGTACCCCGTGGACGAGCTGCGCCGCGACGCGGTCCGGGCTTACCTCGTCGAGAAGGCCAAGAGGCTGGGGGCCAAGAGCGGCGGCACCCGGGGCGCGCTGGCCGCGCTGCAGGTGCTCGACGAAGCCATGGTCGACAAGGAGCTGGAGAAGATGGCCGTGTCGCAGGGCCTCGGGGATCGCTCCGAGGACCCTGCGCTGCCGAGCAGTGGGCGCGAAGGGACGTACTGGTATGAGGAGTGGAGCAAGTACCAGGAGAGGCTGGTCAAGAGGCAGAGCAAGGATAAGAAGAAGACGAAGAAGGGAGGAGGGGAGGAAAGCGAGAGAGAGCAGGAGCAGATTACGACGGTCGTGTATGGCCACGATGCCAAATCAGGCCTGCAGATCCCAAAGCAGTACGGCAAGGGCAAGCGGGGGTACACGTTTGGCCTGGACTCTGGCTGCGTCTATGGCAAGAATTTGACTGCACTGGTCATCGAGGTGAAGAAGAATGCTGCTGTACACGAGATCGTGCAGGTCGACTGCGAGAAGGCTGCGGGCGTGGACTAGACGAGCAGTTTGTGGGAACCGGTCTTTGAGGTTGCATTTTAAGGGCTGGGATTGGCTTCTCGTTTCATTCAAGTATAGACACAGCCGACCCTGCGTGGCAATCGTAGTACGGGAGGTCGTAGACATTCAAGATAGGCAAGGTGTTCGGGAGTCGGTCATCAATGGGTTTGAATGACTTGCTCGGAAGCACCAACAAACAGCATCGGGTGGATAGAATACCGGGCGTTCGAAGCACAGAGCATACCCACGAACAGAGGCATCAAGTCTGGCGCAGTATGGTCGCCGCTTTCCTCGTTTATCAACACAAAGAAGAAATACCCTCGGATTTTCCGAACATCCCTGATGTCTAGACCTTGGACCCAGGCTTCCTTACCACCAAGTGACGTCCTTCCCAGCCACGTGAAGGCTCTGGTCATAATAGAGGCAATATGACCCAGAAGGAAAGTCCAAGACCTTTGTTTTGCTGCCCCTGCGTCAATGTATCTGGAGGCTGTCGTAGCTCTCCTCCAGACTTGATACTGTTCACACGAGTCCGACCAACCCTCGAGTCCTCTGGAAGGATCAGGAGCCGCAGAACGTCTATTCTCCGTCAACAGCCAGCTTCAGCGTCCAGCAGCATATCCATATTTCCTACACTCTTGCAGGTGGGCTGCTGAGGGTCGAGATCACCACTAGTAGCTGGGTGAAGCTGTCAAGCTCTGTACTACCAATCAGTGTGACTAATATAGCCAATGGCTACTGCGTCTTCTCGAGACCACTTACCCCGTCTAGTTGAGTACCATCCTCTGCATTGGCTCAAGCGCCATCCGACGGTTCAGCCTTCTCTGCCAAGCCCCGACAGACTGGACATGTCTTCGTTCGATGGAGCCATAACATAACTGAAGGAATGTCGAACCTGTGGTCGCATGGAAGCGACACGACCATGGTCCCAACGTCCAAGGTCTTGCGCGTGAATATGCAGACAAAGTCCGGGTCCCGGACCTCCTCACGAGGCATCTCGGCGACAAGCTTCTTGATGTCGGGATGGACCTGGCCCTTGATGCCATCCTGATGGAACCCTTCAGGAATAGGAATCTGGCGTGCGAAAAACCTCTTGAGATGCCAGTCGGCGATTGCCTGCCAGTCAGCCTGATCAATATCGTACCACTCGCGATTGATGTATATTCGCTTGTCGCCGGGCTCAAGGAGGGGGAGATCGCCATCCCTCGCCTTCTCGCGGTTGAGACCAGTGGATGTCATCTTCTCGTACTCATCACCTGACGGCTCGTAAGGGTCAATGACGACGGGCTTGACGCGACGCAATCCAAATATCGGCGCAGGACAAGACGAAGGAACAAGATCCCACCACTGGTTTGCCCAAGGCTGAGCAACAGATGGTATTAGCTCACTTGATAAGCGACACAAAATCATGAGTTGCGGACCAGGTGGAGCATTTGCGACTTAAGGCAAGGGCAGAACTCACATTAAGATCAGACATGATGATGTTCCAGGGACAGGATCTTGTATATGATCAGAAGACGTTTGCTGATTTAGGGAAACGCAAGGAAGTATTTGGTGTTATAATTGCGAGACCATCAGCTTTGTAAGCAGTGACGTATTAGCGGCCTTCAAAATGCTTTAAGCATACGGACAAGTGGGAAATCGAATTAAGCAATTTCCTCGATACAAGATTGGAGTGGAAGATAGTCGCTGCGGCAAGTGGTCCTGTTAGTGAGGAGACTGAGAATTATACAGTCAGATTCAGAGACGGTGTTTCTTGTGGATGAACGGACTCTCCTCTCCAATCACTGCTAGGGAACCATATTGAGAAGAGAAATACTTGCAAATACTACATAAAAATCATCAATAAGGTGGGGGAGGTAGTGATTAGCTGGCCATGAGTGAAGATGAGTCTTCATTGACTGGTGCCAGCATGTGAAAACCACCGGATGGCATCATCAACAAGCCTTCAGCATGAACGAAAGGTATCAAATCACATCATACACTGGCGGCATGCAAACCCATCATTGAAAGCACTGGATTTGGTTGTCGAGCAGCCTCAGCGGAATAAACGGATCTGTAGGCGGGATAATTTTTTCCATGATCTGACCCGGCCAACCATTGACATACAGGAGAATTCTAGCAGTCATCCTTTTGTGTGTCGTCAAACTGCTCTCGTGAGCTTGATTCGCTTGATCAGAAATGCAACGTAATACAATGAAAGTTAAAGAACTATGTCTGATCACAAGTCTCTTCAGAGATGTGCCAAAATGGCATGACTATATAATATGCCTTGGTATCATATAAGGCGGTGATATCTACTGACGAGCTCAACAGAGCTGCGAGCCATATTCCTCTCGTGAATCTCCGCGAGGTTTAAATTCGTACCCGTGATTTATAGACATCGTCGTGATAACTTATGGCCTTCGAATTGCCATCTGCCGAGGTGCACGTTAATGAGAACGTTAGGTAATGATAATCAGCGTTGAAACTGGCAAGGAGGGAGAGGTAAGCTCTAAGCACTCTGATTTGCTGTTTCTCATTAAAATGCATCGCGACTAGCTGAAGATCAGTGGAAAGAATGTGAGGCTTTGGTAGGGTGCAACTCAAACGGCTATCTGTCAATGGGAAAGCCATTCATATATACAAGTGCTCACTCAATGATGACTGATTTGTCTGTGTACTGAAATGTCATCAGAGTTGGAACATTTGGATTTCAATAGTCGGAGTGACCATTGATAGGCAGTTCTACCTTGAGCCTGAGCCAGAGCCTTCTTCGGCGCTTTAGAAACCTTGAAGTGGCTTCATGCGGAGAAACAAGACGCAATACAGACTGCTGAGGAGCGTCCTTCTCTGGGGCTATGGAGGTGCCACGTGAACACGAATGTATGATTAAGCCGCAGTCTGAACCAGACCAAAAGCCGGACTAGGCTCGTTGTCTCTTTGATCGTATAGATATCTGCGCTAATGAGCAAGTGGCACGCATCGCGGACCTGGTGATTGAGGATATGAGTGGTGTGACGGGTATATAACTACCAACCAGCAATATCATCAGAAAACCTTAGGACACATAATCAAGATAAGGGTATTTGACAAGCGTTGTCGCAATGCTAAGACCAAGAAACTACTCACGAAACCAGAGCGCGTCCGGATAGGGGGCACGATTATGCCGGTGACTCAAAAAGAAGTTCCCTGGCTCAGATAAACCGTGGATCTCCCAGTAAGCCTCTTCAACTCTATGTGACGTCTTCCGTGATGGGCTGGTAGAACACAATGGCCGCCATCTCAGGGTTTGAAGAGGGCACTAGCATCACCATATTATTTTAAGTCTAAGAGACAATAATACAAGCTGGACTGGTGAAGCATTCATGTTCATGAGAGCTTCCCCTAATCTAAGCAAAGGCTATGTGTGGGTAGAAAACACCGCGGCCGGCAAATGCTGTGTCATGCCGAGCCGCGGGCGCCGCAAGCAAAAAGATGGCGGTGCTCCTTGAATCCGATCAGTAATTGAGGAAATGTCGCCCGTAGATTGGTAGGCGTGGCTGTAGTGCCCAATGTCGTGACGAGTTGCTTAGGGATTTTCTAGGCATTCTTCGCGAAAGCGAACAGCCCAAGTTGACGTCTGCGCTATTATTGATAATTATGTCGAGCACCAGCCCGGAATAGAGAGGGGGAACATTGGATCCTCATTATTGACATCACCTCGTGCTTGAATTGAACATTATCCTTAAGGTTAGTACACACGAATACCAAACCTAAGTTCCTTCTCTGCCATATGTTCTGGCATTGGAGCCTGTGTGGTTCGCAGGAACTCAATGCAAGAGGAGGATTTTACAAGAGAAGATGGGTTTGGGAGCTGCCAGGTCAAGCACCACATATAGAGCACTCCGGAGAGAGGCCGTTCAGGCGGAGTAGGAGATCTCAAACCATGTATGAATGTTTTGAAGATCCCGACTGAAATAGTTTGGACCTCTGGATACTGCAGTACAGTTATAAACTTGGTCGTTTGAAGGCTTCTCAATTGGAACGTTTCCAGGTCTCCCAGCTTTTGCGGCTCTCATTATTCCCAGTACGCTGATTCTTGTCATGAGACCCTAGCCTTTCACTGATCATCCTGGGGTAGCAATCTCTCCGAGACGCCAGAAACGACAACCATCTATCTCACACTAACTTACTATAGACCAAACGAAGACTTGATCACATTCTAAAACATAATCAACCAACAAACGCTGTTAAGCCTTCCCAATCAAAAACCTGTAGACTTCCATCTCCGGTAGCGAGCGGACTCCGAGTGTCCCTGCGTCTGGTGTTCCTCTATTAGAAGCTGTGCAACTTAATTTATGCACCTTGTACACTAGCACCATGAGGATGCACGGACAGGCTGTGCGGATGGGAGGGATCTTAGGGGACCACGACAAGGGCCCCTGGAGTTGACCCAGACATCTGCAGAGCATTGCTTTTCAGAATGTCCTTATTGGCCTGGGTTTCAATTGCCAAGATTGCCCGGGAGTAGAGATCTGTACGTAATGATACTAATATTAGCAACCCCGGGCGTTCTTCAAGGCTGCAAACAACTCCACACTTCGGTATCATTTATAGACACATAGTGACTAGGAGCTGTCTGCATTGCATTGCTGGAGGACGAAGGCTCGTCTAGGTAGTGATGAATATCTCGGTCTCGGATAATGAGTTAATAGGTGACTTAAATGCGAACAAGATAGCCAGACAACATCACTCGACTGATCATCTTCTTTCTACCCGCATACACAGGTTCCCGTATAGGTCGACATGGAGGGTGCACCGAGAGGCCCGGCCGTGGAATCTATCTCAATGTGGCGATGCAGGCCAAAATGTATAAAGAAGATCATGCTCATGCGTAGGAAAGAACGCTGAGTTGCTCTGGTCACCGACCGAATTGTCGCAAATCCAAAGGTCTTGCTTAGCTGAGGCCATTGCACACTTTCCCCTTGCGAGAGCTCCGAGTCAGTCCCCTCACCAGAGATGAAGAGCACGCTTCTTCTGTTCAGTCTGAGTGTCCGCAGTGTCTGCTCGTGGGCCCTCGAGGCCAGGCAGGGCGCTGCGGATACCTGGGCACCCGGCGGTCCTGATGATGGTATGCTGTGATCGCGCCAACCTGCCAAGGGCTTTTGTGATGGCTGATTCATTTGAACGGACAGATCGTGGCCCATGCCCGATGATGAACACGCTGGCAAACCACAGATACCTGCCACACAACGGCCGCAACCTGACCCAAGACGTCGTCGTGAACGCTCTGAAGAACAGTCTCAACTTCAACCAGTCCTTGGGCGCACCCATGTTCTCACAGGCAGTCTCATTGTCAACCCCGAGTCGAACGCGAACCTATTTCACACTTGATCAGCTGAACATCCACAACCTCCCTGAGCACGACGCGAGCATGAGCCGTCACGATGCCCTACTTCGGGAACAACCACGTCTTCAACGAGAGCATCTTCGACCTTATGATTCAGTACTGGTCGGAGGAGACCCTGGATGCAGAGCAGCCCGCCATGGGAAAGCTCGCCCGCCAGGTGCAATCCAAGGCGTTCAACCCCACGTACACATTCACCGACAGCACGCAGGCCTTTAGTCTGGGTGAGGTCTCCGCTCCTGTCATCGCCTTCGGCGATTTGGCAACGGCGACGGTGAACAGAACTCTGGTCGAGCACTTCTTCCGTAAGCCACACCCCACACTCGTTCCCTCCAAGAGTCTCTGCGAGCACCTATACTCATTGAATTGTAGACAGGAAATGAACGCCTGCCGTTTGAATAACCATGCAGACGGAGGCCATTGGTGCTGCTGTGAACCTCATCACACCAAATTCGAGCAATACGACGACAAAGCGCAGGTGGGATGTCCGCGATTTGCATGGAGATATGATGCACGCGGCGCCCTCGAGTTAAACAACCCACAATTTGCTTCAGGAAGATCAGTCTCTTGTGGGGCTTCCAGATCATCGGGTGGTGAGACTATCAATGCAACAGGGACCTCTCGGCGATTGTGGAGGAAACATAACTCGTAAGGAAACAATTCTGTCGCAAGATACAAACATTTTTGAACGGTCCGTGGAAAGTTCCTGTGCCTTTCTCTTCTTCTCAGAACCGAGATGTTTGACCTTTTCTCCCGTGTCTAATGGAATCGAAGGAGTGCTATCGTGGTGCAGGTCTTCCTCCCTCTACCTGTATTCCGGTCTTGGACGCTGCTCAGGTGGACGGGGCCCGAGGTCCTCACGCCCGGTATTCAGGAACTAATTGACTGGACCAGAAAAATAACACGAGTTGAGACGTTTTCTGCAAACAGATTGCCTCGTCTCAAGTGCATCCGGGTGAAACGATACAGCCAAGCCGTCAAACCTGGGACGTGAGGTCGGTCACTGACGTGTGATCAGATGAACGACAAAGCCTTCTTGGCTTTTTGGGCGGGCCCACCGTCCACCCGCACAGACCTAGAATGCTTCTCTGTCACGTGGGCGACATTTTCAGCGAAACATGGAGACGAGGACCGTGAATCCGGGGAACGTCGACGGCCCTGGTTCCTAGGCTCCCTGTTCCTCACCTTGCCCGGGAGTAAATCTCGAGAAGGACTCCTCCTCTGTCTGATCTTCGGGAGACGCACGTCAGGACAGTCTCAAGGCCGAGACGGCGGTGTGTGTAAGAGTCGTGGGGGCTTGTCATACCAGAGCAGCGAGCATCGCTGAGATGAAGGACTCCTTCCTGATGCTGGGAGTTGTCAAGCGGCATATCAGGCCCGGCGGCCTGAACCTCGTCGTTCAGGCGGGCTAGCAGTAGTACTGTCCAATCTAGGCGCTCTGTCCGCGTTTTTGAATCATCTGGTGTGTGAGATGACATCCCTCGGAGTGCCCGATGGCAGCAAGTTGAGTGATGGGGAACGGCCAGATGTTTACCAGCAGAAACATTGTGCCCGTGGGGTGGTTGACATTCAACAGCCACCCAGGTTATCAGCGGTTGCTATGCAGGATCTGCAGCTGGGCTCAAACAGGGGACGGCCTCGGTAAGGAGGTCGTCTCCAGACAGTGGCTGAAGCAGCGACTCTCAGGGGCTCGCCCGTCCCGGCCTAGCCCGTCGCCCCGGGGGACCTCCTCAGCGCTTAGCGACCGCGAGCGTCACACATGAGACTCCCACATGTTGATTCTCCTGCCAAGGATCCTGAGCCCCACGGCGTTTCTGGTGATCCCCCATGATGCGCTGGGCGGATCTCCGCTCGCTCAGCTCAAGAAGGACCTGGGACGAACGTTGGGTCCTATCCACCCAGGATCTGCTGCCAAGAGATGTGCCAGATAACCTTAACCTCACTAACCCCGAACAAGTCTCCTGAGGCATGATGGCCCACTCTCGTGCCCCCCCCCCCCCCCGCGGGGACTGCCTCCTCGCATGGGCACCCGTTGAGAGAGGAACTCCAGACACATGTCGTAGGAAGATGTCTCCGGCGCCATGGGGGTCGTTCGTCGAACTGCACACCCTACGTGCCCTGTCGTCGGCACTGCGGGAGGGGTGCGCGCCTACCGACTGGCAGGCGGGCAGCCACCTCTCACGAGAATAAATAACTTGCGCCGCCCATGATGAGCAGCTTCTCTTCATCCAGCCCATCGCTCCCAACCAAGCACTCATCTCTCCCTCCTGCACTCTGTCCCTTTGCCTTCTCCTCGGTCAGCCGGCCTGAACACCACTCTTTTATTAAATTCTCTCACTCTTTTGACTGCAAGCAGTAACATTTTTGTTCCAACCACATTCAAAATGCGCTTCTCCTTCGCCATCTTCACCCTCCTCGGATTGGCTTCTGCCCTGGTATGATATATTACCCTGCGCCCTAACCCCCCCCCCTTCTGAAAGAGAACACTTCAGGCTGACGCATAAACCCCCAGCCCGCCGTCGAGTTCCCCGGCGTCGCCCTGGTAGCCCGCCACCACCAAGGCGTCAACACCGGCTCCACCACCACATCCTCAGCAGCCGCAGCCGCCGCAACTGACGCCACCGCGGCGGCGACCAACGGCACGACCGCCGCGGCGACGACCAAGACTGGCAAGCACCACAAGGACAAGGCCGCCAAGGAGGCCGCCAAGGCCCAAGCTGCCGCCGCCCAGGCTGGACGGTCCGTTGACCTCTTGGACGCCGAGCTGCTCGAGGCCCGCCACCACCAGGGCGTCACCACTGGCGCCACGACCGCCGCCACCACCACCACCAACTGTGCCAACGCGCGCTCCCTCGTCGAGGAGATAGAGAAGCGTCACCACCAGGGTGTCACCACCGGTACCACGACCGCCGAGGAGAAGAAGAAGGAGGCCGCCGCCGCCAAGGCCGCCGCTGAGGCGGCTTGTGCCGCGGCCGCTGGTAAATAGGTTGAGGATGGACCGGATGGTGAAGAGATGGGATGAGAGGGACGGAAGAGATGTCTTGGAGGGTCCGTCGGAAAAGATTATTGCGCGGTCGCGGATTTCAGCTTTGCCGAATTACATAGGGCCGCAAGTGTCCTGATAATAGAGAATCTTGAGTACTGTACAGTGCTTGAGTTCTTTTTCCCACTACATGCATTGTGCCCTCAAAGGTTTTCATATGAGCTCTAGATCTTTTCTTCGGGATCATGTAGTCATACGGGCTGTTAAAAGATGGGAGACGTCACGTCATGAGAACCTTATGAATGTCTCACTCGACCACAGGCTAGTTCCAGCGGTCATTCTGAAGGCAGCCAGTACGGGCGGATCAAGCTGCGTCTATTCTCCAGTCTAGGTATTGCGTCGTTATCTAGAATTACAAACACCAGTTGCGCCGTCATCAAGCCCTAGGTGTCCCGCCGAAGACAGAGACACGTCAGGACAAGCAACTTGATGACTTGCGCTCACTACTCACCATTCACGCCAGCATCCGCGACCATCCTCGCCAAGGCTTCCAGGGCATCCTCATCATCATTATCGACCATTTCCACCTCCTCAAACTCAACATCCTCAAGGTCCTCACCCTCATCGTGCTCCGACTGGCAAGGTTGAGGGGTATCGGATGGAGCAGGCTCGTCGAAAAGGTCAAGGATGTCGCCGCGGTGCACGATCTTTCCACTCGCACTGCTAACGTAGTCGCCGTCCTCGTCTCTACTGACAACGACATCGGCTCCCTCCTTCTTGCCCATCACCTTCTGTTCATCAAGGCTAACCTCGGCCTTGCCCTTGGTCTCGCCGTTGAGGTCCTCTTGAACTGCTTCGTCACCGCCGCTGCAGCGCATCCACCTGCGCGTGACCGGTCGGCCCCCGGTCGCAATCCTGGCCAGCTCCCGGTGAAACAGCCAAGGGAAGCTGATGAGCGGCATGGGAAAGTTGGGACCTTGATCGTCGGCGAGCTTGTTGCCCTCCTTATCAAGGAGCGGCATCGAACGTTCCTCTAGGGCGGCCTGGACCTCGTCGTAAGTCACCTTGTACATGGCTGCCACGAAGCGGTCGAGCTCCTCGAGGTCAATGTGAGAGTAAGAGAAGGTGACGGACCTCCGCTCCACACCAGTCACGGCCTCCGCACAGGCTGCACGGAACCGCTCCTTTAGGGCAGAGACTTCGCGGCCAACCGTTTCTTGAAGCTTATAATCGTTGCCGACACGGGGTTTGGAGAGGATAAAAGTTGACCAGACCTCGAACTCACTGATCGGCCTCTCATGTTGACCCATGAGCCGGAGCATCGCAACATCATATTTGGCCTTGACCCCGCGAGCCTTCGTGATCTCCTCGTCGGAGAGCTTGAAGCGCGACAGGATACGCTGGTCAAAGGCCATCTCATATGCTGGGCTGAATTGCTCAATG
The DNA here is from genome assembly GCA_026119935.1 of Endothia cerciana. Taxonomy (NCBI): domain Eukaryota; kingdom Fungi; phylum Ascomycota; class Sordariomycetes; order Diaporthales; family Cryphonectriaceae; genus Endothia; species Endothia cerciana. The sequence continues at coordinate 306,761 of JALRMH010000038.1, read as the reverse complement.
TTGACGCGATCGTAGATGCGGCCGAGAGGCTTGTCGGATTTGTAGGACTTCCGGTCGCGCTCCATGAAATGCGGGAAGCCTTTCGGGTTGAGAGACCTGTGCATGGTGGCCGGCGTTCCTGATTTGACATAGTCAACGGCCAGGGAGTGGAGGTTAGCAAGCTCGAGACCTGAGAGGCTGTCAGCATATACGTATTCTCAGATGCGGTTGTGTGGCGTCAACTCACACCTTGGGTGCTTCGGGCCGACTCTGTCCGCCCAGGCCTTATGAGCAGTGGCTATGAGACCCAGAGAGTCATTCTTCATGTATTGCGCGTAGAAGGCGCACATTTGATTGATGGTGATATCGGTCGATCCATCCAACCCGGGAGTGGCAGGCTCGGGATCGTGGTCCATAGGGGCAAAGTCCCACTCCGTCGGCAGCAGTCGTTCATCCCATATGATGAAGAAGTCATCACCATCCAGATCTCCCCCCGAGCACATGCTTGGTATGTCCCTGTCTCCCTTCTGTGGAAAGACAACGACGTTCGTGAGATGTCGCAGTTCAGGCACATCTACAGCTTGGACGACTCGGACGTCACCCGGGTGCAGTGACGGGTTACGGCCGACAACGCAAAGCCCCTCCACAACCCTATAGTTGGTGCTGTTGTTGGGGTCAGTGCCCTCCTTGGGAACTTGGAGGAATATTTGTGGCAGAGAACTCTCGTCCCTCTCGCCCTTGCCCTCAGTTGCCTTTGAGTGACCTCTGAGAACCCCAAGCTCATCGACACAGCCGTACAGGAACGCACTCTTGCTCACACTGATCGCGGCTTTTTGTTTCAGGCGTTGAAGGGCCCAACACTTCCAAAGACGAAGCAGAGTCCATAAAAATGGCTCTTTCCCGTTCATAAAAACGTCGACCACCTCAGTCATGACCAATGTGATTTGGTTCTCGTCGACTCGTTTTTGCAATAGGCTGGCAGCCTTGGCGGGAGAGGTCAAGGCCTCTTCATGCTCCTTCAGCTCCTCCTCAAGAAGATCCATAAAGACATGGCCCTCTACTCCAAGGCAGTGTAAGATAGGGATGACCTGCGCGTTTAGTGTGGCCTGAGAAAATTTTGAGACCTTGATGATCTCGAGACCGTTGTATGGTGCCAAGAACTTCTGCTGCGAGGGTCGGATGTGAACCTCCTTGGGAGGGACATCGGGCCAGACCACGAGCACGCCCTTGCAGCCTCCCATTCGCATCTGGAAGCACGAGGGAACATCGCTCAACTCCTGCTCGAGAGCGATCATCCTTGCATTGAAAGATGAAATTCTGCCGATGCCATCGGTGAAATTCCAGAGCTTGCCGTCTGTCCGACGCTCGATATCGTTGATTGGGACAATATTGGGAACACTGATACCACTCACTTGGCGGGTAGTAGTGAAGCATTGTCCCATCCGGGCCGCAAACTTTCCTACCGAGCGTATGTGCTTGAGGTCGCCCATCCATTCTCGGATGCTCTCGCAGGTGACATGATCGGTAGCGCAAAAGAAAAACGCGCCATGCTCTCGGAACTGGGAGTTGCTCCAAGCCAGAATCTTGTAATGACGGTCACCGATGACAATCCCATTCAGGAGAATCCTCAAAACCCGAGTATACAACTCGTCCCACCTTCTGGAACCCTGATCAGACCAGATCTTGCCGAAGGTCACCTCGTCCGTAAATTGGACCCGCAAAAATCGGTCAGTGAGATCCGAGTACTGCCGAAGGATCCTGTTGGTCAGCTCCACGGATGGGGTCTTGAAGTAGACGGTCGTGGGGGTGATAACAGCCTTGCGGACTATAGCTGCTTGAGTGGAGATCCTGGCAGAAGGCCAGTAGTAGAGGACCTTGGGTTCCTCGAACATGTCCAAGGGCTTGTAGTACACGATGTTGTGGTCAGCGACGCCTTCTAGCATCATCCGAGCCCGATCGGCCTCGAAGCTGTTGAGCTTCTGAAGGAATTCGGCATCGATACTGTGCTCGTTGAGCAGCCCCTGTGAGATACAGACTTCCATCTGGTATCGCACTTCGAATGAAAGGTGGATGTGGCTTGAGTTGAGCCATTCCATGGTCGTTCGTGGAGCTGAATTGTCAAGAAGGGTCCAAACTGTGGTTTTGTCAGGCTCGACCAGATGAAATGTCCGACCCTCCTCAATCTTGACATTGAAATCTGTCAGATGCTGCTCACAGCGCATCCAAAGATCGACGAGATTAGATGGCAGCTGAAGGAGGTAGTTGGTCCAACGTCCAACATCAACAGTCTGGTAATCCTTGTGCAGCTTGGCAGGGGCTCTCTTCGCACATGGCTTAGTCGGGTGCGCAATCTGGTTGGTGATCTCTGTCTGCCTCAGCCAGGTGTCTCGTTCCTGCCAGAAAGACAGGTTATCATCGTGAGAGTAGTTGACGTTATTTGGTCTGCTGAAAACCTCGGGAGGGCTGGGTAACTGTATAAGTAGGGCCCATGTGCCATCGCCCTGCTTGACACGGACGATCTTCCTGATATGACTAAACTTGATAGGGATCTTGCAGGCTCGTGGGCCCGACTTCCCCCAGATATCCAGTCTGAAAGTGATTTCAATGAAGCGTCGGAAGAACTGAACGGCTATGCGCACATCTTGATACTCATACTGGGGCATCTTCAACATGGTATCTTCCTTGGCCATCATGCCCAAGAGCAGTCGCGGAGAGACGAGATTGACTTGGCGCTGAACAGCGTTGCCAAGTGGGGTTTTGATCCAAGAATCAAATCTATTAGCCCGCTGGACTTGAACGGACACCTGAACAGATGTATTGTTCTTCAGGGAGATAGTGCAGGTGTCGGGGGGTCCAAACCAGGGTGGCCATCTGCTGGGAGGCGGCTCGACGGTAACAGTAGCAGCTCCGATCCTCTGACCATAGTCGTTCTCGAAAATCTCGATCCTCGTCAGGTTGAGGTGATACTTCGCAAGAGAGACATGGATGTCTCGGGTGGTCACGTTGTGTGGCAGGCGGTTGAGCTTGATAGTAATGCTGGTGATGTTCTTCAAGCTTGCATCGGACAGCTGAGATGAGACGCTGCGTGGATACACGAGAGACTGCCCTCGGCCTTGGGCATCACTGCCATGTCGAGACAAGGCAGAGACATACAGATGGCCTGACGCTTGCGAGTCACCCACGTGGTCGGGCGTGTTGACAACAGATGACTGAGTTGGGCTAGCAGACCCGGTTTTGAGGCCATCGCTGGCAGGGATAGGAGGAGGCTTGGTAGGAGGGGCCATGGTCGTCTAATTGCGAGGCTGATCCCCGTGGGTCGAATGCGGGTCGAATGCAAATCCGACGAAGACGAGGATGGTGGTTGTGCTTGATAGACCGTGATTGGCTTGGGCTGGGAGCTCCGAGGGGGTGGCTTCTGGTGTAGAGCAGGAGGTAGAAACTGCCAGACAACAATTAGAAGAACAACGAGAAGCTGTGAATTGATTGCTGCAAGGGAGGACTGATCCCAGTTGTGTTATGGGAGGGAGAATAGAAGAAAAGAGCTGGGATCCTCAAGATGTCTGCCTGGTGGCAGAGCTGGAGGAAGAGAACAGGCGAGACAGGATGTCCAGGTGGCTCTTTTGTGCACACAACTCCTAGAGAGGAGGTAGAGCAATAACCCCTTCGTGGTAAGGGAAAAGGCAAAAAGTGCTGGATCCCAAGTAGTCAAAGGTAGCACTCAAAGATTGCAACAGCTCGCTTGGTGTTTGAAAATGATTGAGCTGCAGCCTGCCGAAAAGGTGACTGCTATTTGCTTTCTCAGTGGCTTTTGAGATTTGCAAATGTAATGCAGGATTTGCATATAAGCAAACAAAGCCTTCAATACTGGAAATTCGTTCACCGGAGAATCACAACGACAGCAAACGTCAGGTAGTGTTGAGGGCGGCAGGGAGAAGATGGTGTTTGTTAATACCTGGTCTGGGCACAAGAAGTAGGCAGCTATTCCACATCAACAGCAGGATCTGGAAGGGCTTGACTGGCCCATAGCTCTTGCTTGCTCTTTGTTCATCTACCATGATCTGAGCTCCACCAATAGCAAGAAAAGCATCCGTGTTGAGAGGCCGGCAAGCTAGGGGCACAAGTGATATGGATGAGAAGCGTCGGTGAGGACATTGTCATCACCATCATCATCATCATCATCATCATCAGTTCATGGAAGAAGTAGGTTCGCCGACCACCCACCTCACCAGAGTGAATGGCTCACTAGACCAGATTTAAGGAAATCAAATGCTTTTCAATTCATTTATGAATGCTTGAAAATCCTAAAGGCCGCCCTAAAACAGATGCAGCAAGACCAGAATGCGGCCCAAAAATGAGTTTATCATGACCTTCTAGAATACTGCCAGGATCTATCGGATGCTGAACCTGCCCATACATTTTTTTCTTCTTCTTCCATCCGAAAAATGCCTTGCTCTCTCTCATCACCATTTTTGAATAGGCCCTTCTCGGCCATGATCACAAGTCCGGTTCCATTCGCATGTGTGAAGCATCTCGGGCTCGTGCCGGTTCAGGCGTGCCGATCAAAGATTTTCCCGGGGTTCCTATTTGAAGAGTGAGCCAATCGGGGTCTCTCAAACTGAAGACCAATGTCGGTGTCGACAGATACTCACATGATCCAGTATGGATCCAATGCTGCCTTAATCGCCCTCATGACGGCGAGAGTCTCAGGCCCAACCTCCAACAGCAGACTGTCCTTCTTGCCCCAGCCGATCGAGTGCTCCCCCGTACACGTGCCTTCCATGTCTAGAGCACGCTTGACCATATTCTTGACGCACTCCTCGACCTTCTCACGCTCGCCGTTGACAGGATTATAGATGATGCTCTCGTGGAAGTTGCCGTCCCCAATGTGTCCCAGGATCGAGGCGAACAGACCTAGATCGTCCATTTCCTTCTTGCTGACCTCGATAATATCAGCCAGCCGGCTGAAGGGGACGGCCACGTCGGTGCTCCCTGCCAAGCATTATGTCAGTGCATCAGACACGAGAACACGAGGTTTGTATGGAGGTGTGGTCAGACTCACAAACCTCCTCTCCGTCCCTCCTCAACGCAAGCATACTCCACAAGCTCTCCTTCCTCGCACTCCACAACAACTCCTGCTCGCGCGCATCCTTCGCAAATTCAAAGTTGCTCCCAGCGTTCCTCCTCGCGATGCCCTGTACCGTGCTGATGTTCTCCTTCACACTTGCCTTGGTGCCCGCGAACTTGAAGAACAGCGTCGGCATCTCCTTCCACACGCGCGGGGCGGTGGCCCCGCCCAGATTGACCACGCGCATCTGTACCTCGTCCATGATCTCCATGGCCGCGACGGGTACGCCCGTCTGCATCACCTCTGCGGCGGCGGCGGCTGCGTCTCGGATCGTGGGGAAGGTAACGACCGCTACGGAGAGGTCTTCAGGGACCACGGTGAGCTTGAGCGTTGCTGTTTGACCTTGTCAGATCTTGCTCGCATGTGCCATGGAAGATGTAGTAGACACAGGGCATACCTTCTGTGACCAGTCCCAATGTGCCTTCTGATCCTACGAAGAGTCCGTTGAGGTTATACCCTGCAGAAGATTTTCTCGGTCTCCGGCGCGTCTTGATGATAGTCCCATCAGCGAGCACGACCGTCAGGTTGATGACCCAGTCCTTCATAGTGCCATACTTGACCGCGTTCGTCCCGGAGCAGTTCGTTCCAATCATCCCTCCAATCTTTGCAGATGGGCCTGATTCATCACACTCAGCCGACGACCTTCAACCTCGCCGCCCCTCGCAACCCAATATAGATCAGAACATTACTCACCAGGGTCAACTGGAAAGAAGAGCCCGCTCTCCATCTTGGCAAGCTCGGCATTGAGGTCCTGCCATCCGATACTAGGCTGGACCACAATATCCATATCCTCCTGGTTGAACTGGATGATCTGATCCATGTACGCAAAATCGACACTGATACCCCCAAACGGCGCGGAGAAATTCCCCTCCAGCGAGCTGCCGCCGGAGTACGCGATGATGGGCACGTGATACTTGTAGCAGATCCGTGCAATCGTGCTGACCTGCTCCGTGCTTCGCGGGTAGGCCACGGCCACTGGCAACCCGTCCGGGTTGGTCGTGCTCCATTCGGAGTAGCCGTGAGCGTGCAGGTCGTCCGGGTCCGTGGAGATGATATCGCTCTCGGGACCGAGCTCGTCTCGGATTTCTCGAAGGGCCTGTTTGTATTGTCAGTCAATGCGCAATCCACTGATGACCTTTCACAAGGCTTGGGGTAGACTCGATGTTTTGGCGAGCTTTAGTGAGCGCCTTACAATCTCCATCTCCTTCATACTCGCGTAGCGCGGAAACTGCTTGATGCTATCCAGCAACATCGCGCCCTTCCCATCCCGCCCCCTCGTCACGGATGCGACACCCCAGCCCACCAGACCGGCTGCCAGCGCGACACCAAAGACGACATTCCCGTTCCATTTAGGGGCCGGGCCCCGTAGTGTACGGGCATTCTGGGGGGAACTTGCCGTGCTGGCATATCTCTGAATAGTCTTGGCTATTGTGAACGACGTTGCAGCCAGGACGCCGCTGGCAGAGGCCTGCAACTCATTTCCCCGGCGGCAACACCGGCCCAGACTCCTGGTACTGGAGGGCGGCAGCGCCCTCCGGATTAAGTTGAGTGTCATGCAGGCGGCTAGGATGGCAGCCGCGAAGCCTGAATATTGGGAGTTTTGATTGGATTCGGCGGTCCGGGATGCGGTCGATCCGGATGGGTGCCGGAGGCTGTGCGGGAGTTAGATCTGGCGGAAATAGGGATAATTTCCTGTTCAAGAGATGCCGTTACAGTCCTATTGCACATGTCCAGGATATTGTACTTTCATCACAGCTGCGAGCCCTGGAAAGCTGCAAGACCTGAGGCGAGTAGTGTCGTCAGGCAGTATGGTTGGAGAGAGATGAAGAAGATTGGAGCCCAACAGCTAAGGTGTCACCGTAGAGGATGTTGGAATTATAAAGGCCTCAAAATAAAAAAGGTGTGTTGGCACCCACCAGACAGGGGGGGAAGTCGCGGCGAACGATGAGTGACGGCAGTGATGGTGGGTATGGATTCAAAAGGCGCAACACCTGCTCAGCTGAGTAAATTGGACAGTAGATTGCCAGATGGAATGTTCCAAGGACTGCCTCAGTGAGGTAGGTGGTAGCGTATATCCGGTCCCGGATCCGAGCGATGTAGGTTCACCGGACCGACAGGATGGTCAGGTGGAGGGCACCCACACACGGATATCTGCACCCTCGGTGGTAGGTGGTGGTATCCTGCAAACGGTACACGATCATCAAGGTACCAGAATAGGAAGAGACGACGGTAGGGGAGACGAGGTGGACTGCCATGGCCCATTTATATTGGATCTATAAAGCCCGCTTTCATGGCCAGCCGAGTGCAGATGCAGAATAGGGCCACCGACGATGGCCTCGAGAAGTGGAGTCCAGGTTCTAAGAGACCCAATTGGTGGACCTTGACGGCATCATGCGCAGCCTTCTTTGATACCTGAAGTATGAGTTCAGGACCGAGGGGGAGGCTAGCGGTACTCGGCAATGGTGCGCGAGGGACAAAGAGACTATATCTTTATTGGTCTCGGGAGCACCTGGGCTCCACGAGGCGGAGGGTGACGACGTTTGGTACGGGAAGTCTGGACAGCATGGAAGTCTTGTGCTGCACGGACGGAGCGGCTATTGGCCATTGAACAGTGGACTTCACACAACCTTGCCGAGGAATGGTGGGATGGAGGCTGTAAGAGAGCCATATTGCCCCTGGACCTAGCTTGTAGTGGGTGGAGGTAATGCACGGGAGAAGTTGGTATGGGCACACGAGGAGTTTGGGTTACCTAAAAGCTGGTGAGCAGAAAAAGAGGAAAGTCGAATCAAAAGGGTGGGAGGATCGCGCAAACCTCCGAAATGTCGGTAACCCGCGAGACCATCCAGGGTCAGGTTAGTTCTCGTTGGTCGAGGCTCTAGCCTCGTGGGGTGGCATGGTGGCATGGGATGTATGTAGTCAGAATTGAAAGGTGACAAGTCTCGCCACCACTGGGTACTTTGTTTGCTGCGAGCAAAGATGAGCTGGTGTACCAGAGAAGGCCATATAGTGCTCCCAAGGCCACCAGACGCTCCTCCGCCCATCTGGTCTGGCCGGTTGGCGGGATGTGGGCTCAGCGGCGACTGGTTGGCATCACAGGCCTCAGAAAAAAGGGTGGCAGGATCGATGCATCACGCTCTGGCCGATGGCAAATCCACCGGGGGATTCCTGCAGGAAGCTTCCCCGGGTGCGTGGGTGACGGCAGCTCGTCAACGAAAATGGGAAGGCCACAAGTGCCTCTCAACAATCTTGTGGGTACCCGCAAGTCCGTCACGGATCGCTGCCGCAATCTACGCAGGAGTTGCGGTCACGTCGGATGGATTGGTCAGAAAAGAACAAAGGCGCACGAGACCCCGGCCTGCATATTGCATAGAGCCTTGGACTGGTTCGCGTCACCCGCACAAGAGAGGAGATGGTCAGCAAGCTGCCTGCCATCCCGAGGGGCCTGTGTCTGAGGACATGCAACTCGGCCCTGTGAGGAGGTGAGCTGGGACAGCGTTCCTGGATCGGTTGGTCAGGTGTCGTCAAGCACTGGTAGATCGTCCAAGGCGGTGATGGCAACAGCTAGTGGCTAGCGGATCTCGCTCTCGGGACTGGCAGCTAGGCCTGCAGTTGCAGGCGTGGCGCATCACCCGCTGCACTGCATGAGGGGGGTTGTATTGCAGAGATCTGGTATCATCGGTAGGTCACGCTCTACAGAAGTTCTGTTCCTGGTCAGAGATAGATCCTGCTGCCCCAGGGCTCGCTCATGGTTCCTGCTGTCCGAAAGAAGGGGGGGGGGTTGTGAGAAGGAGAGAGACACAGAGAGGAAGACAGACGGGGGAGAGAGAGGGACACACACAAGAGAGAGAGAGAGAGAGAGAGAGAGAGAGAGAGAGAGAGACGGGATGAGGTGTTGAGTTAGTTGTTCATGGAGTGACATGCAGTGACACCGACCCGGGGTCGTACTTCGAATTTGTGGGGAAGTTTGACAGGTCCTGCGGTGAAACAGAGTCGTTGTGCAACGGTGAAGCCGTGCTTCGGGACAACGCTCCACGAGGCTTGGGGCGTACATGAGAGGAGAAGCTCGGGAGAAATATAGATCGAGGTTCCGGGGTGTGGTGATGTGAGATGACGTGAGGCGACGTGAGGCAACGTGAGGCGACGTGAGGCGATGTGAACTGAGGTGAGGTGGGTTGAAGAAGGGAGGACGTCCACAACAGAGGACCCCGCCACCTGCCTCCTCCCCCCATCCCGGCCGCCGTCATCGGTCAGACCCGTCGGTGGCTCGGTGGCCCGTGCCAACCCGTCACACGAGCCGGATCTAGGGAAGCCCCACGTCGTCGTTCTTGGATGGGCGTTGTCACCCGTTGCTTCTTCCCATCAACCATCCAACAGCACAGCCGTCTTACAAACCTACAAATCTGCACGGTGCGTAGTACGGTTTATTACAGTCCTCCCGACCACTACTTTCCGCAGCTCGACTCGCGAGGCTGCTTACGGGTCTGACCTCCGCACATCCGGTCGACGGCAACCGGCCGCAGGCTAGAAGTCCCACGTACGAAGGCATCGGCAACGTACGGGCATACAAGGGAAAGAGAACAAGAAGCCCCGTGCCTGGCTCACGACCAGCTTCTTCTGTCCTCGCTTGCGACATGGCCTCCAGGGCCGCGCGAGAACACGTCCAGCCTGTGGAGAGCAGCCAGGCCTAAGCACACGAGGCAGGACGGATGTGGCATCATAGCACTCCGTGCCTCCACTCCATGCCTCCAAGGGACCACGATCTGTCAACAATTGCTGCAGTCTCGCAATGATCCGCAAGAACTGCCATGTACGGCGTAAAGCCTCACGATACCGAAGTCGAGCCGCAGTCCAGCCGGGCAATGACGCATCCAGCGGGCCACGAGGCGACTTTGCCTCCGCTTCAGTGTCTGCATCTGTCGTGCGACCACGTAAGGATTACGATTCGTGGTTGCATTGAGGTTAGCCAGCTCGGTCGGTTCATTCCAGAAGCTCTTCCAGAATTGTCGTGGAACGAGTCGTTTTCTGGGCACGATAATGATTGCCGAGAGAGGCAGGTGTGCCTTGGGGACCGCTGGGATTCCTCTTTGGGAAGCCTGGTCTGTCTCGAGATACGTAGACTGAATTTTTTCTCATTACGGATGTTTGGCCTGTGTTGGGGGGGGGGGGGAAGGAGGGGACAAAGGGAATTCCAATTTTCTTTTTCCCGACTGTGGTCATTGGTCTCTTGCCTGCCTAGGAGGGCGGTACAAGAACCAAATATGCTCACGTCAGGCTGTGCGACAATTTAACTCCCTGCTCAACGACTGGTTCTCTTTACCCCGGATCTTACCCGCACCGTTACCACGTCACGAGACGGCTCATCTACCATGGGAATGGGCGGAGAATGTTAACATTACTTGCAGCACCTGCTTACTGATTGCGGGGCGGACCTTTAGTAAGGCACAACAAACTCTCGCCACATCCAAATTACGGCAAGTGCTTGACGCCGACAGACGTCGAGGCTACACCTCGCAACGCCTGCCGCATGCCGTCTGAGCGTACGTGGTGGATCCAGGATGCAGGTCAAGAGTGTTACAGTGTCACAAAGGCGTATACAGCCCCTGGAGACGAAGCTGACGTGATGAGGGAGCCATGGGGACGTGAGACATATCACGTAGGCCCAGCCTGCTAGAGCGTCGAAGCTTGTTGACCGGTAGAATTACCATTAGTCAGTGGTCCTGCGTCACTGAGGCTCAGGATTGGACGACAGACCGTCCTGCTAGTCCGCGTGGCTGTCGATTTGACCTTCATGAGCAACAAATCTGAGGAGGGCGTGGCATGGCATGGCATGGCGTAGTTGGCCCGCCTGATTCTGCATACCCCCCCGCACATGTGCTGTTTGCTCCTCGTCCAGCCATCCCCTTGTCGATGCGATGTGGCTCGGGGGAAGACTGGAGGAAGCCATAGCTTGTCTGACCGTCCTCGTCTGCATGGCTCATGAGTACGGAATTTGTGAGGGCCTTATGAATGTCTGCCGTCAAACCTTGATCGGCCTCAGGGCCTGAGCGCACCCTGATGGACCATCCAGGCACGTACAGCTCGACGCTTGATCCCTAGACGGACAAGGTGCATCGATCTCCTGCAAGTCAGTGCCAACCGCCCCCCCCCCCCCCAAAAAGACGGCCCCCTTAGCGTCAGGCTGATGAAATGTATTGCGTGCTTTTCCATTTTTGATTACCAGCATGCAGGTGAAAAATGTGCAATACTGCCTGCCTCTGAGCTCGTAGTTCCTAACCCCATGAACGTGGATATCATCGTAATCAGGACATCCCGGAATTGGCTTGCAAACAAAGAATCTCGAATTCCCAACCTGTGGGCGCGTAAGTCTTTATGTCATGCAGCACACTACATCCTCCTCCATGGTCTATTGGCCCGTTCGGAGTCCGGCAGCACGTCCAAGCAAGCACATTCGCCCGGAAATGTGGCATCACCCTTCACCGCCTAGGTATAATGGCTATTGACTGCCTGCGGGCTTAAAGATGTTAACGCGCAGGAAAGAAACGTGGCTGCTCGTAAGCAACAATGCGACGACCTTGATGGGCCACGTCTCTCTGGGCATGCGTTTAAGATGGCAGGCAGCTGCACAACACCGTAACAAGTAGTAATGAGACATCAGATCCATACATGGCTCGGCACATACCAAACACCATAATATTCAAGCTGGGCTGCACATGGGAACCAAGACCTTCGTGCAGGAGCCACGCAACAGCCGTGCAGGAACATCAGGAGCTGAGACTTTTGTGAGGGAACAGGAAGGAGAATAGGACGTTTGCAAGAATTCATTACCCCGCGACCCTCTGCGTGTCGGCTTATTGGGTTGGCTAGCAAACCATAGCGAATTTCAAAGCCGAAACGTCCGCAACGCCTTGTCCATGCCGTCACTTGTAGTGAGAACCCTTTTTTGCCCTGACCAGTCGAACAAAACATCAATCATCACCAGACTAGCCAGCCACTTAGTTGCCGGCAATGGCGTTGGCACGGCGGCGGTCACGCTCCTCAGCGATGGTGAGCTTGACTCCCTTGCCCTTGGGCAGGGAGATCCAGGGGCGCTCGCCTCCGATGATGAAGACGTTGGCCTCCCGGGTGGCGAAGGTGTTGTCAATGGCGTCCTTCAGGTGGACAATATTGAAACCTCCATCGTGACGCTCACGGTGGGTGACAACACCGACACGCCCCATGTTACGGCCACCAGTGACCATGGCGACATGACCGACCTCGAACTTGACAAAGTCATCGATCTTGCCAGTGGACAGGCTGCAGAGACAGTCAGCAAGTGTTCAGCCCTCGTCTGGACGCGGGGTTGGTGGAGCTCTACTTACTTGATCTTCACGGTGTCGTTGACCTTGATAGCAGGGTCAGGGTAGCGGATGCTATGGCAAGGGGTTAGCAACCAAAAAGAAATAAGAGGACATACCAGCCGTTGACAATCTCGCTTCGACGAATCATGAATCTTCATCCCTCTCGCCCACACCGGGGCGAGAGGAGCGTGGATTCGGAATCAACCAAAGCTTGGTCCAACGGCTGACAGATGGCTCAAGAACTCACGTTCTGGCATCATGCGTAACCAAGAATGGGATACCGCCACGGCCCAGCTGCACACGCTTGACCTTGCCCAGCTTGTACTCGGCCTCCTCGGCCTGGATGCGGTGAACCGTGAAGCGGCCCTTGGTGTCGTAGACGAGCCGGAAGTTCTCGCCGGTCTTCTCAATGGAGACGACGTCCATGAAGCCGGAGGGGAAGGTCATGTCGGTGCGGACCTTGCCGTCGACCTTGACAAGGCGCTGCATGAGGATGGCCTTGGTCTCGCGGTAGTTCAGGGCGTACTTGAGGCGGTTGCGGATGAAGACGATGAGGGGCAGGCAGTCGCGAGCCTTGTGAGGGCCGGCAGAGGGCTTGGGAGCGTAGGTACCGGACAGCTTGTCCAGGAGCCAGTGCTTGGGCGCGCTGAGGCGCTTCTGGTGCTTCTTAGCTGTATATTAGAAGCAAAGTCAGCATCGTGACTCTCTACATTTCTTGGTTTTGCTTGGTGGGCTCATCGTCGAAATCGCTTCGACAAGAACCAATATCAATTGCAGTGCCTATGGCCTCGTTGGAAAGCGAGCAAGCATGGCCATTGGAATGATGAAGAGGGTGTAGGTTGGTGTGTGACTTACGACCGCGACCCATCTTGGCTGTCTTGTTAAATTGTTGTCGAGGTAATGTGTTGGTTGTAGAAGCTGGCTGGTCGAGAGAGAAGTTCGCGATTCAACAGATCAAGTTGAAAAATTGGCAAGCAGTGGGTTTGCTTCACCCTAGCGCTGCGCTAGACCTAAAGGGTTAGAAATCACGTGACTGACTGGACTTTGCCCATCTATCCTTGCTTGTCAACGTGACAGGACATGCCAGACCGCCAAATGCTCCCGGCAAGGCCTGCAATAACACCAATATTCTGGTAAGCTGAGCATACATCTACTATGGGGCAAATAAAAAAACACAGGGGGTTTTTTTTTGGGGGGGGGGGTTGGCGGAGACAAATGAGCATAGACAAGCCAAATCGCTTTGTTTAACTCTAACAAGATTGCTCCCTGATTCTATGTAAGTTGAAGGGCGATCCAAAGTGGAGACCCTTTTCTACAGCTTCATCCCTCCAGCATGATTCCATCCATTACTCCGTGCGTAGAGGACGCCGAGGTTCTGAAGTAACAAGGTATCGAAACAACAACAATAACCTGTCCGACTTGGCCGCAGGAAAACGCCCGTAATCCCTTCATGACATCTTTTCTGTACTCAATTGACTCATACTATCAGTCTTGTACATCAAAACAAACGCTGTAAACAAGTGTCACTCCGGACTCGGTTCGCGGGCTGTCGAACTTCATCCGTCCAGAAGCAACCTGGAAATGTCCATCATCCCACCGAATGCACCAGAAGCGGACTGTTCGCCCCCTTCAACAACTTCACCTTCCAGGCTCTCTCTTGAGAACGAGTCCATCCCCGGCAGCTCGTGGAAGCTCCCACCACCGGATGCTCCGGCGGATACAGACGCAGAAGGTAGTGACCCTGCCCACTTGGGCAGTATGATCTCTTCCCTGGAACCAGTCCGATGCAGGTGCGGCTCTAGCGTCATCAACGAATTCTCGTTGATCATATTGTTCACGGAGGGCTCCATGACGTTGTTGTTTCTTGAAGCCGGTGCAGGACGCGAAGGCAAGGCGGGCCCGGCCGAGACGGGATCCTTAGTGTGCCCCTGCTTCTCCTCGATCTGCTTGTACATCTCAGGATACTTGTTGCGCACCCTGTCCCTCAAATCGGTCGGCTGCCGGCTGGACAGGTCGAACCTGGGGTCACGCTGGATCTTGGTCCAGGCCGGTCCATACATCTGCAGACCCTCAAGGATCTGATCATCATCTTGCTGTGTAAAGGGCCGCCTCTCCCGCCTGTGGGATTTCTTGAACGGCCCGTGTATGCCCATCGCTTGGAGGTCTTCAATCTTCTTGCGGTGCGCCCTGCTCTTCTTCGGTTTTGCTGTCGAGTCAGACTCCTGTTGGCCTATGGTAGTCTGGCTCGATGACCTCGCCAACACCGGCTCTTCTCTGGTGTGGTATCCTGAGAAGTCCTCTGGATCTGCAAGTATGTCCTCTAGCAACATCGCGGTCTTCGTCTTGCCTTTTGGCCGTGGCTCGGCTGGTGAAAGGCTGGCGGCTTTGTCCTGAGAGCGCAGGCTCTCCCTGCTCTTGCTCGGGCCTATCCGCAGTTCGTCCGGGCAGCATGTGCGAAATCGATCTTTCAGGTCGCCTGCTGTTCGCCCATTGAAACTGTATTCGGGATCGTCCAGGATGCTAGTCCACTTCCCGACTCCGTACTTGCTCACGCCGAGCAACAAGTGCCTGGTCTCTTCCTCTGACCACTTCTTTCTTGGCTTCGCTGCCTTCCTCTTCACCTTGGCCAGCGGCCTCTCTGCTTCCGGGGTGGGGCCGGTATGGTCCTGCCTAGCCTCGCTCTGGGCGGTCGCCTCCGGTGCTTCTGGTGCCTCCATACTACTCGCTGGTATGCTGGTACTGCCATTGCTCAGCTGGTTCAGAGTATGCAGACTTGCAGGTGCCACACCCTCATTGCCATCGTCAAGGGCAATCGGCGGAAAGACGGCCGCGTTCGGCGGTGGCTCGTACAGGCCGTTGATGATGGGAGGCATGATATTCTGGCTGATGTTCTGGGTCGACTTCTGCTTCTTAAGGGGCTGCGGCAGGTGCATGATGTCGTCCTTGACCGTCATGGCCCGCTGCCGCTTCTTGGTCGAGAGATCATCCGCCGTCGAGGACGCGGACATGGGCTCGGGTACATCATCGAGGATGTGGTTAAGCGAATGCGAAGACTCAATGATCTCTGGATTGTCGAACAGCATTCGCAACGAGATGCCGCCTCCACCGTGGTTCTGGCGATTCGGTCCTGCTGTAGGTCCTCCATCGTGGCTGTACCGCCCCGTGTTGTATTCCTCTCTGATGGATGCCAGGGACGGGATCTGGTGGACAGACTTGGAGGCAGGTTTCTCATGGTGGGTGCTGCTACTGCCTGCGTCGGGCTCCAGGGGAGGTAGGGAGATACTCGACGATTTCGCGAAGCTGCTGAAGCTCTGTATCGGCGGGAGGTCTGGCGGCGGGTAGGAGGAATCCTCGGGTGAGGCGTTCGTGTTATTGAGCAGGTGCATCAGCCGCGGCTCGATGGTGGCCATCGTGAAGGCCGGCGAGGGGGCATCTGGGAGGCTGGGTGACGCCCCCCTGAAAGGGCTCGAGCTTCACGAGGCGATTTTGCCTATATCAGAGCCCGAGATTCAATCGCCATGAACATGTGGGTCGTCGTCGGGGGTTCCCGTCACCTGAATGGCGCCAGAAGAACAAAGGTGTTTGTCGTGAGTAAACAATCGAGTCCCGAGAGGCGGCAACAGTGCAGTAGCGAGCGGTCCTGGAACCGAAGTCAAGGATGACTGCAGACTGCCAGCGACCGTCCCACCTGCAGGCGCTGCAGATGGGCGGTAAACCCCAAGGGTTTTTAGTCATCCCCTCTCAACGTCACCAATACCCAATTCCTGACCCCTGGCGACGCAGCGGTCAATCAGTTCATCGCTATCGACAGCATCCTGACGGACACCGATCCCAGTCCTCTACTGCTGGCTCAAAAGCCCCTGTTTGTTTTGTCACCTGTGCCGCAGGATTTAGACTCTCGAAACAGGCTCGGCCCGCCGCCGCAGGATCGCCCTGGGCTAATATACTGTTTTGATCGTATTCTTCCCCTAGGCAGGCCTTCCTCCATGTTGAGGAGCCACGCCCCACCTACTGTATTCTTGTCATCTTCTCTTCTAAAACCGTCCTCTCCTGGTAACCCGGCAGCAACATGGCGTCTCGTCTGCCCGTCATCCCCCGCCTGGTCTTCACCGTCTTCGAGCCGCTCAGCCTGTCAGTACTCTCCTCTAGGCACCCGTCCCTAACCACACCAGCTGATATGGTCACAGGCTCGCAGGCTGGGCCGGCGCGACACTTAACCCAGCATGGTTCGTCACAGAGCAGACATCCACTGGCATGACCTCCGCGGTGGACGATAATGCCAAGCTGGTAGCCCTCCAGCTGGGCAATACGTACGGGCTGGTGTTCCTCATCGCCTCTGCCGTGCTGTACACCACATCCGAGATCAAGCTTGTGCGCAACTACCTGATCGCTTGTTGGGTCGCGGATATCTCGCATGTGTATGTGTGCTACCACGTCCTGGGCCGGGCGAGGTTTGTGGACGTGGCTGGGTGGAATAGTATGACCTGGGGGAATGTCGGTGTGACGGTGAGTTGGAACTTCCACCTGAGCCGGTGTGATGAGGAGAAGGGAATGGCTGACAGAACAATAAAGGCTATGTTGTGTCTGACGAGGACAGCGTATCTCTTGGGCCTTTTTGGGCCGGATGTGCCTGCCCCGACTCAGAAGAAGCTTCAGTAATGTAGAGGTTTCACGGAGAGGCAGGTCAGTCTGCCCCTTGGCCGCTAGGTCTGAGAATTTACACATGGTGCTGAGACACCAAGAGTCCTCATAACCTAAGCATAACTGCCATGGACGTCACTAGATTCGGATCGCAAGTTCTCCCCGGGGGGGGGGGCTGCGTGAGACGTGATCTCGCGAGCCCGTGGTGGCACGAGATCCGGCAGCTTCTCTCGTATGACCGTCTCCACACCATAGAGCCCCGGCAGAGGCTCTTCTCGGGAGCGTCAAGTGACTACCGTCTCAGCCTACCCTTCAGTCGACGGTTTCGGTGTCCTGGTCTCCAGCGCGATCCCGGGCAGACCTGTCACGGCCGGATCATGTTACGCTCGTCGTCCTCCGTGGGTGGTGCCGGAACCAGATGAACACACGAACATCCCAGTGACCAGAGCAAGCGCGCTTACCATAGCGGCTAGGGCTATACCACCCTTGAACCCGTCGTCGAGGCGGGCCGAAGCTGGGATTTGTCGAGCGGGTGTGGGTTGGTCGAGGTAGTATATGAGGACAGATCTGAGTAAGGCGTGGTGGTGAAACTGGCAGTATTTAGTGGCTGATGGAGGCGTATGTAAATTCGACATCGTCAGGTGGGTTTTGATGACGGAAGCCTAGTTAGCGACCAGGAGCCATTTGATAGCACAAGCCGCGCTCAAAGAAGGCTTCATGGGCGGACCGCCATATTTCAAGAAGTTAAATCCGGAGACTAAGTCCGGAGCCAAGGCCCGGTGGCGGCGTGTGGCGGGTAAGACTGCGGGCGGGCGACGTGGGCCAAGTGTGGGGAGGGGACGTACCCTGTCGTGTCATTGCATGTCGTCAACGACGATCTCCGGCTAGATGATAGACTGTGAAACTCCGAACAGAGAGAGAGCTGGCACTTTACGGTGGAAAAACAAAAGGAATATAGCCCTGATTGTGTCGAGGAAACGATCCCTCGCTACCAGACTTTGCTACGGTAGTAATCCCCACCCATCGAGCGCTGTGAGTCTGTATCAGTGGAGAGGCGCTTATCTCACCGACCGTACAAGTAATCGACCTACACCGGCTTCCCCGGACGGGAGCGATATCACCACTTCACAGGGTACTCGAACCTTCTTTGCGCTCTAACCTCCCATCATGAGTTACCGCTACCCTCATCAGGACGACTCAGACGAGAACGGGTTTGGCGAGAGCCTCCAGCAGGCATCAGGAAGTCAGGCCCACGCCTCAAACGACAGCGATGATGATGACGTCTTCGAGCTGGCTACGGAGGAGTCCGAGGCTCAAAATGTCGAGACGGCAGAGGACGACGACGAAAACGACGACGAAGACGACGAGGAGGAAGATCCGGACTACGAAGATGATGAGGATGAGTTTCACGGTTCGTGGCTGCGGGCGTTCGGTATGAGATGTTCCCAGACTGACCGCCTTGTCAGATGCCGAGCAAGGATACGCCGTAGAGGTGGTCATCGGTGGGGATGAAGACGAGGATGGAGATGACGAGGAAGATACAGGGCGAGCGACTACCATCTCATTGGGCACACTCGGTCGCTTGTTTGGTGAGGCTCTGATACCCATCTGCCACCTGACAGCCCAACTTCCACTCCACTCACCAACCACGTCGGCCTGATTTTGGATCATCGTCTGCTGCACCATAACATCCTCTTTTCCGGGCGTCCCTTAGATGTGTCATCCCGTCATGTCGATATTGTTGCCATCACTACCCAGACTTGCGGATACTAAGAATGCTTCGCATAGGCGGCGGGAACGTGCTCTCGAGGCATCAACTGTTAGCCCTGCTCCACGGCCGCGGCGATCTGGGCCAACTATTCAACGATGGAGAAGATGAAGACGAGCACAACTACTGGGCCCGGCGGCGTCGCCGCAACCCTTCCGATCCGAACCGCTTCCCCAAGATTCCAAGCGATGAGGGCCGCAAGCTCATGGACTCGGGCGCCTTCGGCTTGACCGACCGGCTCGACCCTCCCACCACCAGCAGCAGGAAGCAGCAGCAGAAGAAGCTTGCCCGCCGCCTCCTCGACCGTGAGCTTGGCATCGACCGCCGCCGCGTCAACCAGTCCGCCATGGCGCAGCAGATGATCCCCTCCGAGGAGGCGGACATGCTCATCCGCTACCATGCGCCGGTCTACTGCGGGCAGTTCTCCCAGGACGGCAACTTCTTCTACGCGTGCGTCAAAGACTTTAAAGTCCGGATGTACGACACGAGCAACCCGTACAACTGGCGATACTACAAGACGGCCAGCTACAACCGGGGCCAGTGGACCCTGACCGACGCCCACCTGTCGCCGGACAACAAGTGGCTCGCCTATACGTCCCTGCAGTCCCATGTCGCGCTCGCACCGACGGACCCGAACGACAAGGGCGATCCGTACCAGCTCGACCTCGGCGGCGGCCGCGGCGCGCATGTGGCGTGGGGCTGGCGGAACAGGGGCAGCTTCGCGATCTGGTCGATCCGGTTCAGCGGGGACGGGCGGGAGCTGATTGCGGGCAACAACGTCTCGTCGATAGTAGTATACGATATCGAGTCCCGCCGCGTGCTGCACAACATCATGGGCCACGACGACGACGTCAACGCGGTGGCCTTCGCAGACCCCAAGGACCCGCACATCATCTACTCCGGCTCGGACGACCAGGTAATCAAGGTGTGGGACAGGCGCAGCATGGCCGACGGCCGTGAGGCGGGCGCGTTCGTCGGACACTGCGAGGGACTGACGTACATCGACAGCAAGGGTGACGGGCGGTATATTCTCTCTAACAGCAAGGACCAGACGATGAAGCTGTGGGACCTGCGCATGGCCATGTCCACAGAGCGGTATGAGGAGCTCAACCCGCGCAAGCACACGATGCACACCAACTACGACTACCGCATGGAGGACTACGACATGAACGACTGGTTCCAGCATCCTGATGACAACTCGGTCGTGACGTTCCGCGGGCACAAGGTTCAGAGGACGCTGATCCGGTGTCACTTCTCGCCGCCGGGGAGTACGGACAGCAGGTATGTGTACTCGGGCAGTCACGATGGCAAGGTGTACGTCTGGAACATGGACGCGACACTGGAGAAGACGATCAACGTGGGCATGTCGACGCATTTGTCCGAGCGCGTGCCCGGTGGTGGCAGGGCGGGAAGGATGGGCTCGGCGGATCACTGGAATTGCTGTGTGCGAGAGCCATATTGGCATCCGAACGCGCCCGTTCTTGCCGGTAGGTTGCCCCCTACTGACCGTGCCCTTGCGGCGTGCGAGGCTTTCTCACTGACCGTGTGTTGCCTGGCAGCTTCCTCCTGGGGTGGCTACGACATGAGCTTTGGATCGGTCTCGGTACATTCGTGGAACGAGAACACGGAAGACGATGTGGAACCTCCTATGGGTCACAGGGTCAATGATCACTTGGCAGCTGAGCGGCTTGTAGATTGAGGTTGTCTAGGAAACTTGGCTAGGTATAACCTACCTAGACGTGCGACATGTGGAAATCACGACTGGACAGTCATGACAGAAATCAAACTTGGAAGATCTACGCGTGATCATCCCCCAGCATCAAAAGTGAGAAAGGAGGGAGGGCATCACGGCCACACACCTTTCGAGGAGAGGGCGAAGGCTGAGTGTATGTGTAGGAGACTCGGGGTGAACGGCAGGATATGTGCCCATCAAGGCTTCAGGAGGTTGGACTTACTGTGGAGATAGGAAGGGGATTTAACTTGGATACCTCTGCATTTATATGAAGTCACGTCGTACTGTATGCAATCCAATGCATCACGTCAGAAGGACTAAAAAGGTATCTAACTCCCCCACCTTTCCAAGAAGCACTTTAGGTAGTTGCATATAGTGCAGCGGCCACGGCAACTGAATAGTAAAGATGCCCCTGTAGATCAATAGTAGATCGTCAGCCGCCTAGTACTGACTGGTCAAACTGAAGGTTCCGAGTGCAAGTCTCGGCAGGGGTTTAAGTCGTGCTGGTGCAAGGTAATTTTTTCTCCCCTCCCCCTTTTCCCCAGCCCTCACAATCTTGAGAAAACTCGCGGGGTATATATAGCCCTTGCCTGAGCTCACTAAGAACTCCATCAAGATCCCATTGATGTTAAGTTTATGTAGGTGGAGGCATTTTGTAAGGTTCTTCATGGTTATGCAGGGTCAAAAAGGGATAAAACAGTGCGCAGAAGCAACCAGGTTGACTTATGACCTATTCTGCTACCCACATAACCCTGTCACCACTATGAACCTACAATATATACGTATATATATATACATACCATCTCACAGAGGTAATAATATGCCCAGCGAAGTACACAGACTACTCCTTCTTGGCAGCCTTGATCTTCTCGGAACCAGGTGGCGACCTCAGCCCGCCAAATACGAGAGCTACAACGGTGGCAATGCCAGCCGCCCCAATCCCATACGCAACCTCACGGCCCGCCCACCAGTACACACTCGTGAACAGGATGGGGCCGAGCCCGCGGCCGACCTGTCCCCAGCTCCGCAGTATCCCGAGCTTCCCGCCCCTCTCGCCCTCGCCCGCCTCGAAGCTCGCAAGCGCGTTCAGACCCGTCACGACCGTCGCGGAGGTCGTCGCCAGACACGTCGCGGCGACGTACAGCATGGACACCGAGGTGATACGGCCGAGCAGCAGGAACGCTACGAGGCAGGCCACGACGCCGGTCCTGACGGACAGCAGCGGTGGCAACCGCCGGGTGACACCGCCCTGCAGGACGGAGGCGATGAGGCCGATGAAGCCGAGAAGCCGGCCGTTCTTGGCGGAGTTGTACCCGAAAAGATCGTACGTCATGAAGGGGAGGGAGAACTCCATGCCCGAGAAGAAGAGCAGGAAGGCGAAGTGGGCGGCGTTGAGGAGGAAGTGGGAGTTTGTGCGCTGAACGGCGTTCGGCCTGCAGGTCTTGCCGTCATTAATCCCGGGTTCGCCGCCGTGTTTCTCGGTCATGGAAGGCAGGGTCTCGGGAAGGGCAAGGTAGAGGTACACCGTCTCGGTCAGGATCAGGAACAGGGAGACACCGGCCGCGGTCGCGAAGGGGTTCGCGGTCACCGTGGCGATGGTGCTGAGCCATGCGCCCAGCGCCGGGCCGAATGTGAAGGCGATGGAGAAGCATGCGCCGATCATGGCCATGGTCGAGCCGCGGGACGAGCTGTCCGAGATGTCCGTCGCGATGGCGGTTGCGAGCTGCACGTTGCCCTCAGACAGCCCACCGACGACGCGGCTCAGCAGGAAGGTCCTGAAGTCCACCGCCACCACCCACAGCAGGACAGAGAGGATATTGCCCATCATGCTGGCCAGGAGCGCGGTGCGCCGGCCATATCTGTCGGAGAGATGTCCGATGACGGGGGATGCGACGGCCTGGAGGAGGGAGAAGAGCGAGCCGAGGGCGCCGCCGAGCAGGACGATGTCGTAGCGGGAGTCGATGGGCCGGGCGAAGGCGGCCTTGTAGGCATTCAAGTAGCTGAGGACCCATGCCAGGAGGGTCTGCGTCTGCGGTTGTTCCTTCGAGGCATCGGTAGAGGCATCGGCGTTGTGGTAGAACTCGAGGAGGCTGGGAAACAGTGGTAGGATGAAGGTAAAGGATATCTAGGCCTCGTTGTTAGGACACAGCCGCCCTCGGAGTGTTGAGACAGGAGTCGACTGACCAGGTCCAGAAGCAGAGATATGAAGATGACCTTGAGCACCCTCCTCCGGGTGGCAGCATCGACGGGAGGGGCCATGGTGGTGTGCTCGCCCTCACCAAGCAGGTATGTACAAGGACCAGAGCGGACTGGTCGCGAGGAAAAGGCTGTGAAGGCTGTTTCTTGCTTGGAACGTATCGATTATGGCACCGTAGGGGAGAGGAAAGAAGAAAAGAAGAAGGCAAGATAAGGAGAGCTTCAGTGGTGGTGGTACAAGCCTGCTTGCTCAAAACGAGAGTTTTTGTCGAGTAGAGTTCATCTGGAGATTTCTATGGAGACGAGATGCCCCTGCTGCCAGTGTGTTTCGGCTTGACGTCGAGGGTGGGTCGACGAACGCCTGTAGTGGGCACCTGCCCTGGCCCTGGCCCTCAGGAGGTATCCTGCCGCCGACCACCCCTGCTATACGCGGGAATAGCCTTGCCGTACTAGCATCCCCGCGTATTCGTATACATAATGGTGCATAATATGCGCCTACCGGTATGATACCTACCCACGTAGGTAAGTCCGCACTGCGTATTCGCCAGGGGCAGTCTGGCTGGCTCAGCAGCTGCAGAAGCCCTGCCGCACACATCCTCCAGATTGTCGCCCTGCAGGGCTGCGCCCGCGTACTGATGTGCTGAGTTTGGGTAGTTAGTGGCGAACCTTCCCTCAGGAAGCAGAGGACGTTGGCGAGGGCGCTCAGTACTCCCAGTTATGTAGACCAGACGCCGAGATAGCATCAGGCGGATGGATAACCAGTACTGAATCCACCTAGGTCCAATCTAAACGCCAGATATCTCCTGACACGTAGGGCACATTATCAGTACAGGTGAGGACTTCGTCGAGGTAGTCTGTCAGAGAAAATTATTGTATTACGTTAAGACAACCAAGCGCTGAATACAGTATGGTTAAACTCCCGAGGTCTTGGTCGATCCAGCCTTCCGACATCTCGACTTGAACAAGCTAGATGCGTCCATGTTTTCCAAGGCAAAGCATCTCACACTCGAAATGGAGCCTCCTGGCATCTCCATGCACCATCTCCCTGCAGGCCTGCTCCATGGCCCGTGATAGTGTGACGTCAGCCAGTCCTTCCTAAGAGAGCACCAAGAGACAACAAGTACATATATATGGTTCCAGCCCATCATGACGTCAGGATCGGAATTAGGTCAATTGACGTAGAGTCTGTCGTCTGGGGAGGCCCAGCAGGATCCACAGTCGTATATGAAGAGTCGGTAGTCTGGGAAGGGCCCTGAGGGCTAACATCCGTCTGTGACGAGCCTGTCGTCTGAGAAGGCCCAGCCGCGTCTATACTTGTGTACGATGCGCCTATCGTCGAGTCGTCGGTCGACGTCGAGGCTCGCGGCCACAGAGTCACCCGGCCCAACGCCATATACTCGTTTTTTGGAGCGCTTGCAAGCTCTATTCCTTCCCACCCAGAAAAGTCTTCCTCCGGATCTGATCTCCAGGCTGCTCGTTCGCCCAGCGATTGATCGGGAATCGATTTGATAGAAGGAAAGGCCGAAATAGTAGCTATTGGTTCTGTCGTCGAAGGGAAATCGACCAGAACCGTACTCGGCGACGAGGGGCTCTGAGGGTCCACAGTCGTTTGCGATGAGTCTATCGTCAAGGCAGTGGGGGACGTTAAGGCTCGCACCCACACAGTAGCCCGGCCCAATGTCATATACATATTTCCTGGAGCGTTACCTTGTTCAGCTTGTGGGTTCCCCCATGTGACTGATTCCAGTGGGCCTGATCCCCATCGTTCGCTCAGCGAGTTGTCGAGGGCAGGTATGGTAGACGGCGAAGTCGAAACAGCAGCCACTGGTTCCGAAGCGGACTCCACAGGAACTGAAATCGGCGACGACGAGTCAGGTGAAAAATCTGTTGGGATAGATGTTGATCCCGGAGTGAAGAATGTTATGAACGAGAACGTCGGCAAGGAGCTCAAGACCAACGATGAGTCGATCATCGAAGTTGTTGACGTCCCGGGTGAGACTGTGTCTGATGGATCGATCGAAGACAGCGAAAGTTGAGAAGTAAGCACAGCAGAGGCGATTATCGTTGACGTATCCTGCTGAGGAGACAACGAAGTCTCGACCACTGAAGAAGAAGTGGGTTGCACGTCCAATGAAGTTGATGGGTCCGCCGAAGGGGGAGATGACTGAGGGGCCACAGTAGATGAGTCGATGCCGGGATAAATCGCTTCTGGGATCACCGAAGATGAGGCAATTGTATTACCGAGCTCGCCATCGTCGAGCTGAGGGAAGCACGATGTCAGTAGGCGGAGACACAGGACGAAGCTATGAAGAGACTTACACTGCCGAGCTTGAAGTTCATTGGGGACGCCCGCACCCCCAAGGCAGCAAAGCTGAAGATGATGACGGAACGAGAGCCCATCATGATGTTTTTCATGTGAGACTCTTCACGAAATGGACGCCTCAGACTGGGTTCAGATCTTGAGCTAGTCAGAATGTCCAGCTGACTGCTTTCTCACAGCAGTGCAGCCTTTGGGCAGCAAGTAATTAATCGATTGCCGTTGAGAGGTATGCGAGTGATACTCAAAAAAAGATCTCTTATTTGGCTTTAGATCCGCAGGCATTTATGATGTTTGTTAAGTTCAGCAACAAGAGGATAGGCCATGTTTATATATCATCTGCGAACAATCTAACCCCTCAGAACTGTCCGTGGAGCATCCAGACGAGGCTTGGATGTTGTTGCCTGTTGAGACGCGAGACTTGCGTGACTTCAGTAGGCAGAACATGGGACGAGTATTAGTCAACTTCAACAGCCCTTTCCTATGGTGCTGAGAGACCGGGAAACGGAGGCTTTTGCCACGAGAAACGGAGGCTTTTGCCACGAAAAGGCCTGGCTGCCTACCTAGGTATCAATTTTGGACCTTCTGTGGTCTCCGAGAGAACCTTCAGGTGAAGGGTCGACAAAGACCTATCAAGTTGGATCGCTTCAATTAGCGAATGGCTCTGAATGAATCCTGATCCTGGAGCTGCCTTTTGTGGCGTGTGTCAAAGGCCGTTCTGGACGGACTGGGACCAGGAGAGAGGCCATGTGGCTTAGCCCTACTCTGCAGACTCAGCCCGGGGTGTTTGAGCCCATATCGTCTCCAAAGTTGACGCGCTTACGCCTCTAGCATCCAGCTTACGCTTTGCAATGGACCATTTACGTATGCAGAAGTGTACTGGCTTGATAGCCCTGTAATGTAACCAGCTGAAGATTCCTTTAGGTGTGAGCACTGTAGGAACCACTGGGCCTGCGAGGAAGCATGACAAAGCTCGAACGCCCCCGTCATATACCCTCACGGTCCTGGCAGCTTCCAGTGGCCTGCAGTGTCGACAAATCCGACATCTGTAGAGTGGGAAAAGTCATCAGCCAGAACCAGAAGCCTCGCCCCATGGAGGTCCAAACTAATCGCGGCGCGTTGAACACGCCCAGCGCAATCTATCTGCTGAAGGACGGCTTACCGCAGTACCGACATAATCAACAAATCGAGCATTATTGATATCGAATGTTTCCGGCGAGCATAATTCTCGCACAGATTCTTGATGCCGACTACCATCTCATTCTGCTGCGGTGAGAGTGTGTCGGGCGTCACCGCCGGGGACCTCACACAGCGGCTAGCTTCGTCGCAACGTCCTCGAGACGCGAGCCGCCGCTGAGCAACCCCCGCGTCAGCTCGCGATCCCGTCCCCTCTCCCCAAACACCACCAACTTGACGACATCCCCACCGTCCCCTATGACCACGCGTCCGGACCGGCCATCCTTCCAGTCGATCCTGATCTGTTTGGCCTCCGTGTCGGCGGCACTGATCGCCAGTATGGAGCTCCTCCCTGCGAGGTCCTTGGCGTCTTTCCTCTTGCCGTCCAGTCCGACCGCCTTGCGCAGGTCCGCGACGACGGCGACACGGTTGTGATAGCGTACGATCTCGCGGCGCAGAGTGCGGACGAAACGTGGGAGGTCCTGCTGTTTCTCCGTCCCCACATCACCACTGTTCTCATGGCTAGACGTAGGTGTCCCCGGCGCAGGCAGGTACCGCGCAGCTAGACCGTTGAGGGGGATGTATGGTGGGACCGTATGGCGATGCACGCGCAAGAGGCGCGACCTGGACTCTGACCCGGTATATGGGCGGTTCAGGAGCACGTAGTATGGCCGTAGGAACTTGGAACGCATCACGACCTCGATGCGGATGCCCAAGACGATGCCATGGTCCACGGCGTTTGGATCTGGGTCGCGCACACGGAACATGGTGATGCCAGCGCAGATGCGGTAGAGACACTGCTGCTTGTAGGCTCGCTGTCCGTCCAGACGTTCTCGCAAGTCCTTGACGCTGCTGTCTGTTGTGATGATCTGACGCGTGGTTCCTGTGTCTAGTAGGGCATTTGCTTGCAGTTTGATCTGACCTTTGAGCGTCTCGACTGGACGATTGAATCAGCCTCTGGTTTCTTGTTGCCCTGTTCATCACAGAGGACACAATGATCAAGTACCTCGTGCCCTGAGAGTGGCAATCTCGCCGTCTAGATCTGCCGAGACCGATGCCATGTTGTCTGTGTGGCTGTCTGGTGTGGTGAGACGCGTCTGGATTGGAAGGGCGCGTCCTGGGGGACGAGGCTCTCCAAAATGGACCCCACAGTGCGGGAGGCCAGGACATTATCAGGGTTAGGGCTGGCTACATGGTACCTTACCTGTCGCATTCCGGTGCACGTATAAACGGGCATTGAATTATGTCTACAGTACTCCAGAGTAGAGATTTCAGATGCAGCAGTCCTCCTCTTCCAGATGCCTTCGGGTGACGATCCCTCACTTCCCCCCATGTGCACCACTTTTTATGGCCCCTTGCCCAATCCCTCTTGAGCTAGGCAGCGGTTGATGTCTACATAGTATTAGCTCGTGAGACGCTGTGGAGGACACGGTAGCCGCAACGGGGCGTTCTGGGGCGCGCGAGTGGCACCGGCCTTGGCCCTGCAGGGACACTCCAAATTTACCTGCACTGGCCGTTTCGCCGACCTCGCCTCACCTCGCCTCACCTCTTGCTCAGCTCGAATCCTCGCCGCTGCACGAGGGAGGTCAAGAGGTCTCATCTGAGCTCAAAGTCCCTATTCTATTTTCTTTCCCACCACCTGCCTTGTCTCGGGTTTCCTTTCTCTTTTCCTTTCCCCTTCGGCTCGACCAACTACCAGATTCCCCCAGCTGGACTCGAATTTGCCCCGTCGGCCTTCGAGACTCGAGAACCCTTGACCTATACAAGCTCGTCACACCCCCGACGCCGCCTACGTACTACCTATGCCGGTCCGAAGGCGACGTTCCAAGGGTCCCAAACCAGACGGGTCGCTACTCTCCGTGGACACCTCCGGGGACGAGCAGACCAGGCGGAAGGCCAGCGGGAGGGCCAACGGGAGGGCCAACGGCAAGATGAACAATATGGAGCTTCGCCGCAAGGGCTCCTCGAAGCTGAGGGACTCGGGCGCGGTCACCGAGGACCTCATGTCCCGCGACTCTTTCTCCCTCGACGATCCCGTACCCAAGACGCCCGTGCTCAACAACCATGGCTTCTGGAACCTGCCCCGCCACGACCAGAGAAACTTTGGCCTGCTGGTCCTGCTATACTTCCTACAGGGTGTGCCGCTGGGGTTGGCAACGGGATCCGTTCCCTTCCTGCTCAAGAACCACATGTCGTACAGTGAGATCGGGGTCTTCAGCTTGGCGTCGTACCCATACTCCCTCAAGCTGCTGTGGAGTCCCGTCGTCGACGCCATCTGGACCCCCAAGGTCGGACGGAGAAAGAGCTGGATCCTGCCCATCCAGCTACTATCTGGCATCGGGATGCTGTGGCTCGGCTCCATGGTGGAGGACATGATGGCCACTGTGGGCAAGGAGGGCGGCCCGAGCGTCTGGAACCTCACCGGCTGGTGGTTCTTCCTCGTGCTCATGTGTGCGACCCAGGACATCGCCGTCGACGGCTGGGCACTGACCCTCCTGACCCCTGGCAACGTCTCCTATGCATCTACCGCCCAGACAGTCGGATTGACTGCCGGCCAGTTCCTTTCGTATACCGTCTTCCTCGCCTTCAACTCAAAGGACTTCGCCAACCGTTACTTCCGAGCCGAGCCCCTCGATGTCGGGCTGATCAGCCTCGGAGGGTATCTGAACATGGCCGGGTGGCTTTACATCATCGTCACCATCGGGCTCGCCACCATGAAGAAGGAGGAAAAGACAAAGAACGAGGACGGCATCTGGGACGTCTACAAGATCATGTGGGGTGTGCTCAAGCTCAAGAGCGTCCAGACTATCATGATTGTCCATCTCATAGCAAAGATCGGTTTCCAGGCAAACGACGGCGTCACAAACCTGAAGCTGCTGGACAAGGGTTTCGGCACGGACAACATGGCTCTGACAGTCCTGATCGATTTCCCCTTCGAGATTGGGCTGGGTTACTACGCCGGTGTGTGGTCGCAAAAGTACACCCCTATGCGGCTCTGGTGCTGGGGCTTCATCGGCCGTCTGGCTGCCGCTGTGTTCGCCCAGTTTGTGGTCATCATCTTCCCTGCTCAGGGTGTCACGTTCTGGTACTTGTTGGTGGTCATTGCAGAGCATGTCTTTTCTACGTTCATGAACACAATTATGTTTGTTGCCGTCTCAGCCTTCCACGCCAGGATATCTGACCCCGTCATTGGTGGCACCTACATGACTCTGCTTGCTACGTAAGTCTAGACCTCCTCACCTCTCTCATCACGAACATGGCGCGACTGCTGACCATATATATACACACAGTGTCTCCAACCTGGGCGGCACGTTCCCACGTTTCTTTGTCCTACGTCTCGTCGACTCCTTCACCAGCGCAACCTGCCATCCCGGTGACCCTAAGCTGCAGGCTGAGCTGAAGGGACCGCTGGTCACCGAACCATTCTCATGCGCCGTCCAGGCTGACAAGGAGAGGTGTATCGATGGAGGCGGTGCGTGTGAGATGATCCGAGACGGCTACTACATCGTCAACATCCTCTGCGTCGTCTTAGGTGTTCTCACTTTCCTGTTGTACATCAGGCCAAGAGTCTTGCACCTGCAGAGCCTGCCAATGAGGGCGTGGAGACTCGCAGCAGGGAAGTGATGGTGTAAGCCATGGGCGCATAACAAGATCGGGCCACTTAAATAATTACATATATAGTAGACACAAAATGCATATATCCTCGTTCTCGCTCATTGTATGCCCCTGCCACCTCGCGGGAGCCCCGCCCTTCTAGGCCTTTGAGGCACAACATCATGGACCGTCCTGCGGTACCTATGACCCCACCGACCGCGACAGCGAGTTTCTGGTATTGCCAAGAAAGCCTACAGCAGTGCCACGCGGAGAACTGGCCACAAAAGCTCATCCCCAGAGCACCTCATCTGCTAGCTAGTAGTCTCAGCACCTTGCGTCCGGGATGTCTGCTTTCGAGTTCAGGCGGGAGAGGTCCTTTGTTGAGACAGTGGGCGAGGTCAGTGCGGCTCTATAATTAATTTATTATGCCCATGCTGCCGCGAGTGCACTACGTTGCCGACAGCTGGTAAAGCGCCCGCCGTGATGTTGAGAATGTCCCGCTCCCAAGATTCAGCGTGCGGATGTCCCGCGCGTTTACTAGACAATCTCCTTTCCGTATTGCACCTGGGCGTGGCACAGTCCACGTCCCCTGCCGTCGTCGAAGTCAATGCTGTGCCCTGAGCTGGAATACCCAGTGGTCGTCGTGTGCACATGCGAGGACGCGGTGGACTTGGCCTGTGCTGCGCTCATGGCCGTCTCACGGGCGTCCCCCTCGCTCGACTCGTCGTCCAGCCTCTCAAACGGGCTCTTGGTCATGACGCGACTATTCATCTGCTGCGAGTGCCCGATGGTGACCAGCTCTGTCGGCCCGCGGCCCGTCGTCTTGCTCTTGGACTTTTCCGAGCTACCGAACTTGGTGGAGACCTTCTTGGCCAGGGGCCGCAGCGTCGGGAGGTTGGCGCAGATAACACCGCAGGCGGACTCGACGACACACCACGTGCAGGGGGTTGCAGGTGTGACTGTGACCATGTCAGCATGTCCAGATGCCTATCTATGTCTTTTGTTTTTTGGGGGGGGGGGGGAGCGGTGTGCGACAAAGAAGGGGCCTCATACATGTGGTGTCCTCTTCGTTAAAGGCCATGAGAGTGGAGAAACGGTAAATACTGGCAACGAGCACGCTATAGCCATGTCAGCTAACATCCGTCTACGGGGCGGAAGAGGCGGCGAGGGCATCTCCTCACAAGCTACCGAGGCCGAACGTGCAAAGCAGCGAGATCTTCTGGCCATCGTGGCGTGCAAATGCCGGACCTGCTTGACAGGCATGGCCAGGATCCCGACGTCGGTGAGGATATTCGGCACGCCGTTTCCGATGAACGATGCCCTCAGGTTGATGCACGTGCCGGTAGTCAACCAAGGGATCCACGCCTTTCTGATCGGGTCGCACTGGAAGAGGGAAACCAGGATGATGGCAATGCACCACGCGACGACGACGGACCCGATCGTATAGGCGCCGATCTTGAAGTCGCGGCTGGGAAAGATGCGCAGGTACATCGCAAGGATGGACAGCTTGACCAAGGCTACTACTGCAGTGACATACACACACTCGAAGGCGTAGAGACGCTTCAGCACGCTTTCGAGCTGGTCAAACGAAAGCGTGCTAGCATGTCTGCCCATGCCATAATGGACCACTGCGAATGAAGAGCGGCTGGTCAGCGATCGGGCTCCTCTCAAGAGTGACGTTTGGACAAGGAAATATGTGCATCAACTCGCTGCCAAAGTTGAGTCCACCGATTGTGAGCACGCCCACCTGAATGGCAAACAAAGGTTAGTTATCTCTTGCCATGATGCGTAGACGGCCTGGACCAGCGCGCTCACCAAACCAGCGACAAGCAGGGTGTCGTCCAGTCCATACTTTGCGACAACTTGATACCGAGCCCAGAACCTCAGAACCGTGAAAATGCTTGCTAAGACAAGCAGCACCGCCGTCGTGCTGACCTGTTCGGGTCCAGTGCTCTCAGTGGCCATGATGCCAATCTTGTCCCTACCGAATCGTTCACACGCAGACAGAGGTGAAGAGGCTGTCGACGCCGACTTGGGCGCTTGACGTCCTCGTGAGAGTGTTCTGCGGACTGTTCGGATACTGTCCTGTGAGAGGGTGGCATGATGAATTACTATAAAGTCCCGACGGATTGTTCGCGGAAGAGTATGACATATAGAGTAGTCTTGATAGGAATTTCTGCAAGTTTCAGAGGACGATCTTTTGCCCAGACTCTCCGCGATATTTACCACTCCCTGCTATTTGATCTCCTACCAGCTCAGGGGCTGGCGGGCCACCAATTGACAAATTTTAACCGAGCACCGTATTCCTCAAGGGTATTGTCGTCCACAGGCTACATACAATGATTCGACAGCCAAAAACTCCCCTTTGAGTCTAGAAGCCGCGACGGGCGGGGAATGATAGTTTCTGCCCAGCGTCAAGGGCACTGCACCACGGAGTCGATTACTTTGCACGCGGAGTTCGGAAAGTGCCTATCTCCTGGGCCAGGTCCCTTTAATACTCATGCCACACACAGAACTAAGGCAGCAGACTGACAATCTTATTACAGTCAGAATCATAATGGTCTCTTCCTTGCAAAGACTGTAACATAAATTCCCAGGCCGATCAGCATCACTCGCATATTATGGTAGCATCGATACCCTCCATGACTCCAACCCCGGGCTGTTGCAGCTTGGCCGCGTGCTAGCTTCCTAGGCGGGGCCGCGAACACGCGTTCTTCCTGGTAACATAGTTGTCAACTTGGAGTCCTCAGGAGTATTGAAATGTGGATAGACCGTGCCCCTATCCGCAGATGATTGTCAGGAGAGATGCTACATCTATAGCATGATGCTGGTAGGACTACATGTACGACATTTCTCGTCGCAGCCAGTAGTGATTTGCATGGCAACTACCGTGTGAATGAAAGTACGCTCAACATTCACAGTCCAACATATCTATCATCGAGAATTACGCCCTGGCGAGAGGAATAGCGTACCTGTCAAGCCACGCCTCTTACGATTATCATAAGGAAAGGGAGGGTCCCACTGCAACCTAGTCTGTTCGCCGACCTCTTTTGAGAGAGAGGGGACCGCTGAATGGGGAACCTTCAGAGGAGCTGCTGGAGACCTATGATGCCTATCTCGTATCAGAGCTATGTGTAACCATTGCATATGATACATGTCTCTGCTGACGAATTCGACGACGTATGAAGCTGCGCATCCGTCGTAAGAACGGCTTCTGTTTCAGTCAGGCCAAACCCTCAGGAGCTTGTGGGCATGCGCTGCAGGCCTCTGGCAGTTGTTACACTAAGTCTTCTATCATCCCACGTTTCGGTTTTCATAGCCTGCGCTAAGAAGTAGGACGGGTGGACGGGCACTGCCGGGCCGTTAGAGACGGGATCTAAGTCGTGCTATGCTACTGTACACGCCCCTCTGTGGAGTCTGTGGGGCGTTGACTTACTGTTGTTACACGTGAAGCGAGGTGCATACCATAGTAGTGTTCGACTCCTGACGATCGTATACGCGCTACTAGTAGTCATGCAAGTACCGTAACACCGCTGGAGGAGTATTGGGGCATCCGACCTCGTCTAGACCTCCCAAGACCTGGGAGCTGTCTCTGCCCAAGACCTGGAGTAAACAGTATATGTTGGAGAGAGGATGGGCCCACAAGCCCCATGAGGGCGGTGCGGGAATGACTCGTTCCCATGGTCTTGCATGTCCGCAGGAAAGTCTCTCTGGGTGTCTACAGAGGATACCAGCACTGCAAATCAATGCGCGAATGTGGCCTGGTGTGTGCCAACGCTTCCTCAGCCGATCGACAAGCTGGGTGTCTCATCCGGGCTACAAGGCAACGCCACATAGAGGGATTGCCTCGCAAAGGACATATAGGACTACCCTTAGCGTTCACACTAGGGCACAAGTTGAATGCTCTAGATCCAACGGCTCTGGCCCTAGGACCTCCAAACGTGGGGTAGCCGCCCATGTGGAGTACACATGTTGTCCATCACGAGCCCTCACTCCCCCTTTGTGTATATGTCTCCAAGGGCCCCCCAGGTTTAATTCCTTAGTGGACGCATCGTCTGGCCATCACGCCTTCCGTTACTCACCCAAGCTTGCACATCACCCTGGAACTCACATATCAACTATGTCCGCCTCAACGACACGTCCCGTCTTCGTACTGGCACCTGGCGCCTGGCACATGCCCGACTGCTTCCAGCTCGTTCAGGACAGGCTCCATGGGAAGGGTTACGAGACCCGCGCCGTGGCATATCCATCTGTCGGCGCTGAGCCGCCTGTCAAGGGACTCTTCGACGATGCGGCTGCCGTACGCGCCGAGATCCAGGCACTAGCTGACCAGGGACGACAGGTCATTATGGTAGTGCACTCGTATGGCGGACTGGTCGGTGCTGAGGCCGTCAAGAGACTTGGCTACAAGCAGCGGAAGGAGGGCGGCAAGGAGGGTGGAGTGACGCTGCTTGTGTATTTGGCTGCTTTTGTTACGCCCAAGGGCATGAGCATCATCAAGATGCTGGGTGGCAATCCCTTGCCGTGGATGGACTTCCAAGTGGGTGAAACTCTTGCATGACTGAAGAGACTCTTCAATGGAATTCACTGTTGGATGACTGACCGGTTCATAAGGGTGAGCGTGTTATCGCTCAGACCCCTGAAGATATCTTTTAAGTCAAAGCCCCCCCTTGTTGGCACCCCCCCTTGTTGGCACCCCTGAACGGCCACACCGCCAACCCATATATACATTGTTTTATATACATTTCTCTTCCTATTCACCACTACGATACAGTCCTCCTTATCAGTAGGTAACTCGACATCGCTCTCTTCATCCTGACTATCAGCGTTCCTATTGACTGCATTTTGAGCCCTCTGTATATCTTCAATATCCGCAAACCTCGAATTCGGGCTTGTATCCACCCTTCTTCTTTTAGTTGGCCTTCTGGCCTCAGCCTGCCTTTCCAGTGCCTTATTCTTCTCCAGGGCCCTTGCTAGTTCGATATCCCTCTCGTTAAATGCTTTTTATATCTTTCTAAAGAGTATCTGTTGCATTAGGGCTGATGAAAGTTGATGCCGATTCTTCTGTAGCTGGTAGTATAGATCTTCAGCCTTGCGAGGAGTTGAAAAGATGGCTGGTGGGCTTGAGGAGGCTTTCTGGGTAAGCTGAGGTGCTGTTGATGCTATTGAACTTGAATTTGCCCTAGTCTGAATATGCTGAGGAGTATTTTCAAGGAGAAGAGGGCTTAGGAGTGGCTTAGAGGGTCTGATAGGCTATAAACTAGAAGCTTTCTACCCTGACTTGATATTCTAGCTAGAGAGACCTTCTAAACAAGCCTTGTGATAGTTTTCGAGGAATAAACGCTTCCTTAGCATGTTGAATCCCCCTACTAGCTTGTATAACTGATTTTTCGTCTATATGCCCTCTTAAGAGATGAGAAGACCCCTAGATCGAGGGGTTAAAGCATGTAAGAGGTATAAGGAAGGAGGTAAATCAACAGGATGTTGTTTTGATAGCATTACTATATAAACTCATTAGTTATATAGCTTCTATAGCTATCTAGGACTAATAGTCTAGCCTCTGAGGGGTCTGCTAGCGTGCTGCTTAGGATAAAGATCTTTTCTAGCTATTCAAGTGCTATAGCGTTATCAGTTTATCTATTTCTTGTAGATGTGAACTACTAGCCCTTGAAAGAGTCTAAGAGGAGAGGAAACCACTGTTGTTGAACTGTTTTCCCTTTGAAAATCACTAGAGGAACGAGATAGGCACCTGTGGCAGAGATACACTCGAGGAAAGAGGTCCAGGACCTCGACCCAGGCTCTTTTCGATAGATTGAACGTGAAGAAGAGCCACCGAGGACTAATCCATTCTCTCCTTAGCCCTCAACTATCCCAGCCTCATCCATATTCTATCGATTAGCTGGCTTGATGGCTTGAACTTAAGGAAGATCAAAAAGACGAAACCAAGGCTGTATTACCTCTGTTATAGCTCTATTGATTCGTTCAGAGGCAATCCGTCGATTCTTTCGAACGTATATCTCTGGATTTCTCTTTAAAAAGCCCTCAGTCCACCTCTTTCCTAGCTCTTAAGGGTCTTTCTAGACCTCGAGGATCCTCTGAGCAAAGTGCTTAAGTTCGGAGTGGCTAGGTGGGAGCCCTAGGCTTTCCTGGATGAGGATCCATTCAGCCAACTTCTTTTCCTGAGTAAAAGAGAGCCTTTGCTGGTGTTGATAGGCTGTTTGATGCGATTCTCTTCCTGCTAGACGTTGTTGAAGAGGAGACCTTGGAATGCCGTACTTGCGTGAGACCTGTTTCTGTGACAAGCCCTTCCCGATAGCCTCGATGGCCTGGGCAAGCTCAAATTCGGTATATGGCTTCTTTTTAGGCATATCAAAGTCCTGTGAAAAGATGAAGTTATCTGAATAAGAATTGGTTGAGAAAAGTTGATAAAAGTAGAGGTGGTGGAAGTGGCGGTGTGGCCGTTCAGGGGTGCCAACAAGGGGGGGCTTTGACTTACCACGACGTACCCGCCGAGCTGCAGAAGCGTGCTATCGCCAAGCTCAAGCACCAATCCGCACCTGTGTTTACGGCCGAGGTTACCTATCTGCCCTGGGAGGACATGGAATGCATGTATATGTTCTGCGATGACGACCGAGCCCTGTTGCCTCCCATCCAGAAGCAGCTCGCCCTGATGCTCGGCGAGAACGCGATCACGTACACTTGCAAGGGATCTCATTCCCCGTTTCTGTCCGAGCCAGATAATGTTGTTGAGGGTCTTCTATATGGTGCCACTGAGGTACAGAAAAGACTTTAGGCGAATGTTTATGTCTCGGGCCGACGTTGTCATATGATAGGAAAGGAGGTTTGAACACTTTGAGGCGGCTGTTACAATGACGGTAACGTGCCAAGCAAGCACAGCGAAAGACGGTATGACTCACCTCGGTAGATGTGCCAGTTAAGAGTTCCATATCCAAATCTAGCGACGTTGCTTCTGTGGCAAAAAAAATAGGTGCTTTGCGACAAATCGATTTAGAACGTGCACCACTAAAAGGTAGGTAGACCCAGCCAGGCCGCAGGGGCTTCTTCTCGTCAAGCCAGCGGCTCGGTCTGAAGCTCTCTGCATCACTGCCATAGATATCTGGCAATCAATGCATTTCCCACGCCAAGTAGTGGACGCCCGCGCCCTTGGGGACAAATACAGGCGAGATTCTATCGGGTCCGCCACCAGACGGGACTTTCACAGTTTTCGTCAGTAATATTTCTCATGTCAGTGGTCTTGTGGAATGTAACGAAGCATCTTGAAAATCCTCGTTGGACAAACCTTTGGCTCGACAATGTCCTTCCCATACAGCTCCTGGCACACATTCTAGGATGAAGCAATAGAGAAATCGCGGGATGAGAAGTTTGCTTACGAGTGGTGTGGCGTCGTGCGTAGCGTAGATTTTGGGGGAGTAATGGATGGAGTCTCAGGGCTTGGCAGGTGAGTTGTCAGCACTGCAGGTATTCATCTCTTGATGGCATCGAGATATGGGGAGACTTGAATTACTCATCCAACACGCTCTTTAGATAGCGTATTGTTTTCAGAGTCTCATAATCGGGAATCTTTCCCTGCAAATCGCCCACCTCTGCAGCAAGTTGAGCCCATGCCCCGGGGTCGCGGGCGAGAAAATAAAAGACACTGCTTAGCAAGCCGGCAGTGGTACTTCAGGCTGCGAGAAGCACGTTTCCAAGCTCACCACGGAGTTAAGCTGGATCATTGCATGCCGAAGATAACTCATATAGAAGGTTGTAGCGCCTGATTTTGACAAAGGCCTGAGCAGTCCTATTCTTGGAGCTTAGAGCCTCGGCAATATACCTGTCGAAGAACTGATTCACGGTTGAACATGCTGCATCGAACTTAGCACCTCTCATCAGGAAAGTCAACTTCCCGAGCCGAACTCGGTCTTGCAGGGCATAGTCCGCATAGTCCCAAGCATGCGACAAGTAGAGCAAATCTAGATTGACTTTGCAATTTATTGAGCGCCCGAGGAGGAACTGCGTTGCATTGTCTATGGTAAAGATGATGTCGACGGTGGCGCTATTATCTGGTAACCTGCGGATGAGACTCTGCACGTATGCTTCGATACCGTCCAGGTCAGACGCTTGTGCCCGAGTAAAACTTGGTTTGATCAAGGACTAGAGTCCTGTGAGTCTATGCCGGTGCGTGAGACAGTCCAAGAAATACTGGAAATACGTACTCCCGAATGCTCCCAGTGCTCATCGTCGACTGTGAAGATGTCATTGTCGAGTAATGGTCCGAGAGCATGGACTTTGGGTCCGATCACGTATCCTTGAAATTAACAGCGAGGACGGATTTTATGTTCTCAGGTTCACATGTCGACCGCTTGTCCCATGAAAGAAACTGTGTTTGTGCCCGCTTCACTGAGGTGGCCTTCGACATTCTTGTCGAGACTCACGCGGATCTTGCGACTCCTCACCAGAGTCAGGTAAACATAGATACCGAGTATTGGGTCGACCTGAGAGTATCTTGGTGCGGGCTTACAACCGTGCTGTTTCTTGAATCGGCGGGTCTCGATGGCTGATGCTACTCTACGCAACAAGAGTCTTCATAGGCGATCAAGCACCCGCAAATAACCAGGGCGACATGCTTCAAATCCCTGCTGAGGCCAAACGCTTCAGTGTCGCTCTGAGATCTGGAGTCTGAACGAGAGGCCCTCTTTCGCAGTATGACATTGGTAGCTTAGTGCCGAGGTGACCTAGGTTAGTTTTCCCCGGAAATTCTTCCGAAACTATTAGACGAGTTTCTAATGTAACCTGATGAATTCTGCATGTCAGCGAATTAACCAGTATCGTCTCACCGCCTCTCAGTCATCATTTCCCTTCATAGCTATGCCCAACATTCGGAGGGATCGGTTGTGACCCGAATCAGCAATTCTGTACGTCAGCAGACCCTGTACGGTTTGAGGAAGATCTAAATCCCGCAGGAGATATTCCGAAGCTCGTAACTGCATCTCCCACTTCATGCAACAGTTGTTGAGTCGTTGTTGAACCAGCCATGTTGTGGTGTAGGAGTAGAATCCTTCGCTAAGACCTAAAGCCGGTCTGTTCTTTCGGTGGGATTCTCTGCATGCTGGTCTCGGTAAAAGTGCTGACAAGCTTAGAGACATCACCTGGCAAAGCGTAGCACTTGTTTTCCCGGGACAAGACCGTCATCTGTCCAGATACTGAATGCAATCGGGTTGATCATAAGCCATATCGCGACTAAGCAGCTTGTGTACATGAATATTGATACTACTAACTTGCAATTGTAGAACTATGTATGGCAGAATCCGACCTTTACACCACACTTTCGAGAATAGATTCGGAAGAACCTTGGACGAGTTCTTCGACAAACCGACACTAGACTTCTTTGTTGTCTTCTCCCTGGCCTATATCACTGGAGATATTGGTCAGTCAAGCTATGCTCCGGCGAATGCCTTTATGATGATCGTTGTAGGGGGAAGACGGAAGCGCGGTCTTGTTGGGAGTGTCATGAACATGGCTGGTATCT
The DNA here is from genome assembly GCA_026119935.1 of Endothia cerciana. Classification (NCBI taxonomy): domain Eukaryota; kingdom Fungi; phylum Ascomycota; class Sordariomycetes; order Diaporthales; family Cryphonectriaceae; genus Endothia; species Endothia cerciana. Next base: position 267,367 of record JALRMH010000038.1, on the reverse strand, counting down.
CTGGTGCTGGTTACATCAACCGAACAGAGCGCAGAACCATAATCAACCAGCGCCTAGGGAAGATGGGCTACTCGAATGTATCCGACTGGGATTATCTGCATTTCTTTGCCGAAGCCGTCATAGCAGGTCATCCTGACTCTGGAGTTCATTACGAAATCTCGTCCGGCCTCTGCCCATCACATCCAGAACAGGACACGAACCCGCCAGCCTGGCTCGGTATCCCACGGTTTCCCTACTCCAAAGGAGTAAAGACGCAGGATGCAAGTGGTGAGGGAGGTAATACTGTGTCTTCGGGCCCAGCTGAAGGAGCAAACGACGAGAGTGGGTGCCTAAAAAGTGTTTCTTGGTAAGATCTCTCCTCTATGTGCCCTTTTCTCAATGTTAGTACTGACCCTATTCAGCCGGCCTCATGGCCACTCTGTATAAGCAACTTGGTCTTCGGCCGGAAGACAATATCATCAGTCCCAATACGCGCCTGGTTGGCCTCGGAATCGATTCACTTGTTGCAGTTGATATGCGATTCTGGTTCACCAAAAAGCCCGATCTCGATATGCCTGTCCTGAAGCTGCTTGGTGGTGCATCAGTAGAAGAGATGCTTGACGATATGATGGAACGATTGTCGCCGGAGATCATCCCGAATGTCAAAGACATCACCCCTCCGGCTCAGCTCAGAGCGACCCGCCTGCAAAGGTCACTTCAGATGAAAGCATGCCGATCGACTCCTCAGAAACCACTACAAGTGATGATGGATCTTCTGTGTTAACTCCTCCAGGAACCCCAGACGATGGCGAGGCAAACCACCAGCTGCCATTCGAACGCAAAATGAAGATGGTTTATCCCTCGTTGCAATTCTGGGTCCTCATGCGACACTTGGACAGTCCCTGCTCCTTTGATTGCACTTTCCGTCTTGCCCTCAAAGGCAGGATAGATGTTCCTCACTTGGGATTGGCTGTGCGGGCTTAAGGACAGCGACATGAGGCCCCCCGTACTGCCTTTCTTGAGGATCAGGAGAACGGCAGCGAGCCTACACAGGCTGTCCTTCCGGCAAGCGAATCACCTCTACGCTTGGAGGTCAGAAGAGTGGCCAACCTTCAAGAGGGCTGTTGACCCTGACCGCCAGCTCTACGCCCACACATTTGGCGTTCAGCATGGCCGCACGCTTCGCATAGCGCTGCTCTTAGGGAGTGACATTTCTCACTACCTGATTTTCTCAGTGCACTACATTGCCGTTGACGGTGTCAGCTTTGGAGTCCTGGTACGACAGCTGACTGCTTTGTACGAGGGACGGTCAATACCTCCTGTAGCGGCGCAGTGGACAGATCTCATGGCCCAGCAGCGTCTTGCCATCGACAACGGAAGTCTCGACAAAGAGCTCAAATTTTGGAAAGAGACGCTTCGATAGATCCCCGACCCACTACCGATGCTTCCCATGGGAAAGATGCAGACTCGTTTGCCCCTCACCCGATACACCTGCGAGGAGCTCTCTGTGGTTCTGGATGAGAAGACCGTTCAAGCCATTCGCGAGCAGTGTCGCGTGCTAAGAGTGACCCGAGCCTACTTCTTCATGGCCGTGCTTCGCGCTTTGTTGTTCGCTCTCACCGACGTCGAAGCCCTCTGTATTGGCATGGCTGATGCCAATCTTTCAGACAGTCGCTCTGCTGAAACAATCGGTTGTATGGTCAACATACTTCCCTTCAAGTTCGAACGCAAGAATGGGCAGACATTCTCTGAGATGGCCCAAGAATGCCGGATGAAAGCATTTGCCGCCTTAGCCCATTCACAGCTGCATTTCAATGCCATTTTCGAGAAGTTGACCATCGCCCTCCCGCCTTATTGCCCGCCAGTCTTCCAAGTCCTCTTGGGTTACAATCCTACAAAGTTTGTACCGCCTGCAACCTTAGGCACACCAGCAGACGAAGTCAAGGCAAAACAGAACTACCAGCTCTATGATATGATATTTGATATCCACGATGTCTCCGCATTCGAGATCCGTTTCCGCTGGCGCACGCAGACTGACCTGTACTCGGTCGACGGCGTCCAAACCCTCCTCAACATGTACATCAAGCTGATGAAACGCTCCGCCACGGTTGATCTCGAGTCATCCGTGCAGAACTTGGAAATCTACAATCTAGTGCAAGTTCAGGCAGCCAAGGATATTTCTCGAGGTACGTTCTGGTGTCCTACTTGGAACATTTCTCGAAAGCCATACATGAAGCCCTGTCTCTTCACCGCCTGCTCCAATTTCCCATTCCCTAGCACCCTCACAATAGGTCTTGGGAGCGTCTGCCTCCTACCTGCTAGCCCCTGATCTGAATGACCGAGCTTTTGATCTGCCCACGTTCTTCAAGTTTTCTTGCGATTGCTGACAGTCTGTCTCAGGTCCCTCCATGGATCTTCAGAATGCCTCAAGTGTATCGCATTTATTTGATGAGAACTGTATTAAGTACGTCGATGCATTAGCGCTGAAGGATAGTCTTGGAAGAGGCCTTACATACAGTCAAACAGCCAAGCGCGTCGTCCAGATTGCAAAGGCTGTTCTCGATGCGGGAGCCGAGCACCAGCATGTAGCTGGCTACCAGGAGCCGATAGTAGATTGGATCTGCTCACTCCTGGTAGTCTGGAAGGTCGGCGCCACGTACGTGTCTCTGGACTCGAGACTTCCGGCCCCGAGATTGGTGGTTTTAGTGGCTAACAGCAGGGCATCGGTCGTCCTCTGCCACCCCGCGACCTCATCTCTGGCGAATGAGATACGAGGTGACGCAGCAGTGCTTGACATCTTAAGACTGCCATTGGTGCCGAGACCACGTTGATTGAGAACAGAGCAGAAGCTGGATGACCTGCTCTCGTACTCTTCCCGTCCGGGTCAACGGGCACGCCTAGAGGAGTTGAATTGCGCCATTCCAGACTCATCAATATTGCCGAGGGTCTCACCAAGAGGCATGGCATTGGTCGAGAGATTGTGCTTTCAGCAGAGAGCTCGAAGTTTCAATATCTGCTTCGCACAGGTTCTTCTCGATCTTTGCAATGGTGGCACCCTGTTTGTGGCCTCGAAAGACAGGCGTGGTGATCCTCTCGGGCTGTGCAAATTCATGCGCGAGGAGAGAGTCACTCTCACAGTCGGGACTCCAACGAAGTACATACATTGGCTCAGTCTTGGTCAGACCCATATGCAGGCAACGAACAGCTGGAAGTTCTGCTTTTCAAGCGGAGAGGTCCTGTCCAATTCAATCCAAGCCGCCTTCAAGAAACTTTGGCAAACAGGTGACTCTCATCAACGCCTACGATCCCGTGGAGGCTATCATCTGTTGTTCTACTGCAGTTATCAATTACAGCAACGCTTCTGAGACTTCCAAAGATGCTATTTTAATTGGGGTACCTATGCCGAACTATGGCGTCTATATCGTTGACAGAGATCTGAAACCGGCGCCAGCTGGAGTTAGCGGCGAGATTGTGATTACCGGAGCTGGTGTTGCGAACAGGTATTACAGCCAGGAAGCCATCACCAAAGAGGTCTTTGTCCCTGACACGCTCACTCCTGCGCCTAAGGCCACAGCTTACCGGACAGGAGATTGTGGCCGGTACGGTAGAGATGGAATCCTCTACTTCGAAGGCCGCATTATAGGCGGGACACAGATCGGAATTGAACGGCATGCGCATGGAGTCCAGGAGATCGAGGCGACCATCCTGGAGGCTTCAGGCGGTGCTTTACACCAGGTCGTTGTCTCCGTGCGGTGGGGCCCATACTTCCTCGTGGGTCACGTCGAGCTCGTGACCACCATCGCAGCAGCTGAGGAGCGGTCTGTCCTGAGCTCAGTACTTGCGCGCATGTCCCTGCCCAGATACATGCGTCCAGACCTGTTAGTACTGCTGAAGAAGATACCACTCAATACGCATGGCAAGACGGACCGCCTGGCTGTGCAGTTGCTCCCTCTTCCTGTTCGCGACGAGGATGGAGCCGGCGACGGTGACCTAGACGAGTCTGAGCAAGCCCTGAAGGAGCTCTAGATGGAGGTTCTGCCGGGGGAGTGCACCCGTGCAGTGCCGATCAGAAAGAACACTGAGTTCTTCAGCCTGGGATGTGGTTCGTATGCTGCCCTTATTTCTGCTCTTGACTGGTATGCCGAGACGGCACTGGAGAAACACCTCGCCCCTGGTAGCCTCAAACCTGCTAAATGGCGGCGCCTTAGGTCTAGCAGTGGTCCTCACCGGCGTGACTGGTCATTGGACGGAGGCTACTGAAGCTCTTGTCGGAAATTGCAGCAGTCTCAAAGATCCATTGTGTGGCTGTCCGGGACGAGAGCAAGGTAGAGATCTCGAGCAGAAAGCTGGTCATTCACAAGGGTGACCTTGGATCTCCACTACTTGGTCTCAATGTCGAAACCTTCAAGGAGATGGCTCAGGAGGCGGATGTCATTGTTCATAACGGTGTCGACCGCTCCTTCTGGGATTGTTATCGGACACTCAGCAGGACAAATGTTCTGTCGACAAAGACGCTTGTTGAGATGGCTGCCGCTCACCGAACCCCGATCCATTTCATGTCTAGCGGCGTCCTTGTTCCTAAGGACAGATACGGCGAGTCTGGCTCGATTACTGAGCTCGGCATGCCTTCCACCAATGGCTCCAGACAGGTATCTTGCCACGAAGTGGGCCTCAGAGGCGTACCTTGAGCAGGCGGCAAAGAAACTTGATTTGCCCGTCTTCATCCATCGCACGACGGGTGCGCCACCTACTGTCACTACAGCCTCACCACCCGAAGAGCTAATCGCCGAATTCGTCAATTTGGCCATGGAGGTGAAGGCCGTCCCACAGGCCCAGGGCTAGCGCGGTTTCTTCGACATGGCGAGGACGTCCACGCTAACGCGACAACTCGTGGACAACTTCACCAAGATATCCGAGACCGCTGGTGCTCATTACATGCACTATCCGTCCGAGGCCTGCCTGCAGGTGGATGAATGATGTGGGCCCCGCGATCGAGGCTGTCGTGTCTTCTACTTGTTGTTATAAACAGCTACTACCTTCGAGGGCGTCCTGCGCAGCCGTTTTGCTATTCAACACTATTGAGGGGCTGAGCGAGGGTGGTGTAGAGGTTCTGCCGGCGCCTATCTGGATTGGGAGGGCTAAGAAGGCCGGACTAGATTGGCATTTCGCAGGCATGGACTTTGGGCCTACTGACAAGGAAGGATTCGCCCTGAGAAGATAGATAGCCTGGTGGATTCACTACATCTCTCGTGCGCGTCTAGGCCCATTCTGTAGCTTCAAAGTTGTATCAGATGGCAGATGCAAACCCGGGCATTGTATCGGACGACGGACTTTCTGCCTTTGTTATGATGGAATGACTGAGGTATTAATCTTTTGACCTCTTTCGTACAAAATGCTGCGATACCTGCCCAATGCCAACATCAGTGGCGCAATTGCCTTGGTGCTCCGCGGATACATGGAGTAGGCTCAGGGACTTACAATAATATGCAAAGACCGTGGGCGAGGTCTGTCCCGAGGAGATAGCAATGCTCGTCCTAGAAAATCCGTCAAGCTGTAACGCTGAAATCTATCCATGGATCGTGTTGATGATCTGTTGGCAGCATCTATAGCCAATCAACTCAAGGATATCCCAGTACTATTAACGAATAAAATTGTAAGGTCACACCCATTCACCGTCTTATCTTCAAGGCCCGGGGAGGCTCACGAACTTCGATGTTAATGTTACTTTCCGTCTGACCTAGATGCTATGGTGGCATACACAGATAATATCTATACCTCAAGTGGTACTGCGGCGGTTTACCAGTGCTTCTCGCTTATCTCAACGGTATTAACATCAACTCCCTCTTTGTACCACCTTTCGTCATCCCTGATTTTCACGTCATTAATACTGCTCTGCCTCTTCCTCATCAAGCCGTTCTCCGCGAACGTCCAATCTTCCAGCCCATAGGATCGGTACCATTGGCCTTCTTCATCGTGCCACTCATACCAGAATTGGACGGCGATCTGTAACGAGAGTCAGCGATCAGACGTCTCCAGGACGTCGCTTCGGCCCCTCCCCGGTCCATTTCTGCCCCGTGTGCAGACGTCACATGTGCAATCGTAACTTGACGAGATTTGCGACTTGCCTTGTTGTCCGTGAAGGAGAATAGCTCCTTCCTCAGGCGGTAGCCGTTCTCCTTCTCCCACTTCTTCGTCAAGAAAGCCTCGATGGCGTCGCGACCCTGGAACATCTGGTCGCGGTTGCGCCAGATGGAGTCCGGGGTATATGCCATCTTGACCTGAGCAGGGTTTCTAGTCCGGTCGTCAGCCCGGTGGGCGGGGATGCTGTGGTGCAGCTGACATATCCAAGACCGACCTGGTATTCCATGCATCTTGGGCCGCCTTGACCTTGACCTGGGCTGTCTCGGCCGTGAAAGGCGGGAAGGGCGGTCTAGATCCGCTTGACATCGTCCGAGAAGGAAAGAAAAAAGATAATCAGTGAGTGGCTGTGTCACTGGGGCTCAGGTCTTGAAAGATCACAGGTTCCTGGGGGGAAGGTATCTGGTGTTGACATGCGCCGGAAACGCAATATTTATGCTCGCATAGTTCAGTAATCCGAGCGCGGGACTTGGGATAGTGGAGAATTCTCGGGCTTGTCTGATGACATTGCACACGGCAAGGCGCGCACCGTCTCTTAGTGTCTGACTGTGGTATGTGCTGATGTTATGTACTAAGTAGGTGGAGAAGCGGCATGGCAGGGGTGCAAATCTACTGAACGAGCCCGCCCAGGATTAGTTCAGGGTTACGATATGTGCGCAGGCGTATGTTGCGGATATCGCCTCTGGTCGGACAGTGACATACTTGAGCGTTTATGTATAGCATATTAGAACCAAGCCATGGGGGAAGGCACTGGAATCAGCCAACGTATCACTACTCTTCGTCCTCGAGGGTCCGTCTTATCGTGTGGGAAAGTCAACTTGGGAGAAGACATCGGCATTTTTTCAGAGTTTTGGGGGCGATGATAAATGTCTCTTGACAAATATCGCGCAAGATTCGGAACAAATCAGAGCGGAACGGACCGGTCACTAATACAGCATATCTGTATCGTAATGGACAGCAGGGCCAGATCTGATATCTGGGAATAACCATACGAAGTCGGTCGTATTTAATACCTACAAAAAGATGAGATGAACTATTATGCATACTATACCAGACACATAATGCGGCAAGCCCATCGATCCTAGGAACAGACACCGGACGACAGGACAAGCGATTACAACCGTATATGTGATTCATCTTCACCAAGACCTCGAGAACTACCGCAGATATCCATCCTCGCTCTAGTTCCGCGGCACTCAAGTCACCACACCGAACTGAGCAGGATCGGATTATCTGCTCTTGGACATCATGACAACGAGGTAAGGCACTGGAACATGCGGGCGGCAGAATTATTTGATCATTCATTCGTTAGCAGTCCACAGGGCCCCGGGGGGGGGGGGATGAAAATGAAAATTCACCACTTTTTTTGTCATCTCTTTTGCATGATGTTTTGACAATGCGTGCGGCTGATTGGCGCTTCGTGCTCTCACAATGTGATACAATCACACAGCGGGACGTTCAATTAAGTTTGATTTATTGATTACGTCGTATAACCCCGTTGATTCGCCTCAGAGTACTTCTAAGAATCACACTGGGATAATGTTGGTGCAAAGGCACATATTATGTTCCAGGAGAATGAAGAAGTACTGCGACGATGGCGTTAGCTCGGGCATTACTTCTGATGACGCGATATAGTGGATGGGCCGATCGTCGAGACTCACCTCGACGACGATCTATCGCTGGAGGTGGAAGTCGAGAATGTCGAGTTGGCCTCCTGTTTCTGGATCCACTCATCCACGACCGCAGCGATCTCCATGTTGTTCTTCTCCACCATCGAAAAGTGCCCGTTGCCCGTGATGTTCCGGTCGGCCAGCTTGATCCAGTCCGGGTTGCCACCGGCCTGCTTCAGGAAGTCGATCACGCAGTGGTCATAGGTGATGTGGACGCTGGCCTGGCCCGTGAGGCACAGGTAGGGCACGCTGGTGATGTTGGGGAGCTTGCGCGCCGGCTCCGCCTGCAGGTAGCACCGCCTGTGGGCGAGCGTGTCGTTGCCGACCCACGTCTTGTTGAGCTCGGTGTAGTTGCTGACGGGCGGGTCGTACGACAGCGGGGTGTTGGCGAGCCCCCAGAGGCGGAAGTCCGAGCCCGAGTTTATGGTGGCCCCGTAGTTCCAGAACGGCTGCGTGCTGTGCTCCAGGTTGATGTTGCCGGCGACGTACTGCGGGCAGTCGTTGGTGATGACGACGGGGTACTGGGCGCCCGAGGAGTGCGAGATGAGGTATGACGGCCCCAGGAGCTCGAGGAGGGCGCACCCCGAGGCGCGCATCGAGTACTCACCGTACTCCCAGTTCTCCGTGAAGGGGATGACCCATCTGGTGAAGGCCAGGAAGTACGGGTCGCCCTTGTTGCCGGTGCCTGGCCATTGTGTGTGCAACACGGCCTGGGGGTAAGTTGGGTTGGCCTGAGGATCTGTGAAGCCGGACGCGACGCCCTCAACCGTGGTGCTGTTCCAGAGGGTGTAGTCAGTGGTGTCCTCCTGACTGCTCCGCCCGGCGCCGGTGTGGTCGAGCAGGTAGACCAGATAACCCTGGTCGAGGAAATAGGAAGCGAAGCCCTTGCGGTTGTCTGGCGTGTTAAGCCACTGGACACCTGAGACAGCACCGCCGTGGAAGAAGACTAGAGGCTTCGGGTGCTTCACGCCATTGGCTGGTGTGAGCTTTTCCACGTAGAGCTGGTCGGCAGTGATATTACCACTAGACGTGTCGATCCACCTGCCCCCGACATAGAAGACGTCACGGTGGTAAGAGCTCTCATTGGTGGTACACAAGGGACTGACGGCATTGACGCCAGTACAGTCAGCTGCTGCTCGAAGTGCGAGGGCTGAAACAAGGTCAGTCCGCGGCCTGGCCCCCGCACCGGTGAAGAGGGCTAGAACGGATACGAGATGCCAAGCTGCCATGGCTGGGTGCATTTGAAAAAGAGCGAACCACCACCACCGGAGGTGATAGAGGAAAGCAGGAACACAAAGGTAACGACAGGCGCAGGAAGCTTCGGAAGGGCAAGGATTTCCGTGATTGCAGGCATTCCACAAAGTATATTAAATAGTGAGTTAAAATCAGATGAGTCCCCTGGGCCTCGCGTCGAGGATTCTAGCCACATCCTCGCTAGCAGTGTGGCATATATAGGCTGCTTTTGTCGTCCCTGACTCTCCTGAGCCTCTGCGGTGCCGGCCAGAATGGAGAACGGAAATGATCAGTGGTGAGCACCCACTTACTATGGTTTACGGTCGATCGGCCTCGGTCCGCTAGCCACAGCCGTTTGGCCTGTGGGGTTCGGTCGAGATGGCGCCGGGCTCAGCTTCTATCCAGGACTAGGTACATAGTAGTAATCTCCCTCACGCATCCGCCAGTATTTCGCGCCGGGACTCCCATGTGAGGCGGTGAAATTTATGCAGTCTTCAATAACCTTACCTGGGCCTTGATGCATAACGACGGAAAAACCTCGTCCGCCTTGCGAGTACGATCAAACGGCCAAGGTGACAGAGAATGTGAATCGCGTGAGGCTGTGAGTGCGATTGAATGGTGACCTCTGGACCTCGGATCTCCTTAAGGTTAATGATGGATCTTGGTTCGGCGGTCGATCCGTAGTGAAGATCACCGAAGCTGGCACATCAGCAGTAATAAAAAAACAAAATAAAAAAACAAAATAAGATAGAAAGAATCATTCAAATTCCACAAGCTCCATCAGCCTCCCTTGAGGTATATCGCCTTTTGCCTTGGTTTCAATGTCGTGTTTATTCGTGCAGAGTCGAGGCGGCCCTATCCGAGACCGAGGCCAGACACTCTTGGCAAGCTGGAGAGGATGTGTCCGTGGAAACAAGCTCAGGACCATGTCGCGCATATTTTCGTCCGGAACCCACTTGTTTATTGTGTAGTAGCGAACCCACAATAGCTTCAAGGGCATCCTGGTAATCAGGCTCCGGATCCGTAGGCAAGGCGGACAGCCCCCGGGACGTTGTCTTTAATCGATATATGGACCTTTTCTTTTCCCTAAGGTGTATAATGTCTTCCTCACAGTTGTTCCCAAGTTTCTTTCTTTGCGCATACGAGTGGCTGGTCCCCTTGCAGGACAGCTGGCTTGAGAGTCACGGCCATGTCGACCAACTCGACACTGCCGTGGAGCCCCCACAATAATGAATCCTCGGCTCACGTCGGAAGTCCGCCGAACACCCAACGCGATTGGTACATCGTCCGAGGCCTACTCCGTGCTATCGGCATGCCAGACGAGGATCCGGCCAATGGCTACGTTGTGGCAGCTGTTGATCATGGCGACAAGTTCACCTCGAAGAGGCCAGGCGTCATTACCGGACTCGTAATCGTGCTGTTGGCCATCACGAGCGTGACTGGCGCCCGCCTAGCCTTGAGAGCGTCCGTGTCACAGATGCGCTTCGGGGCGGACGACTGGGCCACCATCGCCGCGGCGGTACGTGCGAGTCTTGCTCCTCTTTTGTTTTCTTATTCGGATACTGACTGGTTGATCAATCAGAGCATGGGCTTGACCTATACTGCATGTCAGCTCATCATGGCCATCCTTGGAGGAGGTGACCACATTGTAAGTGTGGAGTCGCTGCTGTCCTAGAAGGAAGGTCTTTAGCTAATGATTCTCGCGCGATGGCAGTGGCAACACACCTACGAAGAGTACAACACTTTCAACCATTACGGCACACTAGACAAACTCATCTTCTATGTCACCGTCGCCCTCATCAAAACCTCCCTGACCCTGTTCATCCGGCGGCTTGCCGACCGCGCGTCCTTAAAGTGGCGCTGGTTCTGCGACTTCTTTCTTTTCACCCTGGCGATATACATCGTCGGCGCCATCTTCTGGTTCTGCTTCTCGTGCGACCCAGCGCGCGCGCAGTGGGACAAGCTCTACAGCGGCCAGCTGGACGCGCCGGCGACCTGCATCGACACGACCTTGCAGGGCAATGTACTCAACATCGCGCACGTCGTGCAGGGTGTCATCCTCCTGTCAAGCCCGGTGGTCATTCTCTGGAAGGTCAGGATGGATGGCAAGAAGAAGATGCGGCTATTCTTCATCTGGGCCATGGGGCTGCTGGTCGTGCTCTTCGGCCTGATGAGACTGTTGAGGGCCAACTTCACGAGCGATATAACCTGGACGTACACGACACTGCTCATCTGGACAACGCTGGATGTCTCGGTGGGTATTGTTGTGATTTCCCTCCCCGTTCTGGACGCCTGGTTGGCCGACGGAGCACGCAAGGCGATGACGAAAATGGGAATGTCGACGAAAGGGGGGATGGGTAAGAGTGGGTATGGGAATCTGGACCGGAGTGGCTTCGGATCGTCGAAAGGTGCTCGCACGATCGGCCAGGTTACTACCCACGGCGCGTCTCAAGACTACGCCGAGTCGGCGGACGCCATCATCGACAAGGACAACAAGGGGGAGCCGATAGAACTGACCATCGTGCGGACCGACGAGTATTCAGTACGATTCGATCCTGCACATGCTGATGAAGGGCAGCAGCACGCAGCCAGCAGCCGTATGAAGACAGAAACGCGTGATGATGAGTGGCCCCACGTACAGAGACCTGGCATATACAAGGTATAGACAGATAGAAGATACCCAATATTGAAGTCTTTTGTTCGGTTTCAACGCTCGCCATCGCTGAGGCTGCAGAAAGAATGAGTCCTTCTGCTCGAGATCAGTACGTTGAACTGATCTTCGGTGATCCTGGGGGCAACTCGTCTCCTCCACACTTTACGCGGCGAAGGAAAATGAAAGAAAGACATGTGATCTTCGTGAGGACTGTAGGAAGAGGCGAGAAGACCTCGCCTCTCCGAGTTCCATCTCGTAGAGACGAGGATAAAAGATGACGGAAACAGCTGCCCGGGTTCGGAGGGAGATGTTGACAAATACATCCTGGACGGCGGCGGCGGCGGCGGCAGGACAAGGGGGCGTGGTCTTCAGTACTATGCTTTATATGGCGCGGCAAGATGTCATGGCGGGGCTCGCAGGTGGACGTGCCCGGAAGCTCGTCGATGAAACTCAAAAAGCTGAGTAGGACCCCTCCTTCCCACCGCGGTACTGTACAGATATCTTGCTTGCTGCCCAGACAAACACGATCGACCTGTGCTTCTCAACAGGATCTCTTTTTTCTTCTTCACCCAATCTGTCATCCAAACCACACTCCACAACATATCAAAAACTCAAAAGATGGCTTCCCTCGTCGGCCAGCAGTTCCCTGAGGACGTCTCCTTCATGTATGTCCCCTACACGCCTGAGAAGGCCGGCCTGAACGCCTGTGGCCTCCCTCAGAAGTACGATGCCAGCAAAGGTAATAAACAAAGCTCCTTCCCCTCCTTTCTTCTCATGACTTACCCCTCCGGACGTCTTTGCTTGCAAGAGGCCCTTACTGACGGCGGCAACATCACAACCGCAGAGTTCAAGGAGAAGAAGGTCGTTCTCGTCGCCGTACCCGGTGCCTTCACCCCCACCTGCAGCGAGAAGCACATCCCGACCTTCATCGAGCAGAAGGACGCGCTGAAGGCCAAGGGCGTCGACAAGGTCGTCGTCATCGCATACAACGACCCGTTTGTCATGAGTGCCTGGGGCAAGTCGAACGGCGTCACGGATGATTTCATCGTAAGCTTATCCTCTCCCCGGGCCTCTCTCCTCTCCCGCACGGCCCTTCTTGTCGTCATGGAAAGGGACCACGGGAGAGTTCCGTGGGCTGGACCGCGCTGGGCTGGCCGCTGACCTGTGATGTGTTATGTGCAGATCTTCGCAAGCGACATCGAGACCAAGTTCTCCAAGCAGATCGGCTGGACCATGGGCGAGAGGACCGGCCGGTACGCGCTAGTCATCGACCACGGCAAGGTCACCTATGCTGAGGAGGCTGCCAAGGGCGGCATTGAGGGAACGGATGCCGCATCTGTTCTGGCGAAGCTGTAGACGCCTATGTGGTTCACGATTGCCGTTCGCACGAACATGATCGGCCCACCTTTTGAGTGTCCAGGACTCGCGATGCCTGCGGTAGACTAGACTTAGATCGCTCCTGTCTCAATACCACAGAAAGGTCGTCTTCTTTGCTCGTTGTCCGGTCCCACACGCAAAGGCTCATCACCAGAAGTACAGCATGAACAGATCTCTTGATCAATGCATAAGTCGCTCGGTCTGTAAGCTACCTATGCGTCCGCGGAAATCATGTCCCTGATTGTCAGGGGCCCATGCAACCTTCCCTCAGCAGAGGTTCCTTTTTCAAGTAAGACCCGCCAGGCTTTCCTTCATAAAGCACAACAAGGTAGAGAGAACCCGACTCCAGCCCGCCATTTTGCCCCGTGAATCTCAAATTGATTTGTGTCATTTGTTGTCCCGGAGACCTAGAGAAAAAGCAGATGCCAACCCGTCTCGTCTTCCACCTCCTCGGCCTTCACCATCACCGTTTATCGGGTGGTGGCCTTGACCTTGGGGGCAGAGCCCTTGGCGCCCTGCTTTCCGACGATCCGCTGGGTCTGGCCCTTGGAGGCCTGGGCGGCGTTCTTGGCCTTCTCTGCCTTCTTGACCGCGGCGGCCTCGGCCTTCTTCTCCTTGCTCTCCTTGATGGCGGCCTGTCGGGCGGCGGAGCGCGCTTCAGGGCGCATGGAGCGCTTCTCCTTGATCACATCAAGAGAAGCACCGACGATGGCACGCTGGGCCTTGACGGTGCGGCGGGTTCGCTTCTTGGCGGTTTCCTGTGCGTTGCATCATGTCAGCATACAGCTCCCTGCCTTTTCTCTTTCGTCCGCGGCATTGCAGCCGGGTAATTTTCGCGTGTGTTCGAGATGTTGCGTGGGCCTCTGTGAGGTAACCGTTCGGGATTTGCTCGTTTGATCGCGTGCACATAGTTCGTCTCAGGGTTCGGATTGATTCGTACCTCAGTGATACCCTTGCGGTGCTGACGGCGGTAGAGGACGGTCCAGGCGATACGACGAGGGTTCTTGCGCTGGAGGAAGAGGGACTCGGATTTGCCGTTCTGGAAGCGGAAGATCTTGGAGTCTCCACGAACGTAGAGCTTACCCTGCAATCACCAAAACTGTTAGTACTTCTGCTTCCAAGACTCGTAGAAAATATCTCTGCGCCATCATTCCGCCATGACCGCGACCGCGTGACCAGAATCATAGTGCCATTTCTCCGTCCCTCCTCTTGCAGTTGCTGATTCGGCGTCGGTCCATGGCAGTCGGTCGCGGCCTGTCCTCGGAGGGTTTTATCGTCGTACCTTGCCAGGGTAGATCTTCTGACCCGAGAAAGTGTCGTCGTACGTCCTCATCTTGACTGTAGTATCGTGGCGGTACGAGTGGTGGGGTCGGGTTCGTTGATGGGTTGACGTTGATGGCGATGAGGTTGCCGACCGATTTTGTTCGAATTTCGATTCAGTGGGCTTTTTCAGAAATTGTTAGCAGCCCCTGCCAGGGTGAGTACCCAAGGCGACAAGGGGTTCCGGCAAATAGAAGCTTAGTCAGCGGAATATGACGCCAGCTGTGAGCGGCTGCCGCACACTTGGCAGCTTCAGGCAATGCAAGTCGGCCGGACCTGGAGGCTATGACCGTCTTTCATCTTTCGAACATTCAAGCTAGGTGGTGAGACTTTGACAGCAACTAGGCTAATCTACGAATATTTCTTGAAATCTAGCCGTGGAATTCTGGCTTTACTGGCTCCAGCACAGTCCTGACTCTTCATGATGGCTCCCTGACAGAACATTGCAGCCGCAAGAGCTCTCATATATATATTTACATTTAGATCCATACGCCTATCTCACTTATGACAAATGAGGCGTGTTTAATCGCGTCCACCGTGCTCGATGAGTTCAGGCGGCTTCCAGCGAAGAGGAAGCCTCAGGTCCGGGGAAATGGGACCCGCGAATGGGTGCCTCTAGCGGGCATCGTCGCTAGACATGGCGATGGCTCCATCAAGTGTCTAGCTCTTGCGTAGGTCTCACAATACTTACTCCATCAAGTTAACGAGTTGACAAGAAATCTCGCCAATGATTGCGATCCCTACCTTGTGCTCTTGTCGGGATTCTTCGATCTTCAAACTACGTCGTTTGGATCTCAGGACAGTCATCCGCTAAGACTCTCCCAGCACGGGCATGAAGTGTCTCCCGCTCTCCAAACTGCCCCTCGCCAACGGCCGCATCCTACACGACTGGCATGCCGAGGTCCTTGCCCTGCGCGCGTTCAACCACTTCCTTCTGGAGGAGTGCAGGGCACTCACCGAGGGTAGCAGGCCCTCCACGTACCTCTGCCGTAGGACGGATCCGGACCCCAACGGGCAGCACCAGCCGCCGTTCGTATGGCGGGGCGAGATCACCCTGCACATGTACTGCTCTGAGGCGCCCTGCGGCGACGCATCAATGGAGCTGGTCATGGGCGCGCAGGAAGACTCGGCGCCGTGGGAGGCGCCGTTGTCACAGCGGATGATGGCGAGGAGCGGGCTTGCTCCCTCCTTCCCTGCCGGTCCGGCAGCCGGCTCGACCACTCCGGACCTGTTATTGCTGGGCCGCGCGTGCTTCTCCCACCTCGGCGTCGTGCGCCGGAAGCCCGCCCGGGCTGACGCGCCAGCTACGCTGTCCAAGTCGTGTTCGGACAAGCTCGCGCTGAAGCAGTGCACGTCCCTGCTCAGCTCGCTTACCTCGCTGCTGGTCAGCCCGCAAGGTGTCTATCTGGATTCGCTGGTGCTGCCGGAGAGTCAGTTCTCCGAGACGGCTTGTGAGCGGTGTTTCTCTCCTCAGGGCCGGATGGCGGCCGTGAAAGACGCCGAGAGCGGATGGGAAGATGGATATATATTTCGCTCGTTCGAGGTGCGGACGACTGTGTTAGAGTTCGACTTCTCGCGAAGGGTTGGAGGGAGCGAGGGTGCGGAGGTGAAATATGTCACCAGTAATCTTGCAATCGCTTGGACGGCGAACGGCCTCGCAGAGAACATCATCGGGGGCGTGTTGCAGGGGCGGAAGCAGACAGACCCGCGTGGTGGAAGTAAGCTCAGCAGGGGATTGATGTGGCACTTGGCTAAGGATATTGCCACACGGGCCGGGAACCCAGAGAATGTACCTGATGGAGGACCGTACAAGGATATGAAAGACGCAGAGAAGCTGGCTGCCAGGCGAAGGGTCAAAGAGAAAGTGAGGGTTGAGGCGCTCAAGGGCTGGGTCAGGAACGTGGGCGATGAGGATCATGTTCTGAATCTCTAAGGTGTTACATATCAGTGGAGGAAATGACTTTTCGGAGCTGGATACCTACCATGGCCGTGGAGGTCAAGGATGCATTGTAAGGAAACTCGATTAAGTGGGACAAAACAAGAGAAAAACCTGTTGCAGCGGGTTCATTTTGTTCATATCTTCATTTTCTCGCAAAAACCCAGGGCGAGGTGGACTGCTCGTCCAAAATACTAGAGCAGAGTGTACCACTAGAGAAGACTTCCGAACCGCCGTTCCGTTGACCATGACCGCAAGTCAATATATAAACCAAAAAAATCAGGATGATGGATGCCATTTTTCTTTTTTTGCTTGTCGTCATGCGGACGATAACGGGTGCTTGTCGATCGCCAACTACCACAACCACCAGTGTCTCCCAACCTGCCCGCGGGTAGATAGACCGACGGAGCAGCGGTATCACATGTCGCCCTTCCTCTCCTCTTCCGCTGGCGTTCCGACCTTCCCCGGGCCATCACTCAGCCAGCCGGCCTGACGGAACCTGCTTACTCGACCTTGGACTCGCCCTCGAAGTTCTCGCCGGCGACTAGCTCGGGGATATCGTCGTCGTCAGCCTCCTTGCCTTCCTCGCTCTTCTGCATGCTCTGGTAGCTCTCAGCCAGCTTGCGCAGGGAGGCGAGGGAGTCGGGGCCGAGCTGGTTGAGGATGCCGGGGACGAGCTCGGTCAATTCCTTGTCCTCCCCGTTGCCGTAGATGGCGAAGGTGTTTGCGGGGACGGCGGCGTGGACTATTTGCGTCAGGCAGGGACATGTCAGTATATGTCATCCCCACGATATTGAACAGCTAATCCTTCATCCTCTTATATCAGGGCGACATCGTCTTGTGTTTTTCCTTCTCTGTCTCTCTCCTCTTCCCACGGGAGCGGGGCGGTTGGGATCCACGTACCCTTAGGCGCGGCAAAGTGGATGACATTTCCGTCGCTCTTGAACATGTTGACCTCCTCGATGGCCTGGATGGGCTGGACGTTGAGCTTCTTGAGAGTCTGCTGCAGCTTCTTGTCGTCGGTGCCGGACCGCGCAGGGGCGCGCTTCATCTTTCTGCGCGGGGTGCCCTTGCCGCCGATTCGCGACGAAGCACCGAGCTTCTTGAGGCGCTCCTGGATGTCGGCCATCTTCGTCTAGATGTGGTTTCTGGAAGTATCGGAAGGGGAAGAGGGAGAAGGTCGGGAGGGGTTCGGCCGGAGTAGGACTTCAGGTGGTCTGCCTGACTGTGTTTGGGAGCTCTATGTCAGTCATTCCTGCACCTCTCTTTTCTCTGCTGCACTGCAAAGTCCCCGGCTCCCCAAGCTTTCCCTCCCCTCCTGCCTGCCATAGTTTTTCAACCCGCCATGGTTCGCGCGCTTGGCCGGAGATCCCAACGTGACAACAGTATAGCAGAGGTTCGGTACACTCACTTTTTCTCGATT
Organism: Endothia cerciana; assembly: GCA_026119935.1. Taxonomy (NCBI): domain Eukaryota; kingdom Fungi; phylum Ascomycota; class Sordariomycetes; order Diaporthales; family Cryphonectriaceae; genus Endothia; species Endothia cerciana. Next base: position 249,638 of record JALRMH010000038.1, on the reverse strand, counting down.
CGCTCGTACTCGTCGACGTCGTCGTTGTATTGTGGACAGGCGATGAGGTGGGTAGTCGAGGTTTGGTGCGAGAAAGATTTCGCCCACGTGATCCCTGAGACTGGAGCCCGCCGCCCGCTGGAGCTGGACTAGACTCGCCCGCCACTGACTTCAGTTGCGCTGAGCCGCCTGACAGCCCTGGCAACTGGAAAGGCACGGACCACCTCACTCGCTCAATCACTTACTCACCCACCCGTCCACCCATCCAGCAGAGCACCATAGAACGGGACCACCGTGGCATACAGAGTACCCAGTGTTCGAACGAATACCCTCGTAGTGGCAGTCGGGATTTTATTGTTCTTGGCAAGGTATCAATCAACGATGATGAGGGGTGATCAATTCTTTCTTTTTTCTTCCCTGAAGCCTGCAATCTCATACATAATTTCTCAAAACCCGTCTTTCCCCCTGCCGGGCCGTTGCAAATCCAATGCTGGCCAGATACTCCTGACTCCTGAGCGCCGTCCAACCTGCTAAATCCCGTATACAGTCTTGTTACAAGCAACAGTGTGATCGGTGTTGGGGTTTACATAGCAGTCACTTGCTCGAGTCGGTCGACAACCCCATCTCCCTCCTCAGTGTCTCCTTCCTGACCCTCTCCTCTTCGCGGCTCTTGATGGCCTGCAGCTGCTTGACTCTCCTCTCTTCCTCTGCCGCTTCCGCCTGTACCACCCATACTGTACTCACAGGTCAGTGAGGGCCCAGCTCCAGATTTCAGGGTCGGGAAACGAGACTCGGGCAGGCGGGACATCGTTGGCGTACTTGGCTTGTCCGACTTGGAGTACTCCTTCAGCTTGTTCACAAACTCGTCAAACTCCTGCTGCTTCTCCGCCCGCCTCTCAAGGCTCTTCTTCTGCAGGTCTGGGTTGTACTTCTTGAAAAGCTCCTCCTCGGTCGGCGACACGTAGTATGTGAGTGCTGGCCCACCAATACATATCGCGGCGCCGCTGCAATTTCATGTCAGTCATGGATAGATCCAACGTAATCGGGACCCTCGGGGCTTTGTTCATTTACCCCCCGAACATCTTGGCCATCATCCCCCAATTTATTGGCTTCTTGGGCATGGCTGCGTCTGGTGATGGGAACAGTGAAGAGGGTGTAGGAATACCCGTCGATCTTGGGTTCAATTCTTGGTTTGATATAGTGAGTGTTGCCCGTGATGTCTTCGACGTGGCCCTGAGAAAAACGGCGCCAGCGGGCGGCGTTGGCAACAGCGGCTCTCCTATTGGTCAAATTTCGAGCGAGACCCACTGAAGCAAGCTCACATCCCAATTGCTGCCTCCAACCATGCGACTTGCTCCAGATCCCTCCCTCTTGGCTGATTTTTGGCAAGACGACCACTCTCTTCTTACGGTGCTTCTCACTGCATTGGGATGAGCCATGTGAGCACTTCTAACCGACAATATCCCGTGTAGTACGTGTGACCGACAAAGCTGCAGTCTTCAACAGCAGCTGGAAGTCCACCTCATGACGTACTTGAGTAGAGCGTGCTCAAGTATGTGACTGGCATCGTTCTTGACATTGTAGAGCTTGGTTCTTCAGCTAATACGGTTTCAACTTGATAGACTCCCGCGAAGATTCCCTGCGACACGCTGGATCGTCTACCCGTAGCAGAAGAGGAGCCAGTCTTCAGGATCGACGCCCTGGTGACAGACCAGTACGACGTTTACAGCATCAGTACATCCCCGCTGACTTCTCTGAACGAGCAAGTGTGGACTGTGATTTCAAGCTTGATAATTTCTGCATGTCTAGCTAGGCTGAGAAGAGATGAGTAGGTGTGGGCACAAGGACCGCATCAAGTCCTTCGTCCTCCAGGAAAATGCTGCTCGACTCGGACACTAGACCCGGTCAAAGAACTTCAGCTAAGCATGTTTACGATCAATTTTGTCTTTGTCAATGGAAAGACCTCAATTCCCAAGAACATCCAAAGTCCCTGTGGGTGGTTATATAGGACAATCAGCCATCGAGCTGGACTTCATCTCCTCGGTTGAGCCTTGATAGATCACCACTTCAGTGTCTTGTTCCACGGAAGTTGACAGGATGCTCCTAAGAATTTATGAGGACCTCTAGACCGCCGGAGAGGTGTTGTCGCGGACAGGGAAGAACGAGGTGCCTGACATGATCACAAGTCGGCACCGGAGTTCTATGCCAGAATACACTTGTGCCTGCAATATGTATGTATGTTAGAACAAGAAGGGGGGGGAATGGCAGCAGTTTTGACCCTAGTCACAGACACGGATGGACGATGTCGATATAGCATGCTGTGAAGAAGTCTTGTGCTTGAATATATGAAGGCCTCGGCGCTATTCGTGGCTTGTGTCTCATCGCCATGTTCACGATAGTGTTGGCGTGCTTCTCCAGGTCACGGAATAAGCAGCCACCATCAGGGGAGCAGCGTGTCACGCAGAGCAGTCCGACTGAATGTCGGTGACAAGGTTGATGAAGGTCAAGTGTGATCACATCATTCGCGCTCCAATCTGGATCGGGGATCTGAGAGTCACCCCGTTTTGGGCACATCTTCTGTCCTTCGGCATCGCCACAAGCCTATTACCATCTTAGACACGTTTTGAGCCCCTTGTGTAGAGGCCCCATCACAAGGGGGAAGGACCTTCTTGTCGGATAGCTAAGTCTGCAATGATCAATGTACATACCACGTGTGACCGGAGAATACTTATTACGGAAGAAAACTTGTGGTCTTGTGGTATCCCTTTGTTTAAACGTTTGGTGGAGATGAAAGGCTCTACGGCCGTGCGCTCAGCATGGTTAGGCCTCTCTGCCACGATGCCTGGTCCTGCAGTCGAGAAGAACCATGTTTCAAGGTAAACTCGGTACTAACCGCCGTCAACTACTATGGTAGATGCTGGCTGCATGAATCCCCATGAATCCCGGAAATGATCTGGATGTTGGCTAGCGGGATATGCAGTGCAGATACTCAGGTGACCTTGCACACGCCGTACCGTAGACGCGAGTCGTACGGCACTAGTCAACGTCCACAGCCACATGTCGATCCACGTGTAGCAGTCGCTGGCCGGAGGCCCCCCTGGAGATGGTGGCTCAAAGCACGGAAGTGATATGTGGCTTATGGTGGTAGTGTCCGGGCAGGTGAGATCACCACCTTCATGCGACGGTGATGCAACGGCTCCTGCAACACTACCGTGGCTGCGCAGAGACACGGGTCCTGGCTCCCCATTCGGCGTTGCGCCTGAACTAGGCCGGGGAGCTAAATCAAGTTTCCTGGGGGGGAAATGTCCAATGTAATCGAGGCGCGCCAAGTTGATTGCATGTGGTGACGGGTGGGCTAGAGCACAGTTCAGGTGATGGCCTGTCTGTGGCTGTGAGTGGTCACAAGGCCCAATCTATCTGGCGCGAGCAGGCGCAGCCTATCCAGCTGTGGTGGTACCGACAGCCGCGTTGATGGGCTACAGTTTGGCAAAAGAAAGCAACCGTTTGGGATAACGACGACGTATCACCGAGAACGAGCTGGGATGTATCGTCGAAGCCGCTAAGGCGTCTTATTCGTTGTCGAAGACTGCCGGTCCGTCTGATTGAAGTGGAGACCCCAGGTACGGATGCTGAGTGAGACCTCTGATACGGTTTGCAAGCTGAGTGATTGACGTTTCGCCAAACATAGATCCACAGCTTTGCACTTGCTTCTTACTGCGCCCAAGCTCGCCAGGATGCGAGCATAAGCATTGAATCTCAATATCGATGGGTCGATGAAGCTGCAGGAGAAGGCCTCCCAATGGCGCTTGTAGTCAATTACGGCTTACTCCGTACTTGGCAGCAAGACAGCGGGTCGATGTCGACCATCCAAGCCACACAGAGAGATGTCGGGCATGAAGAGCCCGCGCTTCCTTTGGTGCACTTCGCATACCTGCGGCGATTCCCCCACTAGCCGAATATGAGACTGGACGCGTTCAAGTGTTTCAGAGAAAAAGAGAAAAAGAGAGAGAGAGAGAGAGAGAGAGAGAGAGAGAAAGAGTTGAAGTCCCGATCCTCAACCTTTAAAACGGTTTAGCCGGGAGCTGACCGAGCTGTTGAGTCTGCGACAGCACCGGCTAGGTTTCAATCGTCTCCGAAATCTTGCAGGTTTGATTGAAATCTGGGTAACTGGGATGGAGGTTTGAAGTACCTAAGATTGCCGGCATGGACCCTGTCTATAGGATTCTGGAGAGGTCCAATCAACAGCCCCGGGCCGTTGGCCTGACACAGGTTCAGCTTGAGGCTCCAGGGTATGCAGGAATTACTCCTTCAATGCATGATGGATGGAGGAGAGATTGTGGAAGTCTTTATGGCAATCGATGAGAGGCTGCATGTGAGGGAGAGGCTGGAGCGAGTCGAGTTGGCGACGGCAACGATGTGACAAGACACCATCAACCTTGGCTTTTTGGCGAGCAGAGGCTCTCACCAGTATTGGCTTTCTCAATAAGGGAGATCAATCAACACCCTGCTCGGTACCTAGGGCGTCAAGTGGTCGAACAAGGAAATCCGGCAGCCAGACTCGACGGCTGTCAAGTCTCACAGTACTGCTGCCAAGCGCCGCCCCCGAGGGAAATCTGTCCTCCCGATGACCCATGCCGTTGTCAAGGCGTTGATGAACGTAACAGGCGTTTTGCACTGTCAGAGAAGTGAGGATACTCAAGGGGAACAATACTACAGTACCGTACATCCAACGAGATAATCGGTAATGATCGACGCAGGAGATCTTCCCGAGTCGACAGGCCCGGGAAGTTGCCGAGGGGTTGACCTGCAGTAGCGGCTCTCTTATTCCTCTATAACACTGGCAGACTGGGTAGGTGGGTGAACGTATAAAGGAACTATAGACAGAATTGAGTCCAGGACACACTGATCATTAATGTAGTTGGAAAAGACCGAAAAAAGTCGGCTGGGCCCTGTGGTAGCCATGTAAGAAAAGGCAAGGCATGGTGTGTTGGAGGTTGGAATGTCGCAGTTGGTGATGGTCCGTGCAAATTGACGTGGTCTGAGGCGAACAACCAACCAGCCCTGAAGTGTCTCTGACACCAGCCCCGGCTGGCAGCCTGCCCGTCCTCAAATTGATCCCTGTCAGCCCCTGTCAGCCCTGGTCCAGGGGCGTATGCACAGCGCCATTCTCCATGCTGCAGGTCCCATTAGTCCCCCCAACCCCGGTCTGTCCCCATCCAGCCCGTCCCCAGACTACCAGGGCCAACCCACTAGGCTGCTGGTGGTCTCACCAGCGACAAACACTCAACACTTTCCGCTTTGCCTTCTCTCTTTTGTCCCCACTCCCATATCACGACGACCAAGCAAGTTCATAACCCCCCATTCTTTGGGTTGTCTTTTTTTAATTTCAGCATTGATATTATTCTTCTTCTTTCTCCTCCTCTTCTCTGGATAGGAACCCGTTCACCAGTGTGACACGCCCACTGTCACGACTCGACAATCACGCTCTGTGGTGCAGGTAGACTGTTCGGCGGCAGCAGCAGCAGCAGCGACTCTGAGACCCCAGACACAGACGACTATCGTCCAAGGTCTTACACTGTTTGTCTGGCGGTAATACATCAGCTTCGAATTACGACAACTGCAAGCATCGAGATCTGGCTGTGTTGTTGTTTCCAGACGAGAACAGGTCGAAGAGCTACCAACCCACCGAAAGCGCTAGGCTGCGAAGACAATCACGACCAACCCTCCCGCTCTCACAACTACAACTACTCTCGCTTCGATTCTGGTCCGATGAACGCGAGCCAGTCTTGACATTCTACGAAATACAGAGCCAAGGGCTTGAGAAAGGCAGAGGTTGCCTCAGGAGCGGGTCGGCAGGATCGGACAAAGTCGAGGGGAAGGAGAGGGTTTGAAGAGGCTGCATCACACCTAGAGTCGCCAAAGATGGCATACCAAGGGCGCTATCCAGGTCAGCCTGGGCCTCGTGCCCCACCACAGCGCCAATACACAGGCGGACCACCTCAACAGCACAACCCTCAATACGATCAGTACCAGGGCAACAATGGATACGATCAGTATGGGTACGACCCAAATGCCTTTGATCAGGGCTACGGCGCACCATACGACGACGGTTATGACCAGCGCGGTCCGCCGCCCCCTCGTGATCCGTATGGGCCAGGGCCGGGAAGGGGTGGCCCCGGAAGAGGACCGCCCATGAACGGAGGTCGTGGTGGTCCTATTCCAAGACCTCCGACCGCTGATGGTCATCGAGGGGGGCCTTATGCTGGACCCCCAGGGCCTGGGAGACCTCCCAACGATGGAGCTGGCCCGGGACGGGGACGACCTCCACCTTTTGGGCATCCTAACTCGGATCCGCTCAGTAAGTTTCACCCAGCTTCCTTTGCTATTTTTCCTATGTCATGGCAAATACGTCTAACTACGGTCAAGTGAACCGTCCGAGACAGCCAATTATCGAGTCTCAAAGATCCCCAGGACAGCCAGGATTCGGCGATAGCCCATTCCCAACATTTCCAGGCAAACAACGGAAGACAAATCTCGATGAGGAACAAAAAATCCTAAATCAGATGGGCTCTTTGGATATTGATGCGAAGAGAAATCAAGGCAGAGCCCCCGTGCGAGGTCGATCCATCGATGACTACGGCCCGAGACCCTCCATGGATTCGCAGCGAGGCCCCCCGGGACCTCCACGCAACTATCCGCCGCAGGGCTATCCGGACCAACGAAGAGGTCCTCCGCCTCAACGAGCAGGATACGGCGGTTATCCCGATCAGAATTTTGGGCCTCCATCGAGAACGAGAACGATGCCGACACACATAGATGGACCGCCTGACGTACCCATACCCCAGCGGGCGGACTCCGTTCCTTATGGCAATCAAGCAGGTCGTGCAATGCCACCGCCTCCCCGGGCAGCGACGTCCCAAGGGCAACGGCCGCCGCCTCAGGGCATGTACCCTCAGCAACGAGGACCGCCCCCGCCCCAGGGAGATTATGGATATGAGGACTATGGGCAAGAGTACTACGAGGGCGGCTACTATGATGATTACTACGACGACGGGGGGGTCAATGGGTACCCGCCACAGAACCAGCCGCCTCCCGAACCCGAACTGCCCAATTTCGACGCCGCGCCTGGAGGACGCAACTCGTTAGATTTGTCCCTGCGAAATGCCCCCCCCGAACCGCAAAGAGGTCCGAACAGGGTCCCAGAGCTGAATAAGAGTAAGTCGCAACCTGACCTGCGTGCGTCACAACAAGCAGTCTTTGAGATGGCCCCGGATGCTCCTCCAATGCCGTCTATGGGCTATCAGGCCCAATATGATCAGATGCCCAACCGGTCCAGCCCCTCTGTTGGAGGACTGCCTGTTAATCCCAGAACACCACCAGTGCGACCGGGGCACCAGCCATCGCCTCCGAATGCTGATGGCCTGCCGTCACACCCAGCTCCTGTGAGGGCAGGTCACATACCGGGCTCGCTGGTCAACAAACCACCCCCTGTGCGTAATTACGGCGGTGTGCCAGCCCCAGCTCCCACTCCGGCGCCTGCACCGGCGCCCGCACCGGTGCCCGTCTCTGCTCCCATGCAGAACGATCCAGCGCGTTCAGCTCTTGCACGACAACAAGAGCCGCCCGTCACACCAGAAGAGTTGGAGCAGCTCAGGAGCAGGATCAAGGCCAACTCGCAGGACCAGCAGTCCGCGTTCCGCCTGGCTAAGAGACTAATGGAAGCTGCCGATGTTCTTGTGCCCAACTTGCCAGATCCCAAAGCGCGCGCGAAGGCTCGTGAACGCTATTTGGTGGATGCGCAGAAGATCTTGAAGAAGCTGTCAAACGCACAAAATTCCGAGGCCATGTTCACGCTCGCCGATGCCATCGGGAAGGGCATGTTCGGAGAGTCAGACAACAAGGAATCATTCACGCTGTATCAGTCGGCAGCCAAGCTTGGCCATCCAGCAGCGGCGTACCGTACAGCAGTGTGCTGTGAAATCGGCAACGAAGAAGGTGGTGGCACACGGAGGGATCCCTTGAAGGCCATGCAGTGGTACAAGCGAGCAGCAACTCTAGGTGACACCCCAGCCATGTACAAAGTGGGCATGATCTTGCTGAAGGGACTGCTGGGCCAGCAGAGGAACCCTCGAGAGGCCATCTCATGGCTCAAGCGTGCAGCCGAGGCCGCCGACGCCGAGAACCCCCACGCGCTACACGAACTCGGTCTCTTGTACGAGAGTGCCGGGCCGAACGACGTGATCCTCCGGGATTCGGCCTACGCCTTTCAGCTCTTCAAGCAGGGCGCGGAGCTCGGCTACAAGTTCAGCCAATTCCGCCTGGGCTGCGCGTACGAGTACGGCCTCATGGGCTGCCCGATAGACCCGCGGTTGTCCATCATGTGGTACAGCAAGGCGGCGGAGCAGGGCGAGCATCAGTCGGAGCTGGCGCTCAGTGGATGGTATCTGACGGGCAGCGATAATGTCCTGGGCCAGAACGATACCGAGGCGTACCTATGGGCGCGCAAGGCTGCGATGGCGGGGTTGGCCAAGGCCGAATATGCGATGGGCTACTTCACGGAGATGGGCATCGGGGTCCCTGCGAATCTGGAGGATGCAAAGAGGTGGTATTGGAGAGCTGCTGGTAAGTTTGCCACTTGCTGATCGGCCCGACGGTACAGGAAGTAGAGACTGACACTCGATAACAGCCCAAGACTTCCCCAAAGCTCGCGAGCGCCTCGAAGAGCTCAAGCGCTCCGGCAAGAACGGTCCCCGCCAGCGCGAACGTATCACGCGCAGCAAGATCGGGCAGCAGCAGGAGGGCGAGTGCAGCGTGATGTAGTGTGTCACGACTGTACCTGGGCCCCCTGTCCCTGCCGGTCCCAGACCATTGTCAGGCTCAATACAAAACGCAGATATCACCGGCATAACCTACCGCGGGCTTGTTAGGCCCCTCGATCGCAGCGGTACCATCGCCCGGCGGGTGCCGACTCCAGGCCCGCATGGACGACCAGGAACGCCGACCCCGCTGGCTTCGAGTCGGACGGGAAGCCGGGTCAGCTCGTTATCTTCGACGAAGTCGATGAGCCAGTTGACACGGGAGAAAAGCCATCTTGTGAGGGAGAGGTATCAGCAGCTGGAAGAGCAGGCGCGCCCGCAGCGACCGAGAATGTTGCCGTCTATCCGCAGCTTCAGCTACGATATGCCGACGCAGGCAGCAGAGATTGAGGTGATGATGAGGGCGCAAAGTTCCTCACCGCCCCCGCCTGCGCCGGTACACAGACTGTCAGCCATGGCAATTCCAGCGGTCCTGCCTGAAGCTCTGCATGAGTCTCTGCCGCCAGCAGCGCCGCCGCATGTATCGACGCCTACGCCGATACCTAAGGCTCGGCCTCCTCCGTTTCGGGAGATGCCCTAGTACGGAAAAGGGCGGAAGAGGAGTCTGGCCGAGGGATTAGCGGTGCTGCCCTGTCCTCTGCAGTGCTGCAATCTCAGAGCTAAGTTCCAGCGCGAAACAGCAGAGGGAGGGAAAGTCAGCGCAAACTTAGTACTGCCGCAGGAGCAAACCCCAAGTAGCAGATGGGCCGGGCTTATCCCCACAACTACGGCTGAGGAATTTCTACAGACTCCTACCGCTATTCGGACGGACGAAGCGGAAGGTTGTGCAGTCCGAAGGACTCTCAATCTTGAATGATGGGGAGGGGAAGCGGTCGCGGCGGGAGAGTTGATACGCGGTAATGACACGGATAAAGTGTACCATGAGAGAAATTGAATCATATAGCACCCTAGCAGGGTGTTATGGGGTTAAAGGAAAGGGAGGGCAATTATTTGAGTTACGGCATAGGGAGACTTGCAATTGAGAACGGCGTTCTGAATTTTTGAACGAAGGCGATCGGGTTCTGGAACCTGGTCGCTCTTTGATCCCGACAGCTGCCGAGAGGAACAGATATTGTGTGGTCAAGCTGGGCTGTCATGTCCTGTTCGCTGGTAGACCGGACATGTTCGGAGGCTTGCTCGGGATAATATTCAAAGGGCGGACACACCTGCTCGTACTTTATAATAAGAACAAAATATCCCGAACCGCTTGGCAATGCCTTCAAGCCGCAGACCCCCCGGTGAAAAGTCGACACGAAGGGATGGGCACGGTGTGAGGACGCGCCAGATACCGGGGCACAGTCAAGAGTAGAGACGACCGGCCACCGTAGTTGGAATACGCAGCGCACCCATGCCCGACAGGAGCGAGGGTGGGAGACACTGGAGGAAGTACAGCATCGCGGCAGGGTTGGTCACGGGCAAGTGACATATCCGCCCGCGAATAGAAACGTACCGAACTGCATCTGCAATCAGCCATCTTTTTGCCTTCTTGCTCGGGGATAGCGACCGCGCCGCTGCCGACGTGAGGATTATTCAGACAGTGGCCTATCTCACGTTTGTGTTCATTGTTACGAACCCCAGGAAGTAAGTGTCCTGCATCGCCCGCCAGATGAGGCCCCCCCCCCCCCCTAAACAGTCTTATCTACCGGCCGTCCATGACTTCTGTACCGCGAGGTCGTGTTCTGCTCTTGAGCAACATGATCGCCAAGCTCTCTCTGTCTATCTCTCTGGTCCCACTGCTTCCTCTCCGGCCCGATCCTCCCCGGCCAGCCGGCCACGCCCCATCAACCATCCCTCCGGGCTGTTCCTTGAGCGTCCCGAGGCTCACGAGCTCTTGACCGCGTCCTTGCCCTCCTCGACGGCAGCCTCCGCCTTAGCCTCGACGGTGTTCTTCTGGCTCGAGTTGTACATCAGGATCCTGGAGACCTGGATGATGCCGACGATGCCGAGGAAGAAGTTGACGGCAGCCAGCAGGTAGTTCTTGGGCTTGATGATCAGGCACCAGCGGGTCCAGATGAAACCGGTGGCGGTCAGGGCGGCGTTCTGGGTGAGGGAGAGCTTCTCGGCGGGGCGGGCGAAGTCGGAGATGCCGGCGAGGACGAGGGCCCACTGCGGGGGGTGGTGGGAGATATCAGCTCTGGATGCTCATCTTTCCTGCGGTGTTCTGTCTCTATCTCCCTCTCTCTCCTCTGCCGCGACACTGTCAGACGGGGGGTACCAGGTGTGACATACCTTCATGACCGGGGCCCAGAAGTGCACCGTCTTGAAGCCGATGGGGCTATCCCACATGCGCTTGAACCAGCCCTGCTGGGCGCCAGCGTCGGCGGTGGTGCTCTGCCACCTCCGGCTCCACTCCTGGCGGCGGTAGGCCTGCTGGCGGAAGGCGGAGGCGCGCGAGAGGGCGGCGCGGGTCTGGAAGGCGGCCGAGGCCGACGAGAAGAGCGGCCGGGAGGCGCGGGCGAAGTTTGACGTGGGAGGCATCTTCCTTATCTTCTCTCGCTGCCTTTTGGTCTTGTCGCGGGAGTTTTTGTTTTCTTCTCTTTTTTTCTTCTTTCCTTTCCTTCTTTTGCTCTACCGGGGGGACCAAGGAATGAATTGTGTAAATTTATGCGGGAGGGAAAAACAAGGAAGAGGAGCGGGGATTTCTTTGTCTTGCTCGGATGGTTGGTTATGAGAGAGAGAGAGAGAGAGAAAGTGACACTATCACCAAAGCAATTCGGGGTCCGATGAAAGGAGCTGGGCGACGGAGTTTTGGGCGCGCGATACGGAGCACACTGATAATAAGCGTGGCTAATACTATGTAAGCAGCCGCAGCGCCCGGGGATAAGAAGGCGGCCGCTGTGGGACAGCCCGCTCAGGGCCCTCGGGGTTGCTAACAGCTACCCACCCCGGTACACCGGTGCCCCCGTACTCGACACATCCCTTATGCAATTATGCGGGAATATGCAGCGAACCACCCTCGACGTCCGATCCGTCACCTACGAGAGTCAGCCAGCGAGTGTGCGTGCGGGTCTAGCTAGCTAACCACAACACCCGGCCGCCCTCAGTGAACCGCGCCCGTTGTCGACCCAATTGATCTCCCTCCTTAGCCCCAGAGATAGCCCGAGCTCCATCCTTCAACCTCCAGGAGGCCGGCGAGAGAATGGCGACCAAATACGCGTTCACGAAGTCCCTCAAGGAGGTCCGCTTCCTCTTCTGCCAGACGGCAGAGCACAGCGCCGCGACCAGGCAAGTACAGCATCCGCACCACTCTCATCTATCCTCCCCGGGGGCCCCGTATGTTTTACGGCTGCTGAGCCCGTCGTGCAACAAGTTTAGGGCATTCCTGACGAGGACCTACCCCACGATGAAGAAGCACAACCCCTCCACCCCCATCATGCTGCGCGAGGCGCAGGGCACCCTGCCCAAGGTCTATGCGAGGTATGAGTTCGGCAGGGAGGAGAGCAAGTCGTTAGAAGGTGAGCCGATGAAAGAGAAGAGAAGGGCCGGGCCGGGCCGGGCCGGGCCCAATGACCGAGACTACCACCACCACCGCTTCCTCCTCTCCTCTCCCGGCATCCGGATGGAGAGGCCAGCTGGATGTGGGGGATGGGCTTCCCCGGGACGTGTGCAAGGCGAGCAGGATCACGTGGCTGATGGTTCTCACCCCGACAGGCCTCTCAGACAAACAGATCGAGGATGCAGTGACGGGGCTGGTACAGCAGCAGAAGGCATGACGGGCCAACGGGGCGAATGGACGAGGAGGCAGGGGACAACACGGTGGTCGCTTGCCGGCGAGCGGGAGGGAACGACAGCCGATTTTGAAGGGTGTGGGTCGCGATCGCGGCTAGGGGCCCCGGACGGGCTCCGGCTCCCTGTGGAGCACAACAACAAAAACAAAAGAAAGACAAGAAAGGGGGAAAGAGGGAAAGAGGGAAAGAAAGAACGAGACCGGGGGAATTCGGGAGGCCAAGGCCACGCACCATCACCGCAAATGGTCCGTCTCAAGTATCACGAGGGCAGATATCGAGCCAAGGACGTTGTCGCTTGGCTACAGTAATATATGTCACTGAAGGAAATGGCTTGAACGAAGTGCGGTCGACTTTTATGCATTCCTCTCACGACCGGCGATATCCTACAGACTGCCACAAACAAGCGTCCCATGGCCGCTCCTGAGATCTAAGTAATGCCTCTCCCGTGAAAATCCTCGTCTTAAGAATCCGGTGAACCGAGCATTGGCCGTGAATCATTCCTGATCGTCTCAAATGCCAGTAGTGGGGTCGTGTCGTGATTCATCCACGAGTCTCCCGCGCCAAATTTCTGTCGTTCTGTCTTGCTCACTTGGGTCACTGGGTTCTCATTATCATCAACTTCCGTCTTCTCGTAGTTGCCCATCGCCGTCCTTTGACGCCGCTCTGTGCCCGTCCCTTTCCAGCGGCTTAACCCCCCTTGCGCTCCTCCGCACCAGCAACACGATCACCTCTACCACCACGGTGGCCAAACCGGCCGCCTCGACCACCCCGGCCGCCATGATCCCTAGCCGCGCCACCGGCGTTCTTCTTGGCGGGACCCACTGTCTGCCACGCGTTCTCGTCCTCTGACTTTTGGACCTCGGTCGGCTTCTGCCTGGGTTGTGTTTGCTGGGTCTTTGAAGGGGCAGTCACGCTCCTCTGGCCCACAGCGGGCTTCCGAGTCGTCGGGGTCGCGGTGGTCTTCCCACCGGCGGGCCCGACCACATGAGGAGAGGTAGGCACCGCAGGCGCGGCAGACTTAACGATGCTCGCGGCGCGCCTCTTCCTGGCCGCCCCAGCAGCTGCTACCTCGCCCAAGGTCGGGAAGTTGTCGTGTGTAGCGGCAGGCGCAGGATCAGCAACGACCTCGGCGGCCGTCTTGATGGGCGCCTTCGTTTGCTCAGCTGCAGCGGCAATCGCTGGTACGGCCTTGGGTTTCGTGATCGGCATCATGTCTGGGTTTCCCCCAGTGCGATCAGGAAGGGGCCCGTGACGAACCCCAGCCTTCTTTTCCTTCGCCGGAGGACCGGGCTGCGACACCTTGGTTGGGTCGACGACCTGCTCCGCGGGCGTAACAAAGCGCTTATCGATGCTGGTCGATTGGCCGGGCAGGGAAGGCTTCTTTGCGTGGCCCTTGTGGCAGCCATCGATGTTTGGCTTAGATCGCTTAGCAGCAAGCGGCTGGTCATTTTCCTTCATGCGCACGGCCATGCTGTCGTCCAAGCGGCCCGCAACAGAGGCAACGCTCATCGCGGAAGATGATGGGATGGTACTTGGGAAAGATTGCGCGGTAGGGTTGAGCTTGGCATTCGGAGCATGCAGCGACACCCTTGTGGGAACGAAGGACTGGACCGCTGCGTTGAGTGTGCTCTTGCTCTTGGTAGGCCGATGAGGCTTCTTCTCCGGAGAGGGGGTCGGCGAGGTGGACTGGTCCTTCGAGATCTTGTCATCGGCCTGTTTCTCCTTCGGAGGAGGCCCGACGTGCTGGTCCTTTACAAAGTCATTCAAGGTGGCCTGGACAGGGCCAGCCGAGAAGGGATCATCGTTCTTATCGCTCTGGGGACCTGCCTTCACAACGGCCGCCCAACCACCGCTGACCTTGGGCCCAGAAGGCATCGGAGGGATGGATTGAGGATCCTTCAGCGGGTTGCCGACGCGGTTGTTGCCTCCCGTGCGCTGAGGGTTCGACTGCGGACCTGAGGAGTCGAGTTGCATCTTGGGCGGGACGCCCGACTTTCTCGTCTGGTCGATGGTGAATTTCTGGTGCGCGAACAGGTTTGCATTGGGGGAGACGTCCTGGGCCTCCTTGGTAGGTGGCTCGAATATGGTAGTCAGAGACGTGGTGGTGCTTGCGTCGTTTGGCTTCTTGTTCTCCTTATCATCCCGAGAGCCGCTCTTCTGCTCAACCTTCTTAGGCGAACGCTGCTTGCTCATGCGCAGCGAGCCACCATTGTTGGAACGGTAGGCGCCGTGGTTCAGACTTTGGTGCTGCTCAGCGCCCTTGTTGTGAGAGGTCTCGACTTCCTTGACAGACATCTTGGTAAGCTCAGGCTGTGCCGTCTTGGGTTTCTTCAGAGGAGACCCCCGGCACGCGTCCTGGTCCTTGGTATCCCGAGAGCCCCCGCTCTTCGCCAGCCCATCCGAGAACTCTGAAGCAGGTTGTGTCGGCTTCCGCTTCTTGTTCTTGTTGTTCTTCTTCTTCTTTGGCTGTTGCATGCCATCGGGAGGAGGCTTGTTGTCGTTGTTCTGCATTGCGGGCGATGGGCCACGTGAAGAGGTGGCGTTTGTAAAAGCAGCGACTGAAGGAGGACTGTTGAATGCTGGCGTTGGACCGCGAGACTGCGCATCAGTGGGCGTGTTGGACCGAGAGGCTGGGTCGGACCTGCCTCCTAGTGCCTTACCCTTCTTGCTCTTGGACTTCTTCTTGTTGGGCTGCTGCGCCTGTTGTGGCTCTGTGGCAGGCCCAGCATTCTTAGTAGTAGGGGCCCCATTTGCGGACGGGAAAGCCCCCGAGGCCTCTTCAACAGTGGAAGCGAGCTGTTCCCGGCAAAGGTCCTCGTTGATGGAGGCGAACCGCTCTTGTATCTCAGACGCGGCAAATGTCTCCTTGGTGGGCGAGGGCTCCCTCGAGCTAGACATCTCAGTCGCCCAATGAGTTGGCAGAGCGCCACGAGACTGCTTGTGTCGGATGACGGTCTCGTGTGGGTAGTCAAACTTCTCAACTGCTGAAGAGAGCTGGCCGGTAGTCTTTCTGTAGCCAGACTTGGACGTGTCTTGCTCGAAAGACTCCACTGGCGCGGCCAAGTCAGTTGTGGTCTTGCGGTAGCCAGAAGTCTTCTTCCCGGCCCCGTCCTGTGGCGTCACTTTCTTGACCGCCTTCTTCAAGTGAGTCTCCTTGATGCCCTGGACATTCTGCTCTTCTTCGACCGTCTTGGCAGTCTCAGGAGTGACCATCCTAGAGCTTGGGGCACTCTTCTCGTCAGACTTACCAGCGGCCTTTGGTTCTCCAGGCCCCACCTTCCCATTTTCGGATTGCTGCTGAGCATGCTTTGATGTCTTCACGTTCGCCTCAGGTGAAGCACTGCGCGAAGTGGCGCGCGAGACAGCCTCACGCGATGAGCCCTCCTCGTTCGGTAGAGACACCTTGACGCCCTTAGCACCCTGAGACGAGTGGTTGCTTGCGGTATCAGTAGCAGGCTGGTCGTCGCTGTCATCCGTGATAGCCTCCTCTGAAGGCGGCTTCGACCGCCAGTCTTCCTTTAGTAAGATTTGAGCCATGCACTGCTCCGTCTTCTGGGGTTGGCGATCCGACACGGGTGCCTGCTCAGACTTTGCGCAAGACGCAGATGTGCTCGACCCTTGCCGCGGAGAGGTAGGGGGCTCCCACAGTGTGCGCTGCGGCATCGGGCCCATTGGCTGGTATGGCATGCCGTTCATAGGCATGAAGCCCAGTGGAGGAATCTGTCCGTGGTTTGCCGGGTGTTGGTAACCTTGCTGAAGTGGGGCCAGAGGGCCGCCGGTAAAGTTGAGCCCTTTGGGATGATCCGTTGGCTGGTGGTTGCGGAACGGGTTCGAGTCACGACGGTTCTTCGTATCAGACGAGTGCATCTGAGTCTGGGCCTCAAAGAGCTGCCTCGGCAGGCCAGTAGGGTTGTCATGGGACTTCGGTGTGTAGTGCTTGGAGAAGAAAGGGTACCAGATTCGGGCGTGATCCGTCAGGTTCTTGATGGACTTGTCCTTGCTGTTGCATGCATCTTGAACCGCTCGAATCGCAGTAACATCGTTCCGGAACCTATAGTTACCCAACAGTCAGTAGTTGTACTCCTTGCGGAAGTGAGACCGGAGCTCATGAATACTCACACAACAAGCGCCTGCTGGCCTTGGCCCTTGCGGTTTATGGAAACGGGCTCGAACTTCGCAAAGTGTTTCTTGAGGGCGCTCTTAATCTCGGCGAATTCTACGTTGGATGGGTAGGGCAACACGACAAAGACGCTTCTCGTGGCTTCAAGGCAGCGTGTGCAAGAGCACTCGTTAAAGACCAGATGCATAATCTGTTTGTACTCGCGACCTAGGACCCAAGAATTGTTGCATGGTGATGCGGTACCAGCGTTGCCGTACTCTCGATCAAGGTTGTGGCCAGTTGAGGGTCGGCAACCGGAGGACGCATTACTGCTCTTGCGTGCCGCCTTCAAGGAATAAACGGCGCCGTGGATTGGGTCATCACGGACCTTGCGTGATCCGTTGGAGACAGCGCTGTCGCAACGGCTATCGATCCTCTTGTTGTTGGGGTTTCTGTTGCCTACGTGTCCCTCGAAGCGGATATTGCCGCTACTGTGCCTCTGAGCCTGAGGGACATAGCCGTTTGGCTGGTACATGGGGGTGCTCTGGCTCTGGGGGCCCATGAATGGAGGCGGCATGTTCACTGGTGGACCTTGTGGGTAACAGAACTGAGGTTGGTCCAAGTGAGGCGGTCGCATAGGCACCTGGTTCTGGAAAGGTTCCACAGGTCGTCCCGCTGGCGCCAAACCAACACTAGGCGGGGGTGGAGGGCCACCAGGCAAGAAGCCGTTTGAACCAGGGTACGGACCAGCAGGGCCTGGGTTGAAGCCAGCAGGTGTCGGCATCATGCCGTTAGGAGGGCCGAAAGCTAGTCGGTTGTGCTGAGGCGGGTGAGGCGGGTGAGGCGTAGAAGGTCCCATTGGATGAGCTTGGTAAGGCATTGTCTGCATAGGGTGGTAACGGGGAGCCGTCATCGATGGACGTCGTTGCATCGGACCACAGCACGAAGGAGAGCTGCGAGGCACTTGGCATGAAGTCTGCCTCGCATCCTTGATGGCAGCGGGGTATCCAGGTCCCGGCAACTGAATCACTGTCTGCTGCAGCTCAGACTTGGTCCTCATGACGGCAGGCGCCTCACTTGCGGAGCGCTTCTGAGCGCCCGCTTCTGCGTTCTCGAATATCGCCTGTGGCTCTTCATCAGGGGCTGACATGGTCGAAAGCGATCGGCACTCGACTTGAAGACGGTCAGGAGAGGGGTCAGGGTTGAAGAACAGCTTGTCGGTAGAACCACTGCTATCCTTGCGATCACGGGTGATGCTGAGGTGCTTAGGTGTAGCTTCCTTCGTGACGATCGTGGGGACTGCGTCTGTCGCCTCGGTAGCGGTGACTTCAGTCTTCTCGGCCGGATCGAGAGTCTCCGATGTCACAAAGTTAGTCAAGGTGTCAACAGCCCTGATGGTATTAGGCTCTTCAGGAATGCTAGTGAGGATAGTCAATGGCGGAGTCGTGCGACGGGCAGAAGTTTGGCCGTTTGCCACCACAGATTTGGCGACGATACCAGGGATAGCTGGCACGGCGGGCTGAGGCTCAGGGATAGGGGACGGGGTCGGCAGCTGCTGAGGCATCGCGTTGAGAGGTTCGACAGTGATGGCCTGGGGTGCGGGCCCATTTGACGCGTAGCAAGACGCGTGAGGATCGTTGACGACAGGCCGAGGGAGATAAGGGTAGTACTGCGGAACTTTGGTTTGGTTGCCAGTAAGGCTGATGTACTGGCAGATCAGCGCCTCACGAGCCATATTCTGCTGCTCCATGTTGAGACCGCTGAGATCGAAGTTTGGCCAGTTGTAGAATGGAATCGCAGTGACTGGATCGCCTGCGCCGTTCCACTGGCAGAGTGTCTGCCGGTTGTAGTAGGAGTAAGGGTGAGCGTAGAAGAACTCGTGAACGTATGAATCGATCGCGGTCTTCCACTCCTGACGTATGAGGGGCATCTGGTTGTGCGCGTGGGTGACAAGCATGTTGACAAGATTCCACATGTTATAGGCGCCGTTCACCCACAGGGTCATGCCATCAAAGTATTCGTAGAGGTCCTCGAAGGCCTCGGGGCGGACCAGCGTCTTCATCTCCTCCCAATACAGCTTCTGGTACTTGCTACCCTCGGCCGCGAGACGCTCGTCGTTCCACTTGGTCAGCTGTCGTCTTGGCATCATCAGCGTATCCTTTGTGAACATGATCGGTCGGTGTTGGCCGTGGTCAGTTGTCCAGCGGCACTTGGCAGAGGGAGGCGGGTTGCGATAGAAGCCCATAACCGGCTCGATGATAATCATGCCGTCGGGCAGGGACACGTAGTTCCAGTTGACCCTGCCATTCTGTCCGCCCTTGGAGGACGAAGATGGACCTGGGATAGGAGACAGGAT
Organism: Endothia cerciana; assembly: GCA_026119935.1. NCBI lineage: Eukaryota > Fungi > Ascomycota > Sordariomycetes > Diaporthales > Cryphonectriaceae > Endothia > Endothia cerciana. The sequence continues at coordinate 230,621 of JALRMH010000038.1, read as the reverse complement.
CGAGTTGTGCTCCACCAGGTTGGAGGTCATCTCGGCCCAACCGAAAGCCATCTTGTCAAGCTGATGGAGTGGTTGCTGAGAATGTTGACGATCAAGCTGATTGCTTCAATGAGAAGAAAGGAATTGCAGCAAACACAAGATTGATTGTGATGCTACAGGAAAGGGAGAAGGAATTTTTTGGTCCTTAAAGGGATGTCTGTGCTGTGCAGAACAGACAGCTGGAAGACGAGGTGTGGGAGCGAGTATGAAATTAAATTTGGGATCGCAGTAGGGAAGTGTGTGGGGTGGAAGTTTTATAGAGATGACGGCTCACAGCTGTTGAAGCTCAGGTGAAGGAGCTGCAGGCAAACCACGGCAGAGAAATATCATGGTGTACATCACCGTCTGCAAGAATTACCTGCTTTTCAAGGTTCTCCAGCAGGGTAGATGACAGTGAACGGACTTTTGGATGAGCTTCAGCCAGCTCTGCGGTTGGCCCAGCAGCAGTCAGAATGACCACGGCCGGCTTAGACACGGGCAACTGCCCAGGCTCAAGTCAGCATCTTCCATGCAGTCAAAGGAAAACTCTGAGATGGCAAGATGCCCAGAGAGACTGTTGGATGTAAGTAGCCTACCTCCAATAGGAGTGTTAGAAGCCCCTTTGAACCTTTGTTGCAGCGAATCTTAGATCAGCGCGCGAGTCTCTGACCTCGACAGCCTGAGTGTGCTTTCAGGTTCTGACACACAAAGGTCTCGTTGCCGCAGCGCTTCAAGTTTGATAATTTGGGAGGTCGCAGGTTTGCTTGTCTCTTCAGTCAAAGAGAAGCCGGGCGTTTTTCGAGCTGTCGAGGTGCGCGATCCCAATTAACAAAGAGATTCCAGGCAGCCCCTCAGAGACAAGAAAAAAAGACGGTAAACGGGTTACAGCAGTATCAAGACGGGGTAGACGGGGAAATGCATTTCACGATACAGCTTTACAGAGATGGGAAGACCAAGAACGGAATAGAATAGAGGGGAATCTCATTCTGTACAGAAGGCTGCCACGAGACTGTCGGAGCTTCATTTAGGAAGCTGGCTAAGCATCTTCAATATCTTGGACTCGTCAGCGCCAGCAACGGCCTTGCCGTTGTTCCAGTCCACCGTCTGCCTCTTGTTAGCATCCAACAGTGACAACACGGGTTGGTCGAGAGCGACAGGTGACAAAAACAGAATCAGTGCATACCACGGGCCTCTGGAAACTCCCTGCGTTCTGCTTGAACAGCTTCATAGCCTCTCTCTCGGACGAGGCACCCTTGATTATGGAGCCAACGTCGTCCTTGCCCACATACTCCAGAATGGTCTGGACCTGGTCGGAGGTAGGCGGGTCCTCGGTGATGTTCAGGTCGAACTCGGCGCGCTCAGGTGTCGTCTGGGCCGAGTGGTCGCTGGCCTGGTCCTCGGTGGCATGTTCGGAGGCATTGGCGGATGCCTGCTTGAGGATAGAGGCAACTCGCACAGAGGCCGGCGAGCCGGCCTTGTGGAAGAGCGTGACGATGTCTTTGGTTTTGCGCTGTTTGCAAGGACAGTTAGCTCCCGACTGCATCTTGGAAGCAGCTAGGGCTGCGGAGTATCCATATAGACTCACGAATCCGAACATCGTGGGATGTTAGGTGGAGTGTCTGTGGTGTTGTAGAGGTAAAAAATATCGCGGCGGACAAACGGGTGAGGTTGAAACTTGGGTTGGCCAATGCTGTCATTCCTTCCATATTCGGATAGCTGTGGGCCAGGCCGTTAGAGAAGGGAGCTATGGCCAACCTGGCGGCTGAGTTTTGATGGGTCCTCGCTACAAGGTACCATAGCACGTGCATACAAGGTAGTAAATCATATCCCTGCACACGCGAGACGCCCACCTTCTGTGCTTCTCTGCCTGTCAGGTTGTCAACCGCTCTAAAGACCACGAACCTCACGGCCATGGGATCCCGCCGGCTGGCTGACTCACCGGTGTTCCAGAGAGCGATTCCATCGGTCCTATGGATGGGGACTCAGGGAACTTATCACTGATTGGGGTTCTGGTATGGTACTGGAGATGCAGTGCCTACAGGTACACAGGTACACAGTAGGGATCCAATCGTTTCGAGCTTTCTGGCCCGCTGCTGGCGTTCGCATGAGTTCACCTGCTCCCTGACCACCTTACCAAGTTCAAGTGCGATTTCAATCTCAGGATGAAGGACGCTGCATCCATACTGAGCATGGACCTTAGTACTGCCTAAGAGCTGAGGAACGGGTATGATGCGTGGCTCTACCGCCACTACGATCAGCAGCAGTGACCCTCTCCCCCAACGAGAAGCGCAAGTACGGAGGGGCATTTACGGCCTCGAGCGTCTCCTTCGCTGTGCCCTCGCGTCCGCAGTCGGTGGCCGAGCTGATGAAGAAGGATGGGAGCGGACTAGAGGTGCGGGTGCAGGTGAGGCCAGGTACCGCATAACAACGCATTCGGGCAGCACAGACTGGACACTGAGATTGATCGGTCGGGATTGGGATTCTTCGAGCTTGTCTTTGCTGCCGGGGAGGGAGCGCTCTGGAGTGTGCGAGACAGGAGAACAATGGGACTGAAAGACTGAACCCTCTGCTCCGCTCTCAAAAGGCCAGTGCACACTATGAGAATATAGTCTTAGCATGAACGACCTCATCCCTGCGTTTTGTGGCTCTTCTAAGTGTACAGCCTTCCAACAAGGTAGTCCGGCGGTATATTCGCCAATGGCGTCACGCTCGGAACACTCTCATACCCACCCGCAGGAACCTCGACCGTTCCATTCGCAAAGGAAGGCATCCTCCTCACCGGCATCAGTTCGCTGACCATGTGCGCAATGTTCAGCAGCCTGTCCTCGCTCCACGGCAGACCAAGTATTTCCATGCCAACGGGTACTCCGATCGGCGCCTCCGGGGTCGGACTCGAAAACCCAGCCGGCACAACCACCACCGGCGATCCCGTTAGTGCGGCGAGGATGCCATTCCGTCCGCTCTGGGACGGCGAGCCCACCTTGATGACGAGGTTCTTCTGCTCAGGGTAGATGAGGGCGTCGAGGTTGCTGGTAGAGAAGGTTGCGTGTAGCGCATGCGTGAGGTTCCGGATGCCGCGCTGAGCCGTGAAGTACGAGGCATTGGAGGTCGAGGAGATGAGTGACGTGTTGATGAAGGGGTATTGAATGGGTATGACCATAAACTTCCCGCTGCTATACAGCTCTTCAAAGTTTTCTGGCCGAGTTCCAAGGAGGTTGGGCCCGTTCAGGTAGCCATTGAGGGCCTCTCGGTACTCGTACGCCTGAACATCCATCGCAGCGCTGATGGCCGTGGCATTGTAGATGGTATCCGTGATGTTCACGACCGTCGCTCCCGCGCCTTGCAGCTCTCCCACCATGTTCGCCATGGCTTCGTTTACAGGCGTCGTCTCTCTGGAATCCGTGTGGTTGAAAAATCCTTGCACCAGCCCTAGCCTCAGCCCCTTCAGCTCCCCTTCCCCCAGCGCAGCAGCATAGTCTCTCCCCACGACCTCCGGCGGGATGAGCGCCGACGCGATATCGCCGGCATCATACCCCACGCCAGCCATGATCGTCAGCGCGGTCGCCAGATCGCGCACCGTCCTAGCCATGGCACCCACCGCGTCCTGCGTGAAGCTGACAGGAATCACGCCAGCCCTCGAGATCAGTCCGCGCGTGGGTCGGAAGCTGAAGAGCGAGTTTGACGCTGCCGGACTGCGGAGGCTGTTGACTGTGTCTGTGCCCGTAGCAAACAAGGCGAGGTTGGCTGCCACCGCTGCGCCGCTGCCGCCGCTGCTCCCGCCTGGCGTGCGGGTCTGGTCGTAAGGGTTGAGGGTCTGTCCGCCGAGGGATGATACGGAGAGGCCCTCCAGGGCGAGCTCGTGCAGGTTCGTCTTGCCTAGGATGATGGCGCCCGCAGCTTTGAGGGCCTTGATGGTCGGCGCATCCTCGGCAGGCTTGTTGTACGCCAGCGCGAGGCATGAGCCCGTGGTGTTCATCGGCGTGGCGTCGTAGTTGTCCTTCACCAGGATCGGGATGCAGAAGAGCGGGAGTGAGGCGTTGCCCTGCGCGACTTGGAGGTCCATGCTGTCTGCGATGGTGAGAGCATCTGGGTTGAGGCTCGTGATGGCATTGATGGTGGGGTTGAGGACTTCGATGCGCGCGAGATAGGAAGCTACCATTTCGCGGCATGTTGTCAGCCCGGTGGATAGGGCGTGGTGGGTGCTGTCGATGGTCGCCTCGCGGACGTCGAAAGGGTCGTTGAGTGAGGCTACCCCGTTGGGCATGCCAAAGGCGATCGCGAGGAGGGCAGCTCTTAGAAAGGAGAGCCTCGCCACTCGGGCTCCCTTCGTCATGACCTGTGAAGCCCCAGAAATGCCTCGAGATCCCGGTGCTTGTCGTTCGCAGCCCACGAGGTCGTGTCCCTAACCCATCGCTTGCTGCCCAGCGCCCCAGAGAACCAAGCGTTGACAGCTATGGAGGCGTCGACAGCGGTGACCGCTCTCCGGTCAAGGAGATCTCAAGAAGCTCAATACAGGATATATTGATGTTCGAGGGAACGGCTTAGTTCGGTAAAGTGACATCGTCTTGTCAAATCGTGGCTGGTTGGAATCGCTAGGTGACTCCACATCCCGTTGCCATCGATATGCGCAGGCCTAGGCATGTTATTATCCTGATAAGAACATTCGATCTCTTTAGGACACCATCAATGAAATTAATAGGCGTATGTCTGAATTTCTAGTGCCTTCAGTCAGATTCGCCTTTATTTGAGCTCAGCCAAATGGTTCGTATTGCTGGTCGTGGAAAATAGCCGCGGCGCCGGCAAGCCTCTTCAGACGAAACCTCGGGGGCGGCGTCAGACATGAGACCAGGGCTTGAGCAATTGAGGATATAACATTTTCTTAGACATAACTAGACATCGACATCGTCAAAATACAAATAATCAAGCACATCATTCGAGAATCGTTTCTTCAGATCCGCCAACGTCCAACCATGCCCCTTGCCGATCTCACCGAGTACCCTCTTGAACTCGACAATCTCGTCCTTGTATTCCACCTCCTTCAACTTGTTCAACCATGGCCTACCATCCACCTCTAACCCAGCCCACTGCTTCGCCCAGTGCGGCCTCGCCCTCACCGGCTTCCCCTCGGCATCCGTGTAGTGCAGCCACTTCCCCAAGACCCCTTCAGCATATGGTTTCCACAGGTCCTTCGCATTCTCGAGAGTGAGAATCTCAATCGAGCATGTGCCCAAGCTGTTTCCCCTCTGGGGAGCCATGATTACCTCGCTGCCTCCCATGATACGCATCTCGAGCGGCATCCGCTGAGGGCATGTATCGCAGTGCTTATAGCACTCCAGTATTGCATCCCACCACGCCCTTCGAACGAGGCCGAAGTCCGGTTTCTCCGGTTCGTCCTTCTTTGGCAGAAGATGCATCTCGACCTCGACGTCCAACACCCTCACATTCTGGATCCCACGCTGGAAGTGTAAGGCATCCGTGAGGTACGTCTTGACAGGCTTGTCCCAATGCGGGAGCGCAAGCATCGCTACCCGCGACAACAGCGTCACGGCCGCCGTATCAAGGTTCAGGGCGCTGATAAGGTCATTGATGCCCTCGGAGTACTGTAGCACGTTCAGCGTGAACTGGCTGATGAACATAAAGAACGTCGACGCCTGGCTCGGATAATCAATTGCCCCGGCCGGATCCTCCGTGGTATTCCAGTTATTGACCCAAGAATCATCGGCATACGGGAACCAGAAGTACTCGACATAGTAATCATCAGCGCAGTGCTTCTCGAAGGCCTCGATATTCGCCCTCCGCTGTTCAGGCGTGATCTTGATCCGCAGCGCCGGCGGTATCTCCTCCTCCCGCATGTCGTCAGGCGGCGGCACCGCCCGCATGACGGGGATCTTCTGCGGATTCATGAGCGCGTAGGTCATGGGCTGGAACTCGAGCGTTAGGTGTGTGATGACACCCATAAGGCCGAAGCACCCGCTCGCGGCCTTGAGGTGTTCCGGGTCTTCGACGACGCGCGATGCGCCGTTGCAGTCGACGTACTCGACCTTGCGGACGAGATCGCTGAGCGTTGGATGCTGCCGGCCTGCGCCGTGGCAGATGGGACCATTCGTGCCTCCGATAGTCATCTCTACCATGATCACGTTGAGTGGTAGGGTGTATTTGCCATTCTTGACACACCAGCGGCGCAGGCGCTCGTTTGTGGTGCTCACGCCGATGCGTACCAGGGCGTTTCCTTGAACTCGAGGCGTGCCCTCGACGACCTCAATCGTCTCAAGCTCGGTCGGCTTGGCTTTTGGGAAGGGTTTTCTCAGGGCTGTGAAGTTGGGAAGGCTGGTGACCTCGTGGAGAGGGAGGAGCGAGATTGTGATCTGTCCGCTACGTCCAAAGATGGGGGCCCAGGAATGGCCTGCAACGCAGTCAGTACACCACCTTTGTTTGTGAATCGCGAGGACTTACGAAACCCAGCACACCTCACTCCCATGTCGTGTGCCTTTGCGTACTTGACAATCTGCTGGATGCCAGCTGGAGAGTTGGGAATGCACGTGTATGCCGGAACGTAGTCAACAACCCGTCCCCAGTTCTGAAACTGTGCGTCTTTATACACCTTCCGAGAGGTCAGCATAAACAGGCTGAGTCTCGAAAAGAACACAGGAAACCCACGATGATGGAGTCTTTCTCATGATGCGTAAAATGCTCAGTCAATTCATGCAGAAGCCTATGGAGAGGACTCTCCTTCTCATCCTGCACTCTCCACTTCTCGTCGCCAGCAATCGGACCGGCTACGATTGGACCGGCCTCGGCATTCATCATCAACTCGACGTGCTCGCGTACGCCGAGGCTTGAACCGGGCTTGTAACCCTTGGAGACTTCCTCTATAGTGCGTCCATCGACGAAGTCGGCAATTAGCTTCTGCTCTTCGAGCTGAAGCTTCTTCAACGCCTGCCCATAGGTGGTGTCGACCTCGGAATCTCGGAAAACCTGGAGCAGGCGTCGATGAAATGCCTCTTTTGCCTTATCGGTACCAACGGGGCTTTGGTCGTCGAGGTAGTCGTCCAGGAGCCCCTTGAGGCCGGGAAGCTTCTCTTGGAGGCCGTCGTCATCGCGAAGGCCGTCTCTGACGATGCCGATACGATCGTTGACTCCGTGAAGCCAAGCTAGATTTTCCTCGGCCATATTGCTGGAAGAGGCTGTGTATAACAGGTGCTCTGAACACATACACCTTCAAACCTCAGCAGGTGAGGTGCCGTCAGATATATGCGTTATAAGTAGAGTAAGCTGACCATGGCCGTCTGTGAGTAAGACCACAGCACGCAGTGAATCAGCTTCTTATACCTAGCTGACGGAAGACGACTCCACGGCATCTTCGTATACGCGTCCAATGGGAAGGACAACCGCCGAGAGTGGTTGAACTGAGTCAGAATTCTTCCCGCTGATGTATAACACGTGCACATGTTGATGGTGTCTCAGCTTCATCCTTTTCCTTATGTAATCTCAGTGTACTTGATGAAAACAGCTCGGTTGTGCTCGCAACCAGCATGCCATGCTGGTTGCAAACCTTGCTGTCCGCCTATTATATGTTCTCCGTACCACCGGTGAACCGGCAATTCCAAGTAGGCCGTGCCATATCCGTTTGGGTGTAAGAGGTAGTCCAGCTGATGTATGGCACATGCATATGTTGGTGGTGACTTAGCTCGCTGTCTTCCTTTGTGCATTTGGGTATGGTTTTCTAGCTGACGGAAACGACTCGGCTGAAGTTGCAAGCAACATGTCATGCTTGGCATAACCCTGGCTGCCTTTTAACTAGATTTTCTCCACGCTACGGGTGATTAGAGTCAGTCAGACTTTGCTAACTCCAAACGGGCGCGGGTTAGCTACGCTGACAAGTCGGTCTGTGGGTGAGCCCGGCTTAAGCCACAACAGAAAAGAGGCAGGGAGTCAGGCTGAGTCGTTGGAGAGACTGTTCAAGAGGCTTTTCACACACAGACCTTGCATAGAGCTAATCGTATGATCTTACTGCCCGCGACCTCAGATGATGTCAGAGTTGTTCAGCTGCCAGCATTCCTAGCCGTCAGCAACATGGATGAGCAAAGACGCCATGAGATGAAGCACACATCCGAAGGAGGGTGCAGAGAGAGAGAGGCAGACTCGAAACTACAGAACCGGACTCAATTTTACACAACCCAAGGTTTAGTTCTAGTCTGTACAAGGAATCCCTTTCACAAGAATACCAAGTGGGATTTGTCGCCAGCGACACGCCCTCGGTCTTCTCGATGTCGGCCGCACGAGAACAAATGAGCATCGGTATTCTCGAGTCGCAAGTTGAACATTGAATCTTGGCTGTGTTGTCCCGACGATATGACGCAAAAAAAAAAAAAAAGGCAGATGTTAGTGAAACGGTGCTGAAATTGCTGCGAGCGCTCCTCAGAGGTAGTATATCGACGAACTGACAAAGTGTTGCCTCTCATACAGAAGGCTTTTCCTGCAAGCAGAGGCTAGAGGGTGGTTCTTCATACTGGCATATCATTCGGATTCACTTTGTGGGTGCACTAGAGCTACGACGGCCAACGTCTTTTACTTGAGTGCTTTGCAAGACTTGGGCGTTTTGATCAGATTCACTACAGTTTGCAATTGCTTGCTTGCTAGCAGGAAACCTTTTGTGGGTGACCTGACATCAGATGAAATGGACACTATATAGTCTTTGTCAAGCCATCATCTCTTTCTCCTCCTCGGTTCAATCCCACGCTCAGCATCGGACTCACGAATTGTGCAATATATATGGTACACACGAGAATATGGTGTCTTGATTGTTGCACAGTTGTAGTGCCCTGGGTAGTTGCCCGTTATGTATATCCAATATCTTAATGACATAGTCAATCCTTTCGGCAGGTGGCTTCTCAAGTCTATGGGTGCCCATAGGTGCCCATAGGTGCCCATAGGTGCCCATAGGTGCCCATATCGCGGCACGAGGCTGTCTCTGGTAAGTAGGTGTCGGCTGTCAATCATGGCCACAGCGGTCGTAACGGAGGCATTGGTGCTATAGATAGGGACTGTCCCATTTCGCATCAGGTATGCTTCCCTGATCGAACACGCGCTACTGTGTCTACGTGTTTATCAGTAGCTCTACCGCTTTTACTGCCGTTTCTAGGTTACAGCTCCATGCGGGTTCGGGGTGCTGGTTTGGGTGATCAAAACATTTCGCAGCTCGCACCTCTGCTGTGAGCTTCGTTTCTTTCCTTTCGTCCTCACTACACTGCCAGTCTGTGAATACTGCACGCATCACGAGACCACGTTCAACACGAACAAAAGTTCTCTGAAGCAGTTACCTGTATTCGCTTCCCTCGCGACCTCTTTGAAAGAAAGTTCACGATGTTGTCTTACATCATCGCCTTTCTCGCCCTCCTCGAGGTCGCACCTCATCTCCTCCCCCTCCCACCTTTCATCATCCACACGTGGCGGCATGCATCCTCGCCCACACCCTCCAGAAGAACTAGAACGCCTCGCATCTGGAGAAGAACCTTGTCGAGCTGCAAGATTTGGCCAGGTTCTACTGTGATGAGTTTCATTCGCTTCGTGCAAAGCTCGTCAGGACTTCTCGCGGGTTCCTCAAGCAAATGAGGGAGGTGAACACCCTGGAGCTGAAGCTTCATAAGGCCAGACACGCTCTGGCTCAGCGTCAGCCCCTTCCATATGATAAAGGCCCCATCTGGGCGTCTTTAAAGTTTTCCTCGCCACCCCCACCAAAGCCTGCATAGTCTTTGCACCAGCTATGACAGCCGGCCTCATGCTGCTAAGTACGAGGCTGGTTATCCGGCGCTCCCAAAGCCTGTTCCAACAATCGCTAATGTTGTAACAGCCAGTCAGCAGCAACTTGCTGTTGGCTGTTATGCGACACCACAGCTCGGCGTTCTTGCGCCAGCATCTGAGATGTCGACCATGCCAATGCGTCTCGTCAACACCGAGGCTTAGGATCAGTCCTCGAGCTTCGACACCTGCGATGCCAGCTCCCAGGCCCTGGCCATCTCTCAACCACCCACGCCCTATGTTGGTGTGGGCCACGGAGATGAGTCCCAGGCTCAACGCAACAGCATTGTTCGGCATACGAGAGACATCTGCAACGTCATCGAGCCCATTGTTGCCTCGCAAGACACCGAGCTGCAGTGTAAGGTTTCTCCTCTCGAAACTTTTTTTACTTGTTGAAGTGGACATTCTATTCTAACTTGTGATTTTCCAGACCCAGTCCAGGTCAATGCCCCGCTCGCCCTGACCCTTAGGGCGACTGAGGAGCCTTGGCTGCTCAGCACGGCCACGAAGCGCGCAAGGACTTTGAAGGCCGTTCCTCCAGGCGGTTGAATAAGTCCAAGAGTGGTGACTACGACACCGCTGTAAAGTACTGGAAGTCTCAGCAGGCTCTGGTCGCTCAGAACCCACCTGAGCAGCCTGCTGACCAGACTTCCCAGCAGCCATCCTCCCAGCCTTCCGAGCCCCAGCCCCAGCTCCAGCCCCAGCCAGACTCTCAGACTCAGCAGCAGACGCAGCAGCAGACGCAGCAACAACCTGAGCAACAGCCCCAGAAGCCCATACCGAAGTCGCGGGGCTTCAGGGAATGGGCCGACAGGTTGGACGAGCGGCCCCGCTGGCGCGGCGAATGGGCCTTCAGGCGTTTCCATAATTGTTATCATTGGAAGTGGGAGGCCAAGTACGTTGCCAGCGAGATTTGAGACGAATTTCCCGAAGACTTCAACTTCGATATCTTGGCGTCCATGTTCCTCGACTCACTTGGTGACTCGGACAAGGAACAGGACGCCAACATGGATTAAGGTGGCTGCCTCAAGGAGCCATCTTCCACCTCTTCGACTTATTTCCTTGACATACCAGCTCTTCCAACTGTGCACGGCGAGGGACTGGATAACATACAACCGCCTGATGTGGACTGCTCTTAAGTGAGTGCGAAACATCGGGAAAGGCAAAACTCGTCAACGGCTGAGTATACCTCGCAAACTGCCATTGGGTTAGCGGATTGCTATATCGAGAATTCAGCAAAACATTGGACAAGCGCCTAATGTTGACTACCCTTAGGTGGGCGGGAAACATTTCCAACAGGCATCACGACAACAAATGGAACTCATCTGCAGCCTGCCATTCACTTGGTGAGCTGCAGGAGAGCCACCCTCCAGTAAACGGCAAGCGCCCTCTGTGCGGACACCCTTGATCGGGCGAGAAGCACTCCAGACGGTAACACGCGACAACGCCAGGAACTCGCCCGCAGACTGCCATTCAGTTGGTGAGAGGCGGGACGAAGCCATCTCCTGGGCATATACCCCCCAGGAAAATACAAAATAATGTCAGAGCCAATCTTTTGAGCCATGCCGACAGGCATCAGCGTGTCAAGAACATATGTACCAATAGTTTCTGCTTATCGACCTCATCATCTCCCCTCACAGCGATACAAACCCGGCCGTCTACCCCGTGTTGGTACGTATTCCCATCTCCATGCCCTTGATCCCCATGACATGAAGGCTCCTCAGGCTGACGATGTCCATCATAGTGAAACGACCAGGTCCTCTGATGTGTCCAATTGGTTGGGTAGCGAGTCCAGAATACCGCGGAGGTGAGGCAAACCACATGTGCCTGACGCCTTCTTCATGTATCCTACTTAACAAGAGATGGCAGTGCCGCCCGTGAAGAGCGATACGACCGAGAAGACAGCTGCTGCGTTCGCCAACCGAGGCGTTCGAGAAGAGAACATCGTTATGGCGGAGCAAGAAGGGCAACACTGGCGCCCAAATGCCCGACGACGATCACGATACCTTGCCGACGAGGAGGTGAACCAGAGCGGTAATGCCCTTCCCCCTTGTGAGGTTTGCTAATCCTTTTCTTGTGTATCTGTAGGTCTTCAAACTGTGGCGGTCTCCCTCGTGGCACCGGGTGGTGGTGGACCCAGTTTCCGAACCTTATTTGAAGTTGTTTTCCTTCCTTTCCTCTTCTTCTTTTCCACCGCACTCCTAGGCTGGTCTGAGGATGTGGAGAAAGAAGACTGCTTGCTCGGCCTTAACGACCGGGCTCAGCCTCCAGATGCTCGACAGGCCAGGAGACCATGGGGAAGTGATCATCCAACGGCTTGCATGGAAATGTACCAAAAGTCCATCACGGGTGCCGAGCGTTCAAAGAGGTGTCACATCGCGAGGTACACTCGAGGCTTGCCTGGAGACAGCTGAATGTCGACGCCACCATGCCTTTTGGGGCCAAGCACAATAGGGACTCAAGTACTAATTATGTATGGTTCGTCCACCGGCGGCGTGCCGTCTCGTGGTAGTGGTATGTGGGGCTTTGTTCAGGGGAGGCTCTGCAGTCACCCCTGTTCTCCCACACTACTACTCAGTAGACCGAGTCATCTTCATCAAGATCCACCAGATAAGCGAGGCGGGCCTCCTAGAGCTTTCTTCCCCAAAATCCACCTCTTCAAACTCTAGGACCGCAAGTTCAGCTGGGCTTGCCCATCGCTTTCGGACGAGACCACACGGCCTTCATGTCAGACTTGCTCAGACTAGGTGTGGGGACCCGCCGGTTGACACGGTCAAAGTTCTTCGTACTTCTACCAATTGGATTCGCGGAGCAGCATCGAGTGCCACGACCACCTCCTCCTACACGCCGAGATTGGGGGGCCGCCGGATGAAGACCATTGCCTCTGAGCACAACGTTGTGCATGTAGGAGCTACACTACACGCGCACGTATACACACGTCGACACATGCTTTGTGAGTTATTGCTGTTGAGAAGGGCATTGTTTACAGTATTGACGTTGAAGGCCGGATGAGTGGCTACCGTACGAGACCGCGAAATGACTCGTTGCTTCGGCATTTGCAGGCACCGGCCTGTTCCCACCATTTGACGTTCGACAGCGTGCAGGATAGAGTTTGTCTGACGTTTTACATTTCCCGGGGAAGCATGCTCTTCGCAGATTACCGGGCCTGCGGTAAGATGATGATCGGAGATCAGCCGACGTGTCTTGTCGTTTACATTGCAGCAGGATCTTTGTACTACGGTAGCGCAAAACACACAAGAGAAGGCTGCTGTTGTGACGCAATGTAATATGCAACAATCTCGCGCACCCGACAGTTCGGTCCGCACGACGCCACGCGAAGGATGAGAAGGATGCGCCAGCCCAGCCCGTCGGGAACGAGGACCCTTCTCGAGGCGGCTGAACATCTTCCGAAGTTTATGCCATCCCTCCTCCCCAATATAGATTCCTGCCGCTCGTTGTCATTGTACGCCACTTGCTTCAGCTGTTGCGGAGATTGGCAATTCAGCTGTGCGTGGCCTTCACTAGGAGGTGACAGGCAACCAGAGCCCTTGCTTCCGCGCCCGTCGGTCGTCTCTAAGTTCAGGCGAGATGGTTCCTGCCAGGGACGCCATGCAGCGCGTTTCAGAAGAAACGAAACTAATGCACCAGTCCGGTGCTCTATATGGTAGTAGCAGATATATCGTATACTGGCCAAGGACCCAATCACTGGTACGTACATGAGCGCCCACCTTGACGGGTCCCGCCAGCCAGGACCGGGGCCGGAGGTTGGCGTTCACGTCGGATGCCAATCTCGTTCACGGTAGCGACTCGAGATCTCTGAGCCTCGATTCCCCGAGATTCGATCTACAGTTCTGGGCCTGCAAGGGGCATGCTGCGTCATAGATGCTCGGTGAGGACGGCAGCTGTGGATGCGGTACATCCGCAGGGCGAGCTGAGTACCTCAGCCGGGGCATCCAAGTCAGGATGTTGTCCACCACAGACGGTCCCATCGGCATCTCATGTCCTGGCTGGGAACTGGACCAAGGCAAACAAATTCCTCATCGAAAAAGCACGGAATGACCCTCTTCACGTGGAAGAGAGGTTTGAGGCAGGGCAGCAAATAGGAAGGTCCCATCCGGTAAAGTCAATCAAGTCTCTGGCGGCCCGCTGCTAACCTCGTTCGTTAACGATTTGCGAGCCATCCACCGCACCAAGTCCATCCCTGACAACATACTATGTTCTTATGGTACATGATGTGGCAGACGTGTGGTACAACACCGTGGTGAGGTGTTCGGCGGGCTGATTCTGTCCGTGGATCACCAGTGCGATGATGATAATATCCACTCCGCTGAGCTAACACCGCAGGAACGGCTTCGAGGTGGATGGGTGGAGACGGGTGAGATAGGTCGGCCCGTCGTGAACTTGGTTAAAAGATGGCCGTCTCTCATCGTCGTGGGTAGGAGCCCTTGGAACATTTTCCCCTTTCTATCCGACCGTAAGACCCCGCCGTACGGTTTTTAATTCTCTTGTGTTGTTCTCGGACAAGTTGCTGTGTAACCATTCGCTTGCGCAATCACCTGGCTCTCTTCCTTGCCTATACGTTTTCTCTACCGTTCGCTTGGACCGGAGATCATCACCTTAGCCTCATTAGAATCTTGGCCCAATATGGGTTTCCTCGGGCTCACATACCGGCGCCCGGCGCTGCAGCCCGTTGGCAGGCCAGTGGATGAGACCAAGCAGTCACCGGCCCACCAGTCGGCGGCCAGCATCCAGTCAAACAGCTCGGTAGGCATCCCAGATGCCCTGCAATTCGACAGGATCATGGACGGCGGCACTTGCCCTGTGAGTCTCGACATCGCCCACCAGCACCGCAGACAGGGCTAACACTGGGCGGCAGCCCTGCACCGCTCGTGACTTCCTGAATTATCTCATCTACATCGAGCACAGTGCCGAGAACCTGCAGTTCTTCCTGTGGCACCGCTCCTACGTTCAGCGCTTCCACAGCGCGAACACGACCGACCTCGCCCTCGCGCCCGAGTGGACGGAAGAGGAGCAGGATGAGACCTTTGACAAGCTGCAGAAGGAGTACCGCGACGGGCTCAAGCGCGACCCGGCCTCGGTGGCGGCGGTTTTGAAGGGGACCGACTTCGAGAAGGATGGCAACACCTTTGCTTCAAGTAACCCGAGACTCCTGGACAGCCGATCGCCCGTCTTCTTCGAGATGGGGAGCAGCAATCCGTTCTTGACGCCGCCTCGAACGCCATCGCTGAACGATGGGGCCTCATCGAGTGGGTGTGGGGGTGCCAGATCGCATGCGGCGAGCTGGAGGAGTCAGGCGAACGAGGCTTTCGCTGCGGCTGGGATCAAGGCGCCCTGTAAGCCCACCCTCCGGACCCCCAACATTAGACAGCCGCAGCTTTACCTGGTGTCGTGCCACCTGGCGCAGGGCAACGAGGCTGACAGGGACCAAAAGTCACCATTCAGCCCTTCCGCGAGGAGATCGATCGCGTGATCGCGACCTACATCATGGACAACGCCCCGCGCCAGCTCAACCTCTCCGCGCGCGAGCGCAAGCAGGTCCTCATCGCCCTCAGCTACACCACCCACCCGACCGCCTTCCGGCAGGTGGAGCGGTCCGTCGAGTCAACCCTCCGGATGCAGGCACACCCCAACTTCATCCGATGGTCCATCTGCAACGGCAACCCGCCGCGCCTCTTCTTCGCCAACTTCCTCGGCGCGTTCCTCATCGTCAGCAGCCTGGTCGCGTCCATCCTGCTCTGCCTCAGCAGCGCCCCAAGGGGGTACCGCGCTATCCCGGCTGTGGGCATGGTCCTCGGCGTGTCGACGCAGTGCGCCGCGCTCAAGGGGATGTGTGTTGTGCTACACGGCATGCACCACCGGCACGTGAGGCCGTGGGAGATGTTTGTGGGCGAAGAGGTGGAGCTGCGGGAGGAGAACGGCAGCGATGAGAAGGGCTCGGGCCCATACGGGGGGAGCCTTGCGAGCTTTGGCAGCTCGAACAGCTACGAGGATCAGCCGTGGGTGGTCAGGTACGAGAAGCGGAATCTGGTCCGGAAGGTGTTTGACAGGGAGGTGTGGATCCAGGAGCCCGCACTGAGGAGCATCCAGGATACCATCTTTGTGCAGGCCATGGTGGTCGCGGTGGTCACGGCGGCCGTGTCGACCGCGATCTTTGTTTGTGTGCCTGGTGGCAACTTCTACTGAGGACGGGGTGCTTTCTTTTGGTGGTACTCGGCGTGAGCCAGGCGTGCGTCTCCTGACAGCTCGGGCGAAGGGGCTGGCCCTCTGCTCCCTGGGCTAGTCTTTTATCAACGAGTCCTCCGGCCATCGTGTAAGAAGTCATCGTGATACAGGTGTGCATTACCGCGGACCCTTTCCCTGTGCTAGTAGTGCCACCACTGGGCATCATGAGTGGTGTGCTCCAAGCTAGGACAGCCAAAGGACTAGGATCCAAGGCACAAACTCTAGGGTGTCCTGGTTGGGGGCTGGGACGGTGGGAGCGTGTTCTCTATGATAATCTGCTCGAACCTAGAGGTGGGAGGTCTGATTAGGAACCTGGGAATGCCTCTCGCACCAAGTGGAGCGGATGACCACACTAATGGTAATGGAAATGAAGACATCGTGGGTTGTTCTTGGCTCAATCCGGTATCGGCTGAGGGTGACGGTAGTGCTCGCCAGCCATGGATGTCTCTCGAGTGCCGGACGGACATGAATAGGCGTCAACGATTGCTTCAAAAGGTGTTTGATATTGAAAGGACAAACAAAAGCGTATGGATGTTGAAGAAGACTAGCCCAAGCCCTTAGCACCCTGAGGATGACATAAGCTGGCGCCCTCCCTCCCTACCCCCACTCTCTCTCTCTGAACAGTACAGCGCATTGATAGGCACGTGAGACCCAGTCAGCAGTGGTCCGCCAGCAGGTCCGGGGGCAACTTGGCGGGGTCCATTACTCCGCGCCCCAGAGCTTTCAGAGGGGTCCGCTTCCCGACATCAGCGATGATGGCTCCGTATCCACACCACCAGTCTCCCCATCTCCTCTTAATCTCACCTCGGCACATTATGCGTCACGAGAGCCTCGATGTGATCACCCCCTCCAGCACTGCCGGTATATAGCGAACGGCAGCAGGGCTCCGGGCCTCAATTGACCAGGTCAGCGCCGACGACCGTGTTGCCGAGAGCCCGAGGATCCGCCAGAACTTTCCCGGGGGCGACGAATCGAGCAGGCAGATCGCAATAGACTTTGGTCGAGCCGTTGGCTGTATCTCGATGCGCCCTACCCAGTCCCTGCATGCGCAGACCTCGACCGTTTCTCGCGCCCCCGGAGCACAGCTCCCAGACCTCACCGGCCCAGCTCCTCCCCTCGCACCGCGGCTTGCGCCACATGTCGAAAAGGACAGCCATGACCGAGAGGATACCAGAGCCGCTGTCGCAGGCCGGCGACTCGGGCCCGGCGGCCCAAGACCCCGTCGCCTCCGCTGAGCAGACTGGGAGGCCAAGGACGGAGACCACGACGGCCGAGATCGACAGCACCATCAACCACCCGGGCAGCGTCAAGATCAATGTCAAGGGCGCCTTCATCGTGGACCAGAGCTCATCGTCGCCGACGGGCGCAAACTTCAACGGCCGCGGGTCGCCCGATCACCACCAGACCAAGGACATCAGGCTGCCCAACCATACGGCGGTCGTGAGTCACATTGCTATAGATGTGAGTCGCCTGCACCCCCAATACCTCCTTACCACCGTCGGGGCGGATGTGCGTGGCCTTCCATGACACTCCTGCGAGCCCTCCGCGACCGGACCGCGCCTTCGTGAACAGTGTGCTGACCAATTCCCCCTCCCCCCTTCCAGATCGGCGGCTCCCTCGCCAAGCTCGTCTACTTCTCCCGCGAGGCCTTCTCCACCGAGCCCGGCGGGCGCCTCAACTTCACCTCCTTCGAGACCGACCGCATCGACGACTGCATCGCCTTCATGCGCCACCTGAAGGAGCACCAGCAGACCCTCAACGGCTCCAAGCCCGGCCGGCTGACCGTCATGGCCACCGGCGGTGGCGCGTACAAGTAC
The DNA here is from genome assembly GCA_026119935.1 of Endothia cerciana. NCBI lineage: Eukaryota > Fungi > Ascomycota > Sordariomycetes > Diaporthales > Cryphonectriaceae > Endothia > Endothia cerciana. The sequence continues at coordinate 212,745 of JALRMH010000038.1, read as the reverse complement.
TACGACAAGATAAAAGACGCGCTCGGCGTCGACGTGATACGCGAGGACGAGATGGAGTGCCTGATAATAGGCCTAGACTTCTTCATCACCGAGATCCCAAGGGAGGTGTTCACCTACAGTGAGACAGACCCCATGCACTTTGCGAGCCCGGAGGAGAACATCTATCCGTATCTCCTGGTCAACATCGGGTCTGGCGTGTCGATGTTGAAGGTCTCCGGCCCCAGGAAGTACGAGCGTGTGGGTGGCACCTCGCTGGGCGGCGGCACGCTCTGGGGCCTCCTGAGCTTGCTCACCGGCGCGCGGTCATTCGACGAGATGCTGGACAATGCGGCACACGGCGACAACTCGAACGTCGATATGCTGGTGGGCGATATATACGGGAAGGCTACGGGCTACGGGAAGATCGGGCTGAAGAACACCACCATCGCGAGCTCCTTCGGCAAGGTCTTCCGCATGAAGCGCGAGGCCGAGAACGAAGCCGAGGACACGGGCGGCGGCCCGAGTCACGGGGACCGGGATTACCACATCTCACAACAGAAATCACAAGAGGCGCAGCCATCGAGCACGCCAGCAGCAGCAGCAATACCAGGCGACACATCCCGCTTCTCTTCCGCAGACGTCTCCCGGTCCCTCCTCTACGCCATCTCCAACAACATCGGCCAGCTCGCCTTCCTACAGAGCCAGGTCCACGGCCTAGCGGACATCTATTTCGGTGGCAGTTTTATCAGGGGTCACCCACAGACGATGAACACGCTGTCGTATGCTATCAAGTTCTGGTCCAAGGGCGCGAAACAGGCCTATTTTTTGAGGCACGAGGGCTACCTGGGCTCTGTGGGCGCGTTTCTCAAGCGGCAGCCGAGGAACTGGGGACGCCGGGGAAGTTTCGAGGAGGGCAGCTCGCTGGGGCTAGAGTCAAGAATGGCGAGTCGGGCGGATGGCGATGTGGGCGTGGACACGCCGCAGCCGGCGCCGCTGGAGTATCCGGGCACGACATCACACTCCTCGGTGCCGATGGACTACCCAGGGTCGTAGCCTGGGTCATCAGAGAGACCAAGTGGAACACGGTCTGGCGACCAACTTTTAGACAAGGCGTCCGGGCACATATAGACATATCTGAACATTCCTGTCCCAAGTGAGACTGGGCTGGAAATGTGCTATATACTAGATCACATAATAATCTATCAATCATACGTACGATGATGAAACAAGTCCCGAACACCACGGCACGAGCCCGGACACACAGATGGCCTCGCCCGCGAGATGGGCCCAGCAAGCTCGCACAGGTGCGCGACATCACCGCTCCTCAACGGGCGATCCGCCAGAGGAGTTGCAGACAACGCCGACGTGCCATCCAGCCTCCCCTCGGCCAGATGGCGCCGTGGCCCCTGCGCCCCGGTGCCATCGCGCACACCACGCATGGGCGCCTTGGTCTAAGGATGCTTTGGTCAATACTTTTTTCCCTCTCTCTTCTTCTTTTTTTCTTCTTATTCATGTAACATAACCTTTCTCCATTCTCCAGTCCCATATGACAGCGCCAAGAAGTGCCGGACAGACATAAATAAGAGCTGCCTGTATCTCGGGGCCGGGCCTGATCCTTCTTTCCCTTTCTTGGACACGTGCGGCCACGGTCGTATTCTCAGGTAGGTCCAGATAAGCTGTGGTGAGTTTCTTCTTCTCTTTCCCCCCTTCCTTGTCCCTCTAACATTATTTCTATATCTCCCTCCTGTATCTCTTTCCGTGTTGCCCCTCAGTATTCCTTTCCAGTATTCCTATTCGGTATTAATAAATATGTCCTTTTGGTAAATTATATCGAGCAGACTTTCTTCTTTATATCCTTGCCTTTTGTATCTTTATAACTTGTATATATGCCATGTCTTCGTATCTTGTTCTTGTTGCTTCCCTTACTTTATTTACCCTCTCCCAGAGTTTCTAGCCTAGTCCATTTTCTCTAGTATCATATCCGTGGTAACTTCACGCCGATCTATCCATCCGGGCAACTGTCTTCATATCATCTACTGTTCTCTCTCTCTCTCTCTCTCTCTCTTTCTCTCTCAGTTGGTGTGCTGGCGTGGACCTTCTTTCCTCAGTACCCTGTTATCAGGCCTGAGTTTGGCCATCCTCCTAAATACTGTCTTCGACCGTGGCAACGGAGAAGTTCTCCTTTCCTGCACATCACTGGCGGTCGCCTCCCAGTCACGACGTGCACAACTCCTTCTGATGCCGGCTCGGAGCAGCCTAATGCAGCTGGACGCCGTGAAGTAAAAAGCGTGGAGAATTGCTATTGTCATTCGGAGACAGGGCATAAGGGAACAGAATATGTATTGCGGTCAATTGACCTTTGTTGACTCGCAGGGCCTCGCTCACTAGTCGTCGTCCAGGGTCATAGTCTCATTTACTCTCAACTTGTGCATCACCGTCCCTCCAATCCGCGAACGTATCCGTCGGCCGCCAAGGTCTTACTCACCTGTCACAGAAATGCCTATCGCCGAAAACGTCGGGCTCCTCGCCCTGTACATCGTGACCTTCAGCAATCCGTGGCACGTCGGCCCTCCTCAGGGTGAGGTCACCTGCGGTCCCCTCCAGGCTCGCCACCGCATGGATCCACTCGCCGTCCACGATGTCATCTCTCTCGTCGACGCCATACATCTTCCGGCCCATCTCGTCGTTGTTCCACGTGGCATCAAAGCCCATCGGCTTGACCTCGACCGGCAGGTCGGCGTACTCGTGGTTCTCCGGCCTGACCACCGTCACCCCGCTTCCCTCCTTGACGACGACGCCGCCTTCGTCACCGCCAGGGAGCGAGATGACCGTGCTCGGCTTGCTGATGCTCTTGTTCCGCGGCCACACGCCGGTGACGCAGCATTGGTGTTTGACCGTGCACGGGATGATACACAGCGGGACGTTCGCGGAGGGATAGACGCAGTGGATCTCGTGTGCCGCGCCGATTGGGCACTCGTGGTCGAGGCGGTGGTGGTGCGTCGGGAAGGGGCTGGTGACGGAGGGGCGGTTGGTGACGAAGAAGGTACGGGGTGGTGTGGGACATTTGTGCTCTGGGAGGTTGCAGAGCTGCTGCTGGAGCTACGCCTCGTTAGTCTGATGTCTTGTTGCCGCCGATCATTGTCCACGGGTTGAGGAGTGGGTGTTTGGTGTTTTGGGATGTTAGACATACAGGCTCGATAAGGGTTGGCCGCCTGTTCAGGTTGGCCATGCCTTTGGCCCATAGTTTCCATGCATCTCGGTCGAAGTCTGGGTCATCCTCATTATTGGCGACCGAGTCGTTGTCCGTATCGGCAGGCGGAGTGTCCAACGCAGAAGCTGTCGCAACTGCTACGTGGCGGCCTGTGAGCGTTGGAGGGCCAGGCAGAGGCGTCTGCTGAGGAAATGACGGGACCTCGTTGGTAGACGGCTGCATGACGGCAGCCAACCCCAAGCGGAAGAGATCTTCCGCCATTCTCTTGCTGTCTGGCGATGTAGTCAGATTCTGGTACTTAAAAAGGTCCTGCTCAACAAGCTCCTTGACTTCCGCTCGTAGACCATGGACAGAAGAGAGCGACCTGTTGCTGAGGTACAGCCGTTGCACAATCGCCAGGACATATATCCTCTTGTCGTTCGTGTTCCTCCTGGGCGGACCCGATATTGTGAGGACCTCTTCCTCGTCGTCTTTGCGATCCAGCTTGCGGTACTTTGGCATCCAGCAAACCGTCTGCAGGTCGACCGCGAGGCACTCCCAGGTGCGAAGGTTGACGACGTTGAGCTTGGACGGGTTCAAGCTGTTTCCGGGTTTCCAGCCCATGTCTCTGAGCCAGACCAGGTCTCCTTTCAGGTAGCGTTGGGCTGGGTCGGACTGGAGTAGTATCCCATGTGCGTGTGTGCTGTGCGGTGGATTGTCCGTTTTGAGGAGGTCTTCAGGGCGCTTGAAACTGACTTCGTTGCTATTTGCCCCCTGGTCCTGTCGAACGAGCATCATCACACCTCGATCCCAATCATGCCGCACCGGAGACTGTAGCACGAACGTGCTTTGGCCATTGGGAAATATCAGCCGGTAATCCTGTACGTCGAGTGTGATCCTCGCATCCATGGTCGACTACTACCGCGGAGTGTATGAACACCTAGGAATAAAATAAGATTCAAGACTTGCGACCGATTAAGCTGGGTTTTATATAAAAGACGGGAAGATGAGCCAAGCAGGCAGAAGCCGATGTCCACCCTTAAAGGGGATCCCCGAAACACAAGATACAAAATCCTGGGTCCAGGTCCAGGTCCAGATCCAGGTCCAGATCCAGACCCGATTCAGGCGCTACGTCCATGGTGTCGATATCACACATGAGGGACCCTCGCCCCAAAAGGAAAAACAATCAAAGTACACTTAGAAGAGACTCCCTGGCACTCAAAGGGAAAGTGTTCAAATCACATTTAGGAAGCCTGAACCACATACCTTCATGGCCGAAGATACAAGGCCGGCAGGAACACTTCTGAGAGTGGTCATATTCTGAGGTGTTCTGAAGTTTCTGTGAATATTTGTCGTATCGATCCTCAAAATCCGAGGGTCGGTATTTCATGCTTGTATTAAGCTGGGCAGGGGTGTGCATCTCTCTTGTTCGGGGGGTGCGCAACAAGCATATACTATGTGATAGTGATGCCACGACAAGTGGAGGCGGCTGTGGAGCGAGCACAAACCCACTTCTGCGGGCCGCGGAGATGTATATGGGCTTGGCTGGCACCTGTCGTTTTACAGATCGTCAGTCCCCTGCTGGCCCTGTCAAGCACGGGATCCAGATCCAAGATCTTTGTGGAGATCGGTCCAGCCATCAGGCCACATGACATGTCGCTCAAGGGAAGACCTGTGTCATGGATAAACACAGCATTACAAGGAACTCAAAGGGCAGACCTATTTGGTCGACCCCTGTGGTAATGGGTACCATCGCGGTCTTAAATGTAGGGACATGTACCACCTCCAGGGATCAATTCTACCGCTTCGCCACCGAGGCTGAACCGGGAGTCTGTATGTGCAGCCTCGGGAGCGAGGTGGTAAAATTAATCCCTGGGGTTTGTAAAAAAAGCAGCTAGGCGCCTGCAGAGGTGACATCGGCGGCGCCGAAACACAGGTTCTAAGCTCGCAAGGCTGCTTCGAAATGAGCCGCATTGGCTTGGCCCTCGCGGACTAGTGAACTTCTTGATTTCAAGTTGGAAGCCCTTTGGAAATGTGACACCCGAGACCTGCTAGATGCACCGCAGGCCTTCTTTGAGCTATGCAGGTGGCGGGGCAATTATGGCCCACATGCCGATGAAGGTTGTCTAGGAATCCCTTGAGGACATTACCGGTCCAAGACGGGGGACTGGCACCCGACGTAATGATCGAGTCGAGAACTGCCTGCCCACATGGAGGGGAGATGGACGCCAGTCCGCCCACATTGCCCTTAGCCATTTCTGTTCTGGGAGTCCGCCCCGTCCTCTCTCTTGTCCCTCCTCGATAGGACATCGGCAATCCACTCCTCCACCTGTTGTTCCGCTGCATCATCTACAACCCCATTCGCCCCGTATAGTGTGCTCCTCGCCTTCCTCCTCAGGTCCTCTAGGTTCGAGATGTCGAAGGCGAACATCATGCCGCCCGTCATCATGACCCCGAAGCTGAACACGTTCAATGTAGCCAGGCCCAAGGCCTCGACCGCCACGAGCTGATCCTCACCCTTCTCTGCCTGGGCGCGTGGCGGTGGTCTTGGGCCGTGGTGGCTCGGCTGGTAGAATCTGGGATAGGCATCGACCATCCTGCGGGCGACGGCGCGTCGAGAGATGAGTGCCGAAGCCGTGAGAAAGCCTGCACCGGCGAAGAATAGACCAAGCTGCTTCGCCCCGCGACGAATGTTGTCCTCGCGTGTCCGTGGAGGTTCGGGCTGTTTCGGTGGCTGCACGACCTGCGCCGGAGGCGATATTCGCGGGGCCTGTAGAGCGTCCTGCTGTCGTCGCAGCTTGATGAGCCTCTCCAGCTCCTCCTTTTCGAGACGCATCAGCTCCAATTGGTATCTCTGGAGGTCGAGGTCCCTTCTGCGCCGTTCCTGCTCTTCACTCGGGGTAGGCGATGCTGTGGCTGATGCTGGGAACGCGGGTGTCTCGGAGCCCTTGGCCTCAGCCGTTGAGGAAAAAGGCCAGCCCCAGCCCATCTCGCTCCGAATGATGGAGATAACCTCAACGAAAGTGTGGCGTCTCGGGAAGGGGGCGGCGGCACTACCTTCAGTACCCTGCGGTGAGACCGAAGGGGGGGGGGGGGGAATAAAAACAGCCGATCGGCTGTTGCTGGCCATATTTCAACATTGTTTGACTTCGGGGTAGCTCCTCAGCTTGGGGAACCGCCCCGCAGGGCACATAAGCCTACTAACGGGACGATGCACTTATCGCGGCTAATATGGTGCTACGCGCTATACTATTATAAGAGGTATCTCAGAAAAGCAACTTCAAGCCATTTCCCGTGCCCAGAGCTATCCTCGCCTTTCCATAACGCCAAACTCACACAGCCTCTCTCCCGCGAGAAACAGAGCTGAAGGGGTAAAACAGCCGTTTCCTGCCGACCCGGCTGCCCAAACTCAATCGGCAAAAACATCATTCCCTTTGCTGAGGAGATTCGTAGACATGGCACTACCGGCACCGACATCCCCCACCGGCATCCGCACCATTGCCGTTACCTGCCACCGCCATCGTCACCATTGCTGGTCCCAGTTGTTGAATCTTCCTAGGTTGAGGTACACCTTCGCAGCATCTAGTCACTCAAGTCAGTGAGATCCTCTCCCTTTCTCTATCTCTCTTTCTCTTCCCCCACCCAGGGAGCTCGTCGTCATAGGTCTCACACCTTTTCTGCGCTGTATGGCATACTCGTTTGCGATAAGCCGGTGCCCATACACAGAGGTGTTGTGGATTAGAAAAGGACGCAACCTCGTCTGGCCGTGCAGGAGGAACTTTGTGGGATATTGGCTCACAGGCGCGATGACCTCGGGTCTCAACCTCTTTCTGGTCCGCTCATAGGTCACCTCGCTGTCCAGGACGAGCTGGTCTCTCCAGTCCTTTCGCCCCAGGACCCTCCCCATCTCTTCCAGGTAATCATGCAGGTCCTCCGGGAAGGTCAAGTTGGCAACGATATACAAGAGCTGCAGCATGTATCTGAGGTACTCAAAGCGTACAGATCGTGGCCGCGGGTGTTTCTTGAAGAACGCCTCGTCACCTACGCTGACCTCCCAGATTGCATGGCACTTCCTGACCTCAACGAGTGATTCCACAAAGTACTGGTGCAAGAAGAAGGTGGTTGCTGAAGCCTGCGGCCCCAGGGCGTCCAGCGTCTCTCTGAGTTTCGCAAGTATCTCAAAGGCTCGGATCAGGGGTGGACCGGCGCATCGACAGAACAACCTCAGCGTCCTGTCGACGTCTTCCCTCGGGCGGACTTTCTGCTGCCTGGCCTGCAGGGCTTCGAGGTCTCTCAGGTCTGGCAGCCTCTGGAGCGCCTGTAATACATGTTGACAGGTGACCACACGAGGCTGGGGTCGCGGGGAGGCGAGGATGACGTTGTTTTCCGGGCATGGATCCTCCCAGCCCAGGACTCGCAGGTGCCAGTCCAGATAGAGGCTTCTGAGCAGGCTGAAGTTCATGGTCGGGCGGGTAGTCAGAAGAGTCTATGAAGGTCTAGCCTCGAAGCACGAGAACCTGGGCCCGGTACCGACCATTATTATCAGCAGGCAAGGAGGATCTGATATACCTGCGGAGCGGGCGGGAACAGAACGCTGGTGCGCGTCTGCAGACCGCAAGTCGGTGTTCCCGGTTTATCATTCTCAATGCCAGCCAGTGTTTTCGCAAACTGGTAGATTGACAGCGGACGCGCAGTCCGGGACCACGCTGAACATGCATGGGAAGGATGGTGTGGGACCGGACAGAAGCAACTTTTTCCCCCTTCTTTTCTTTTCCTTCTTTTCGGGCAACGTTCCCTCCCAGTCGCGATAGGCTGAGATCCTACAGAGCCGTCCAGCAGACGCACCGCCCACTGAAGAAAGCGCAATGCACAATGAGCTGTCTGATAATAATCTCGCCGTAAGTGTTTTGTTTGTGAGGGCTCGTCCAATGGGTGCGGCGTGCGTGAACCCCAACACAGCATAGGCGCTGCGGGCCCGGCACAACTGCGGAGGGGTTCCTGGTGGGGAAGACGGTTTTCAGGTCACGAAAATTCATTCAATACACCCACCCACTCAGCACCACGACTGCTCCATGCTTCATTCCTTGTCCCTCACAGCCCCAACCGCACCCCGCCCTTGCGGGTTATCACAAAACATTCCTCGCGAGTCGCAACAGGGCCGCCGCGGCGCTAGAACCGCGGGAGGAAAAGACAACGTCTCGGGAGGGCAGGACAACGCGCCACGCTGGCAACCTTTCCTTGCATCAAGCCTTCGATCGAAGAATCGTACAGCACTCCACCTCTCTCTCGGATCCGCCGGAATATCAAGTGAGAGGCTTCCTCTGGTGCCTGTCACCATACATACATAGTAGGCAGTGACGCACGAATAGCCATCGCCCGCCGCCCACCACCGGGCTGTAGGCCCATATCCGCCACATTGCCGACCCAATCTGTCGGTCGAGCCTTGCGAGGGAGCACAAAGTCGGGGCATCCACCACGGCAGAGATGCCCAAGGACAGACGGTCCACCAAGTCTGCCTCTAAGGCAAAGAACCCAGTCGCAGGAGCACCGATCCCGGTACCTCCACCCGCATGGCCTGCCTTTAGGCCGCCTCTGCCCCTGACCGATCTCGAGCCCGAGCCAATGCTCGACTCGAGGGTTCTCCTCGTCCGAAACTTCTGGCCCAGGTCGCTGTGCCGGGATTACGTCTCCTTCCTGAGGGCTCTCCCACTTAGTACGACCCCCGGGAAGCCCAAGCGCGGGGAGGCCGTCCGGGTCAACGACCGCTTCCAGGTGCAGGACCAGGCTTTCGCCAAGAGGTTGTGGCTTGATACGGGCCTCAAGGATGTCTTGATGGCGGACGAATGGAACAGTCTGTGGTGAGTTGCCGTCCGCGGAAGCTCCTAAGTACATCAAGCTAGTACGCATAGCTGATGCACCTCACTCAGGGGCGGTGACGTTGTAGGCCTGTCTCCCAATATCCGGATCTACAGGTACTCTCCCGGACAGTTCTTCGATGCTCACTGTAGGTGAAACTCCGAGGCATCTATATCATTTCCCTTCACTTCTGTCACTTCTCATTTATGATCTCTCCATTTCACGTCCGCACGATCAATTATGGTAAATTCTCCGTGGGATCGCATTCTGTCGTGGTTTCCCCAATTCCCGATGCCTGTCGGCATCCTTGGCGTCTCCTACGACGTCGATCTTACTCGAGACGCGAGATCAGTAATGCTTGATCGATTGCCATCCTCGCACAACCTGAGGCTCTGCGGATCGGCTGCCTGCCCTAGTGGCTCCTCGAGTCTCGGGGAAAGCTTGGCACGAGTCTCGAGGTGTCACGTCACAGCCAACGAGCCCTGTCGACAAGCAAAATGCTTCGCGCAAGCCACGAATGCCCAGCTCTGCCTTAACGAGGATGGCAGACGGGAGGTGTTCTCCACACTCCCACAGCCTCACAGTCTATGAAGATGTGTGACAAGGGGGACACGCGGGAACGCCGTGATTGGTTTCTGCATACACAAGCTCAAGTGGGCGGCTCGGGCTACTCGGCTGCTGTGGGAGTTGTTGCATTTTTCATTCTGCGTGCGGCTCCAGAGTGCGATTGCCGACCTGCATATGGAATCGAAGCACATAGTACACCGCCATGAGCGATTTCAAGCCACAACCTTCGAAGTCGAGGATCGACACACCTGGGGTGTCCTCACCTACCGAAATCCTTATTCACCACGGCTTCACTGACGATGCCCTCGCAGATGACGACTCAAACATCGTAAAAGTCGAATCGGATGAGGGACTAGTCGTCACTAGGACGACATGGACCTTGCTACTCTACCTGACCTCCGCAGCCGACGGATGTCAAGGCGGTGAGACAGTGTTCTTCCCCTATGACAGGAGAGCAGCAAAAGAAGAGGTTGCTGTCCCGCCCGAGGCTGGGATGGTTCTCCTTCACAAACATGGTGACGATTGCATGCTGGTGAGTCCTCCCGTATCACAGATCTGAGGCGAACGGGCGCTTTCTTCCGTATCGTCTCGGGTACGCCGCCCTTACCGCGCAGACCTACCCAGCTGACGTAGTTCTACTCAATAGCATGAAGGGAGAGAGGTCACCGCCGGTGAGAAATGGATTATCCGTTCCGATCTCTGTGTGCGGAAGTGAAGGCATATGCGCTGCGTGTCCGGGTTTGAACGTGAGTGGGTGGTCCCGAGGTCGAAAGACGCCTCAATTGAGCTTCGCCACGCAGGAGGCTGGCGGGAGCTTTTCCTAACTTGCGAATTATTTCTTATTGCTTGAGGAAAAAAAGCGAGCCGACGCTTGACGAGACATCTAGGCCTCAACCGGGGAGATGTATCCATGATCTGCAAGAGCGAATGTGCTCGCGCAGATCTGGTGTCATATTCTTTGAATCTACTGGGCGAGGCGTGGAGATGGCCTGATTGCCATTCTTCCATCAGGCCACTCTAGACCAGTGAGGAACTCTTGGCGCATTCATGTGGACCTCGTCGTAGGAGCTGAAGAAGTACGACGCCAGCCTAGATACCAGACTGCAAGCCGATCTGCGATCCCCAGGCTGCACCTCCAGGGCATCGACCCACGCTGGTCGAGCAGCTAGAGAGAATCGTCGGCTGTTCTGTTCCATCGAGTCTCTCCCATTGGCGCCGTTCTCTCATGCCATAGGCGATTGCTTTTGCGGGTTGTCCGGTCGTCACTAAGCGTCGCGGCGTCCGTGGCTCTGGTCCTCTCAGCTCCGCACTATAATTTACTTCGCTCAGCACTCCTCGCTTCATCACCACACGTGTGTCCTTATGAAACTGACCTCGATACGGTTGCTCTGTCAACGGTGGCCCTCCCGGCTCTGGTTCCGAGGGCTCCGGGCTCCCCGTTGTGGATGTCGAGATACCAGCACATCGTGGCGAGCCAGTCAGGGCCATCAACGATACCACCCAGGAGCATGGAAACCAGCGACTTGATCATGTGGTTTCTTGCCGGGCCTCGGGGAGCCCCAGGGAGAATGGCACCTGTCCGTAGCCCCCTCAGACATTGCTATATAGCCATCCCCCCTCTTCTAAAAATATCTCACTTCACAGCGAGGACATTGTGACATCCCGGAATGAAGAACAACCCCGCAAGGGTATGGACCAGTCTCAGCCCAGCAAACAGCACAACAAGGCCCCCACAATATTGCTGGCCAGAGACATCCCTCTCATGCGTCGCCGCGAACACTCGTAACGCGCCAACCAGTCCGCCCCACCGCCCCTCCGGGAAAAGAAGAAGAAGAAAGTAATAAAATAAAAATAAAAATGGAATTGGCGCCACTCTGCCGCGACAAACTCGGCATTCCAAGGACAAGCAACGTACTCCTATACGCTGCAGTCTCGAACACGTCGTCGCCGTGTCCGAAGGCTTGTGACCACCGCGGGGGAACGGCGTGCCAATGAGACTGATGACGAAGGGCACGACCCGGTCCAGCGCCAGGTCTGTGGGCGAAAGAGATCTGGCGCGCCCGTGGTGTGGCGCCCGCCATCGATGGTGGGGCCTACATGAATAGCTCTTCCGGAGGGTTCTGCAGCTGATCGAGGAGTCCCCGCGAGCTCTGTCCGAGAAGACAAGTAGAGCAAGCACTCTGGGGTCGGCCCTGTCACTCGCAACCTGAGGAATAGACTGCGTCTTTGGGGGCGTAGTCGGCATCAGTAGCAGTCCTCCACATACTGCTATGTACGTGACATCGTCGATGGACAATGTCGGAGCCGCGGGTGGACAGGCCGGGGTGCAGGTGGGGAGAGGAAAGGTGAAGGCGGAGAGCATCCGCAGAACGCCGGCTGCATGGCTTGGAGGCCCAGTGGAGGCTTTCGCGATTATGTCCATGGAGCATCTGTCGGATACCGGCTGTACGTCTTTCCACGACGAGCGCTTTTTATTTCTTGACTCTCCTTTTTTTTTCTCTTCTCGGCCCTCGTGCTTTCTGTTGGGGGTGGTCTGTATCTCCCAGATTTCTTCATGGTATGACTTGCACCCTACCCACCATGACTACGAGGAGGTGTCATATTCATGTCTCGGCGCCGTCTCCAGGCACTGTAGGATAGCCTCGCTGCTTCCAGTGGCTGGCGGCGGTATGCGTGCAAACCCTGCCTCAAGTGTACCTCCACGTACAGTCTTCGATAGAAAAGCGAGCAACTTAGGACTGGAGACCTAATTAGCTTGAGGAAGAGACCGGTCAGTATGTCTAGGCAAAAGAATCTGAATCCTGTTGCTTGTTCCCAAGTCTTTCTCGGCTTCTGTTCTGGTATTGTCCAACTCAACGTCCCACTTCCTTGGCAAACCCCCTCCCGTCATTCTTGTTTCGAGCAAACTCAGATATCTCCGCAAGCCTGCCGGCCCTCCATTTCGCCCGAGATTATGTTGGACATGCAGCAGATTCTCAACCGACATGAGAGCCGGCGCGACGAGAGCGCCTGTTGGTATCACGTAAGACGCGGTTCGCGTCTACGCGACGGCGGCGGAGCCGAATCTACGAAATAGAACTCGAACCTGCAATGGCAACCCGGAGCGGTGGCCCTTCGGCAACAGGCTTAGGTGGCCTGACCAGCTGTGTGCCCTCGTGAGAAGGCCTCTTCAGGGCTGACCGGAGACGGACCAACTAGGCCTGCCGGATTGTAAGACCTGAAGGTCTTCTTTTGTGAGGCTACCTTAATCATTTGGTGTATAATCGAGTGGTGAATACTACAACGTCTACATATGGAGCCCCTGCCACCATCATCATCGAGACCAGAGCCTCCTCCTTTGCCCCATATAGTACGCGCAGGATGTCAATGAAGGCGACGCCTATCCTATGTATCTGGGATCCACGACGAGATCGCACGCGTGGTTGTCGAGCAAATGAAGCCTAAATATGAAGGAACGTTGGGTGGTCCTACGAGCTTCTGTGTGCCCTGAGCCCTCAGAGGGAACAGCGACGGAAGACCACCGCGTGGGAGATGAATGGCACGCCTCAAATATTGTCCGAACGAAACCAAGGAAAGAGCCCCCTGTATATCACCATCCGAGGAAGCCTGTCGCAGGTTCAAGTCACGTTGTATTGCGGCCAGCGATCTGTAGGACTGGCTGCCCAATCGCCCACGGGGCAACCTGCACGGCGCAGCCCAAACTCACACGTGGCAGCTCTGACGTGAGACCACAAATCTAGTCATCCACGTGGCCCTCCTCGCCAATATCGACAGCGAGCTGCCCCTGCCCCCCCAGAAATGGGTCCCCACCAGCCGCAGCAGCCTCCCGGGCAGCGGAAACTGGGACTCCCCACCCAGGCCGACCCTCCTCGGCGGCGGCTACACGGACGAGATCATCGGGCGCCTCCGGGAGCTCATCTCGGGCACGGAGGGGGTGATACGGGATCCCCTGGCCCAGGGTGGACGCCGCCAAGGTCGGGCCGCCGCAGGGCTCCCCGGAGTACGCCGTGGCGGTCACCAAGAGGTTCAAGGAGGCGCTGGACCGGCTGAAGGCGGAGGGGAGGCTTGACGACGTCGGGGGGGACCACGACGGTGTGGTCTGGGCTTGATTCGGGATTTGCCAGGTGCGGGGAAGTGAAGGGCGCATATGAGAGAGATCATCTCATCCTCGAAAGAACCGCCTCCCAAAAACGACCTTATTTGACCCCCTCAGCGCGGTCTCGCCACCTGCACGGGCTTGCGCTCTCTCTCTCTCTCTCTCTCTCTCTCTCTCTCTCTCCCCGACGGTGAGGTGTTGCAGAGGCCAGGAGTGCGTGTTGGGACTGGACAGACCTAGGTTGCAGAGGATACAATTTGGTTCCTGAGATGGCTACGCGGTGTGAATTTGGATGCTTGGGGGGACCTTGGGGAGGCGGGCACGTCGCCCGCCTCTGAGCCTTTTTATTTTTATTTTTATTTTTATTTAAATAACCGGCGCCGGACATGGTCGATACCGCTCTAGTAACCCTCGTGTGAACCCTGAAAAGCTTCGTCATCGACCTTGCTGCACTGCCGCGACCTGCCCTCCGACACTCTTGTCCCTCTTCAATCCGTGATGCTACCCCCATCCTGACCATTTCATTGTCTCCAGACCAGGTTGGGGCCGTTCTCGCATAGCTGGCGCTGACTTACCATCTTGTCTGACCACACCAGAGACGACATAGACAGGACCGGTGAGATGGAGTCCTTCGCCCTCGCGGCAGAACACTCGGGGGCCATCAATCACATCCACACGGTCACCATCAGCCCGGCCGTCGCCACCGTCGCCAGGGAGCTGAGGGTCGCGGTGACCGTCATCGTGGCGGGGTGGGTTGTCGTGACGGGCATCCGTGGGCTGGCGGGCCGGGTGGGCAAGAATCCGTGAGAAACACCTGTGCCTGGGATCCCTGGGGGCAAGGCGGCCTGGCGCGAGATGGCACGGTCTCGCGGGGGGGGGGGGGGAGGGTGTATTACACAACCACACCGGTGGTGGGAAGAAGGTCAGCACTGTGGCGGAAAGGCAGGACGCCGACCAGACACATCCCAGCCACGTTTGGATTGACAAGGAGATAGTGGAGAGCCTTCAGGCGCGGCCGATACACAATACACTCGACAGCATGCCTTCTCGCTGGGAAGTGGCTCGCATTAGTTGATGGAGGAATGTAAATTGTCTTATGATGAACACGGCCGAGTGGACGTCTCCCTTTTTTTTTTCTTTTTTTTTTTTGGGGGGGGGGGGTTGGCAGGGCTGTCTATAGCAAGTTGAGATATACCATATATCTCAACAAGGGGTCTATCCTCGAGAGAGCAGCTCTCATCTAGCTATTTGGGTCCAAGCCTGGCCAAAAGCTGTCGCGCCCTCGATGGTGGCTGGCGGTGACGTGATTGATCAACCCGACCCAGGATGCCATCGTTGGCTGGAAGTCAGTCGTCTCCCCATCCATGTAAACCCACACCGGCTGCGTATCCATCGGTTCTCTTGGGCCAGCCTCTCTCTAATAACTCCAGAAACGCCCTTGATGGTGCCGGATCTCGAAGGGAAGCTGTGACTTTCCTAGACCCGACTGAAGCCCAAGGACCGTTCCTCAAAGCTCTTTTTCCTGCCACGCCGAGGTTCGAGGTTGATGTTGCTGACACTGGCTACTGCACCGACTTGTGCACGCCACTGGACTTGAGCCCTGGCGTCATCCTCCTGAGCCTAGGCCGCCATCCTCCTCCTCCCATCATCGTATCCCAATAGCACCGCTCATGGGGGCTATCTCCATCCAACTGAGACCAGGCCATGTTCTACAGTCCTCAGAAGAACAGCAGGTCCAGGGGCCTATCCGGGTCGCCATATCTTTCCTTGAACTCCTTCCTCGTCAACCATTGGGCGAGCGGCATCATCGTGTCCTTCATGTCCATGATGCCTCTCTTCTTCTGGTCGATGTGCGAAGCGTCGATGACGATTCGTCTGAGGTGCTCAATGGATAGTGCGCCTGCCAGGAACATCAGGACATCTTGGGTGTAGCTGGAAAGAAGGAGAAGGAATACAACATATCGGGCATGGAA
The DNA here is from genome assembly GCA_026119935.1 of Endothia cerciana. Lineage (NCBI taxonomy): Eukaryota > Fungi > Ascomycota > Sordariomycetes > Diaporthales > Cryphonectriaceae > Endothia > Endothia cerciana. Next base: position 197,084 of record JALRMH010000038.1, on the reverse strand, counting down.
CTTACCATCGTCCAGTAGGGCCGTCAGGCGCGCCGGGGTGCCGACAGCGATGCCCATCCTGTTCTTCTTGAGGAACTCGACCTGCTCTGCGACCTTGAAGTGCTTCGCAAACTGTGTGACCGGGGTGAGCACGTTATCCCTCACCACACGAGGAGCATATCGACCCACCAGCTTCGCGACCACGCTCTCCTTCTTCTGGAACTTCCTCGTCGCCCTGTCTCGCCGTCAGCACACGGTCTCCCCCACTTCTCCCTCGCACGCGGCAGGGTGCAGCCTCACCTCACCAGGTCCGCAGCCCTCAGCCCCGCGCCCGCCACCACGATGGTGTGCGGGCTGCCACACTTCCTGGGCGCCGTCCCCAGCCGCCTCTTCTCCTCCTCCCTGCCCCCCCCGGCCCCCTGCCCCTCGCCGGCCGCAAACTCCTCGAGGAAGCCCGCCAGGTTCTCCTTCACCCTCGGCCCGGCGAAGGCGGTGGTGTCCCTGACCGCGCCGGCGGGGACGTACAGGTCCGAGAGCTCGACGGGGGACAGGTCGGCGCCGAAGCGCTTGGTGCAGGCGGCGACGTGGTCGGCGAGCAGGTCCGGGTCCATGCGGCCGAAGATGGTGTTGACGCCCAGGTCGAGGTCGAGGAGGGCACCCTCGTCCTCGGCATCCGGGCGGCGGCTTTTTTTCTGCCTGGGCCTCTTGTTGGGGGCGGGCGCTGCTGCCGCCGGCTGGGCATTATTGTCCTCGTCTCCTGCGGGAGCCCTGCGCTTCTTGGACCCTGTTGACCTGGTGGGGGTGGGCTTCTGCGCTGCTGAACCCGACATCTCTCTTTTGCGCTGTGGATGAGCGAGTGCAGGTGAGGACCGGCTTGCTCACAGGGAGGGAAACAAAAGACCTTGTGGTGGCTGGGTTGTAGTTGATTCTGGGTGGGGGGCAGTAGGATGTCTTGCGAGAAGAGCAGGGTCGATAGGGGACGAGGGGATTATGTATGAGATCAAAGCTCGAAATATCTCATCCTCTTGATACAAACTAAGTAGTGAGTGGCCGACCTTCCCTGTTCAACAAAGAGAGCGCTACCATCAAAAGTTTTGCCAGCGAGATTTCCCATGATCCATGTTGGAAACTGGAGGACACAGTTCCTGAGAGTTTCAGGCACTGTGCGATTTGGAGCGCTTTACTGCGTGAGGGTGTAGCACACAGCAAATAGTGCAGTACAGTGCGAGAACATCCCTCTATACCTGAGTTTAGGGTTAGGGACATAGGGACTTCACATCACCTCGCCACAGCCGAGGCGGAGGGCCAGTCACGAGTTGACAGAGGACCGCCATCACGACCCAAGGCAAAGGATTTCCTCACCCAGCAAGACCCGGAACACACACACCGCACATCGAGCCCGGGTCCGGATCAGATGGAGGGGCCCTCTAAGAGAGCAAGGCCCGAACCGTGACCGGCACTTTAGTCCCCAAACGTCATGGATCCCCCTGTGGCCGCCGATTAATACCGTACACAGGACTTGCTCTGTGGGGCGAGCGGTCCGGAAATAGTACTATGTACACCCTTTGCTTTGCCCGGTCGGTCGATGACTGATTTGTGGGCGGGCGAGGTCAGATCCTGTTGGGCCCGACGTCGCTTCCTTTCCTCTGGCCCCCCTCTCCTCTCTGGAGCCCAGACAGGACGAGGACCGCCGTGGAAAGACTGCCGCTACCCGATCTTCTGAGGTTTTCCCGGATTCACCCTGTGCGTGGTGTTCTCGGCCTTGCAGACTAGCATCAGCCTCCTTTTCCGTCAGCTAGTTTAGCACACCGCGCGAGCGCCAACCGTCTTGCGCCTGACAGGCCCGAGGCTCATGGTCCAGCTCGACGTCCTGTTTCCGACTGTGGTGTACAGCATTATCACTGGCGGCATCTCCCGTCTCTGTCACCCCCAGGAGTCCCGACGGCGGGTGTGAGCCGTTGCTTTCAGGGACGTGTGGCGGACGGCGCCGGTTCTCTAGAGCCACGCTCGTGGGGTTCAACCAGCCCGGCGATTACGATTTCGATACAATTCGAAGACGGCATCCAGATTAATCCCAGGGGACTATCATATCCCCTTTCAGAGCCTCAACGCCGCCGCCACACAATGGCCCCTCAGACCTCGATCCCCGTCGCGGCAGACGTCCTGGGCACCATAGGGACCATCCTGTGGTGCGTCCAGCTCGTCCCGCAGATATGGACCAACTGGCGCTCCAAGTCGACCGACGGCCTCCCGGGCAGCATGATGTTCCTGTGGGCCCTCTGTGGCGTCCCCTTCGGCGCGTACAGTATCGTGCAGAACTTCAACATCCCCATCCAGGTGCAGCCGCAGTGCTTCATGGCCCTGTGCCTCGTCAGCTGGGCGCAGACCCTGGTCTACCACAGCAAGTGGAGGACCTGGACCACGATGCTGTTGGCCGTCGGCACGGGCCTGCTGTTTGGTGGCGTGGAGGCCGCGCTCGTTGTGACGATACGGGTGGGCCTGACTCCCCTCCCCCCCCCTCCTTCATGGCCTCTTCGCTATTGTGTGTGCTCTTGTATGAGCATCATGCTGACACACGAGCTCCTAGCCGATCTACCTCGCCGGCAACGAGACTCCTGTGATGGTCGTGGGCATCGCTGCGGCAGTCCTGTTGGCAGCAGGGCTGCTGCCCCCGTATGGTGAGATCTGGAAGAGGAGGGGGCGTGTGATCGGCATCAACTGGGTACATGGCATCCCGGGTCCCCTATCGAAGGTCTCAGCACCACTAAAGGCTGACGGAAGCATAGATCTTCCTCGCCATGGACTCTAGCGGCGCCTTCTTCTCGCTCATGGCCCTCGGTATGTCAGCCCTGGTGCCGACCACGGCCCGGCCGGCCCGGCCCTCGCTGACAAGTCATCGCAGTCGCCCAGAACACCTTTGACGTCCTCGGTGGTGTCATATACATAATATGGTAAGACTATCTAGTCCAGCTCCGGCTCCCCCCGGGCAGGCAGGAAGGCTCACACGAACCACCCTCCCCCCCCCCCCCCAACAGCTTCTGTCTCGAGCTGGGGATCTTCACCGCCCACCTCATCTGGTTGCTGCGGACGCGCAAGATCCGGAAAGAAGCAGCGGCCGAGGGCAAGACGTTCGGAGACATCGCGGCCGAGCACGAGGAGCGGGGGACCCCGTTCAAGTTCGGTGAGAGGAAGAGCCGAAAGGTACGAAGGGGGGAGGAACAGCGTGAGAAGGACGCGGAGCTGAGGACCGCGCCTGAGCTGGTCAGGATCCCGGCCCGGACGATAAGTGATGAGGCGGAGACCACGGAGTCGGGGCGGGGTGTTGTCTCGACAGTGTAGCAGGTGGCAGAGTGACACGACGGTTGGGGAGTCGCGCAAGGGCAGGGCTCGGGGTCCAAGCACGTGTGCCGTTCGCGCCGTTGCTATGTACTGAATAAGGTGCATCTTTTCCGGCTAGGACCCGTTGTCATACCACTAAAATAGATTAAGCAGGTCCGGTGAAGTGAAGGTGTCCTCCTTGGTCCTCCACCCGAGCCCAGTGCGGGCCGGTGGCTGGATTAGACAGGCTCAAAGCAGTCCTAGGTACTGTAGAACTCCGTCTCGAAGACCAGCCTGGCGAAGGGACAAGTAAGGGCCTGATTGTCACCCATCTGAGCTTGACGTGCTGATCTCGCTCGTTGATTCGGTCAACGAGGGAGATCAGCGCAGCACTCAGGTGAGGCGAGCTGCCCGGCCCGCAGCTGTCATGGATGTGGCCCGGCTGGCGCCGTCTACGGGATGGCAGTTTATACATACTAGCCGAGCTCGGGAAGAATTCAAGGCATGACATCGAACGGCCGGCTCACCTCCCCGTCCGCGAAACCCCTCCTCCGGTAGCCGAGATTGGGCCCAAACGGGCCAGAAGAGGCCAGGAGTGTCAGGAGCGTCAGGAGTGGTAGCGAGGCTCGCTCATGCCGAGCAGCCCAGGCCTCTCCCCCCCCCCCCCCCTGAGAGCAGAGATCAGGAACCGAAAAAGAGCGGGCGAGACGTCCCACGGGCTGCTGAACCAGCATGCCGGGATGGTACGCAGGCCAGGGTCCTGCTAACAAGGGGCATCGCCATCTGGTAAGTCGGAGCTGGCTTTACCAGGCGGCTGCCGCTGGGCGAGGGAAGTTCGACTCATCACTGTGACCTGACCTGACGATACCTCTGAGCTGACCGCCAAGATCCCGAGGCATGGATCGCAGGCCGGTGAGTCGGGATTTGCAACTAGGACTCGTCAGCCGCATAACACCTAGTCATGTACTATGCATTCATAAATCCAGTATACTTCTCCCCCTCCACCCCGAGCGTGAGTTTTACCATCTGTCGAGGGATACAGTGGGCATTGACACATACTGAGGTAGGCAGAAAGGGCAAGGAGGAGCAATGACCTGTCATCGAGGCCACGTTGTGTTTGGTGGCAGCAGCTTGTACCGCGTGGGGTGCTTCGATGTCTCGACAAGCGTTTTACGTCCGGACGACTCCGCTCGGCCTTGAAAACTCTCTCTGGCCACCGTGTACTCGGCTTGGAGGGGGGGGGGGGAGGCGGGCCTCCTATCCATGGTGAACAAGGGATGGATACTTATTTTATGTCTGCACAACAACGACAACGCCGCAGCATTGCAGCTGCTTCCCATGGGCTGCGACACCGCCGGCACTTCTCAGCCTAGCCAAGCGAGAAGGAGAATTATTGTCTTCACCGGTACCGCGTCAAGGCGTCGTCGATCCAGCACAGTACGTCAAGATCCCCTTTCCGACGTCTTCCGAGGTCTTGGGCGCGCCAAGCCCAGATGCTCTTGACATGTCACTTGACTTAGCAGCGGCAGCGACAGCGTATTACGTGGGCATGTAACGTGCTGGGGCCTCTCGGTGCGTCCCCGTCCGGCTCCGTGGCCTGGTGTTGACGACGGAGTGATTGAGGGGGCTCAATATCAGCGAGCAGCCGCCGGGAAGGGGCTCGTTGATGCGGTCGAGATCTGCAGCGGCAGTCCTTTAGGCTTTGTACATAGCAATAGTTCAGGTGCCGATGCCTTGGGACCGGTCAGCCAGCCAGCCAGCCAGTCTGTGCCCGAATGAGGTGCCAGCGGTCGGTCCAGGGCCAGACCTGTACAGATGGCGTAGCGTCCCCCTAGTCCACAGTTCGTGAGGAGGGTTCGCATAAGTGTGCCCCAACGGTTCGGGGCTACCGATGCGCTGGCACGCTGGTGGAAACGGTACCGAACGGAGGCCACTGTACGGCACGCGGACACTGCAGCTAGACGCCCGCTGGCGGCAGACCTGTCACCTCGTAGCCCTCCTTGCGCATGGCGTCCGCCTCCCTCGGGGCCATCTCGGGTGACACGGTGTATGCCACGACAGGAGCGCCTTGCAGGAAGGGCCAATTCCCCAGCGGGAGGGCTCCCTGAAGGGGCAAGCGTGCGCGCGAAGTGGTAAGCCAGAAGAGGACGAGAGCCGCGCCGTTGCAGTGGTCCACTACAGGGAAGAAGGAGCTGGGTGCCTTTCACCCCCCATCCCAATTGGAGCTGACTGACTAGCGTTGCTCGTGGACATCTGGCATATTGGGAGGACCCTGAAAAGATTCCATCTCACTTACGCATTGGGGATCACCAGTCACCCCTTACTGCTCTGACCTGCCGACTGCGAGCACTGAGTAGTACCCGCGGTGAGCCTCCGGGGTCCCCCTGACGTACTGCGTACTTTGCCAGACTGTACGACGTTGTTCGGGCTTCGCCATGCTGCGGGCTCAGAACTCATAAAGACAGCCCGACCCGGCATATCTGATTGTGACAAGACCGGGACACGTGTTGAGTGTATCTGGCGGCGAGATCGAACAATAGCTTCAGTGGCACCGAGAACTAACGAACAATACGTCCATGGAGGGGCCTTAAGATGGTCACCAGGAGTTTCCACGAAAAGCCGGGCTGGGCTGAGCTGGCAAAGGAGCTTTGGAGGAGAGAGTACTGCCGCGAAGCCAAAGAGCCAAGCCCAGAACCACCTCGGCCGTTGTATCAAAGAGGCCTCGAGGCTTGGGGACTTTGGGGTTCGGAGCGACCTTGCCGCCAAAGGGGAAGCACATGCTGACCCCAAATCCCGGGTACGCATGATCGCGGCTTTCTAGCCACGAAGGACGAGGCCGAGCTCGCCCACGCAGTCTTGCCTCGTCATAGATCGCAGGGTACAGCGAGGACCAGGACAAGGCTCCGTGTTGCCATGCAAGACTGTGCCTCGAGGGATTCCCAGCTGCGAAGATGAGGAGTGCAGGCTACTATCCCAACAGCAAGGAGCAGCCCGTCCTCTCATGGTACCAGGCGGATCGGCTCTGAACCCAGGATTGGCCATGCCCGACTGCGTGTAGAGGACAAGAGCCGCTCGAAGCGGCGTCTGTTTCGATCCTGTTCTCGAGATGAGAATGCCTGCGGTCGGAGCGGTTGTGCGTCAATGATATTGTGGGCCAGACAACAGTACTGTGGACCAGACGCCATTGACGTCTGCTCGTCGGCTCGCAGCCCACAAGGCGAGCGCGACTTCCGGCACCTGGAAGCCCTGAGCGGCGCCATAGAGGTCAGATCTCTCGTCCGTACACGCCGGTGAGGAGACGACGAAAAAAACGGCCGCCGGCCCTGTGCGGTATTGAACGTGGCGCGTGGGGAGCACCCACGGCGTGATCCGGTACGTGCTATGGCAGCCGGTGTCGAGGGTTTCTGTGCAGCGGGAGGAGCCTCGTCGAGACGATCGTCCTCGAGAGGGCCTAGCATGGACAGAGCTCCTGCTTGGGGATGGGTTGGGGATGCCGCCTTTCCTCCCTGCTCGGGATCGTACCCAACGCCATGGTAGCCACACAGAGGTCGAGGCGATCCTCCTGGAGGGGAGACGGCATTTCCCAAAGCAGCCCAGAAGCTCTGGTATTGTGGAGCCGAGTTGTGCATGGCGACAAGGTTTCGAGGTGGAGGGGTGGATCGTTTTACTCAACATTGGGGCGGGTTGAGACGGGTTGTCGGTGACTTGGTGTGTGTGTGTGTGTGTGTGTGTGCAAGCGAGGTGTGGGCACGGATCGTTGCACTGTGGAGAAAAGTGGTAAGTGGGGAGGGGGGGGGGGGGAGCCTTGGAGGGAAGAAATCCTTTTTTTCTTCTTCCTTTTTCCTGCCTTTCCTTCTCCTTCTGATAACTCTTCTCTTCTTTTCTTCTATCAACGTTCTGACTATCGAGCATGGGTGGGCCCTAACCATCTGGCCTCCAGGGGCTCTCCGGGGAAGACAGGAAAGCGGGTGGCCTGCAGCTGACTCGCTTGGGGAGCCGTTCGTGGTTGGTCCAGGCCGTGGTCGGAGGGGCCAGCCGGCACAAAACGGGCCCCAAAAAGCTCGGCCCAGCCCACTTGGGCACATGAGGTGCGCCCTGAGATTCAGAGCCCTTGGCACTAAGGGGTGGACCACCCACGGTGGGGCCCTCGAGCGCCTGCACCTCGGGGGCTCTTTGTACAGTAGCGTGTTCGGGAGGACGAACGAGACAGGACAGGATGGGGCCAAAAGGTGATTACAAGTTCTCGATGACCCACAGCGTGCTCTGTCCATTGCAGGCGAGCGGGTAGCAGGCAGGGAGAGGGATTCGAAAAAGAAGACAAGAAGGAGGGGGGGGGGACCGGACGAGAAGAAGAAGAAAAAGAAGAAAACAAGAAGAAAACAGGAAGAAGGAGGAGGGGGGAGGAGGAGGAGGAGGAGGAGGAGAAGAAAAAAAAAGAGAAAAAAGAGAAAAAAAGAAAGAAACAAAGAAACAAAGAAACAAAGAAAGAAATTAATTTTTATTTATTTATTTTATTCATTGCAGGAACACAAAAGGATGGAAATAATCATAAGCCAGAGCAGGGGTAGTAGTAAAATGGAGACCATTGGTAGCTGCCGCCCCGGAGAATTCCTCAAAATGCCCAATTACTTCTGGTCGACAGCCCCGTCGCCAACGTCCATGTTAAACAGTCCCAGTCCACAATTAAGAGAGGGAGGGGGGGGCCAGAGGGGGAGAGACAGAGGGAGAGCGCTGGGGCAGGATCCAGACACGGCGGCGCACACACATACTCGCCCTCATAGTACACACACCCTCACGCTTCACCCACAGAGCTCCGCTTCCTTTTTCGACCTCGACGCTCGGGTCGGATCCCTTCAAATCTTTCTTCCTTAACGGCCGCCCCTACGTCAGTTCCGAACCCCTCTTGCGTTCACACCTCTCCTAAGGTAGATCCTCAGGCCGCCTTCTTTCCCTTCACGGAGCTCCCCTGTCGTCGCTTGTGGTCCCTTTCTGTCCGCTACGTCTGACCGGTCGAAGCCTTGTATTTCCATTGGACGGGTTGTTTCCTCCTCGGCATGCATACATAGGTACTGCTCTGCCTTTCTCTGGAGCCTCACTCGCCTGTCTCTGCCTGTGTCCCCTGTCTCGGGTTCCTCTACCTGGCGCCAGCCCAGCCGAACCAGCCTCTCCCCCCCCCCCCCCTCTCTCTCTCTCTCTGTCTGTGTGGTGGGAAAGCTTGTGGCCTCTCACCTCTGCTGCACACCGTTTGCCGCCAACAAACACGGCCGATCGGCGCCCTGATTAGTGACAGCCCTGTCACGGCCGCCTTGTCTCCTCGACCGCCTGCTCCCCGTCCGTCTGTAAGTCGCTGACTGGCGACCGGGACTGTCCCTGGCCCGATCTTCAACTGGCCCAGCATTCTCACGGGCTCCGAGTGCCTGACCGCACAGATTGCGTCCCTAACCTTGCCATTACGGGAATCCGTCAGTCAAGGGTGTCCTTGGCTCCCGGAGACCTCAGCAGGGCACCGCAGTTGATCCCTGGGCCGCCGTATCGAAGTACATACATGACTAGGTGAGCAGCCCAGCCGGGAACACCTCAACCATATCAGGTTCGTACCGGTCCATGCTTGCAGAGGGTGAAGAGTCCTGATCCTTCATCCTTCCGTCGACCTTCGACCTCCCCCCGGCGGCCTTGTTGGGAGTGCACACGATCTGGCTGCCAACCGGAGGCGCGACCTCCTCCCACACCATCCCGACGCTCTTTGGTCCTCTTCCATTTTCAAATTCCACCCGAGGACTTTTCTAGATATTGATCCTTCCTGGTACGACCACGTATAAAGCACCGTCCCTCCACCAATTGACGCCAGCGAGGCATCTGGCTCGGCACCAACCCCCCGGGATAGGACGGCCTGTCCTCACTACGGACCTGCATCGCACCTTGGGAAAACCCTCCCAGCGCACATCCCGCACACCTGTCGGGCGCACAATTTTGGCTCTGGTTTCGCAGCTTCTCCCCCCGACGAAGCTCGCACGCCGGGAACGCTTATTAGGTCAGGCACGGCACGCTAAGCTCGAACCTCGAACCGTCGACCGCCCTCGCCGATCGCCAGCTCACCAGCCATCCTGCTGTACCGAGACGCCGGCCCCATCCACTCGGCTTCCGCGTCTTCTCTCGGTGTCAACCCTTTTTTTTTTTTTTTTTGCCGACCCCGGTTCCCCCCCCCCCCGCTTCCAGCCCCCAAAAATTTGAGCTTCGCAAGGGTCTACGCGCCTGCAACTTTCAGGGTCCTTTGGCAACGGTCACTGAATTTTGGACCCCGACTGTCTGCCCGCACTCGATCAATCTCGAATCTTTTCTGAGAGAGTTCCTCGCTACCGAGACACCACTGCATGCCGAAGTCTGTACGGTCCGGGACGTCGAAACCGCCCGCCCGGGGACCCTCCCGCACTTGGACTGAACAGCCTTGGTGGAGGCCGTTCGGTTCAGACCTGAGGTGCATCGCTCTGCCCGAGAGAGAGAGAGAGAGGGAGAGAGAGAGAGGGAGAGAGAGAGAGTGACTCTGAGAGAGAGTGCGAGAGAGAGAGTGCGAGAGAGAGAGAGAGAGAGAGGGAGAGAGAGAGAGAGAGAGAGTGTGTGTGTGTGAGAGAGAGAGAGAGGGGAAGAGAGAGGCCTTGTCTTTTCTTGTTCACTCCTCCCCCCCTCCCCCCTTCCTGAACTGCCTGGCTCCTCCGAGTCAGGCTTGATGCAGGTGCTGTTCGGGTCGAGAATATGCCGTCAAGATACCAAGCTTTGTGAGTCACCAGCCCGCCCAATCTCGTACGCCCCCCTCGCCTATCAGACGAATTCTAACTAGGTGTGCCTTGAAGTCGCGAGTTTCAAGTAGTCGTCCTCGGAGCAGGTGAGCAATCTGACCTCGTCACCTGCGTTGCGGGTATCCTCGCCTGGCCGCAAACTTTGGCGGCCGCGGCGTGCAGATTTGGCTAACAGCCCCCTTTTCTCACCCTTCAGGCGGCGTGGGGAAGAGTTGCTTAACCGGTGGGTGGACCCCCCACCACGCTCCATCGACATGGGCATTGTCTAAGACCCCTGGTCTACCAGCCTGTCAACCCAACATGAAAGATGATCATGTGAACGCTAAACTGACCGGTCGGGCGATCAATAGCACAATTTGTCCACCAAGAGTGGATCGAGAGTTATGACCCGACCATCGAGGACTCTTACCAGAAACAAATGGGCGTCGATGTAAGAATGTCCCATCTCGGCGTGCCCCCTCCCCCCCTCCCTTCCTGGGGCTCACGATACTGATGTGAGGCATTAGGGACGGCAAGTAGTTCTGGAAATGTGAGTGTGTTGCTGTGTTAGACAAGGTGTCTCGGCTGAGCCGCACAAGACTGACCCTGGTCCAGCCTCGACACTGCAGGGACAGAACAGTTCAGTAAGACATGGCACACACTGCCCCGGGTCGGAGGCGGCCTTGCTGACGCTGTATAGCATCCATGAGGGACGTCTACATGAAAAACGGCCAGGGGTTTCTTCTAGTGTTCAGCATCACGTCGCCGTCCTCACTATCAGAGCTGTACGGGCTGAGGGAAGAGATCCTGCGCATCAAGGACAAGGAGGAGGTGCCCATCGTCATCATCGGCAACAAGGCCGATCTCGAGGACCAACGACAGATACCGCGGACGAAGGCTTTCGCTATCTCACAACAATGGGGTGCACCTTACTATGAGGCAAGCGCAAGGACTAGAAGTGAGTGACTGCCTGGGGTGTCGGTGGGGAGGAGGCAGGCTGACGAGGACCAACAGCAAACGTCGACGAGGTCTTTACAGATATCTGTCGGCAGATGCTAAGGGCAGACGACGCCATGGAGGCCATGGACGATCCGGACGACAACAATAGATATAGATCCGACGACAGAAACCGGAAACGACGAAGGAGAAAACGCAAGGATCACCCACGATGTCTTATCCTGTGACCACGCCCTCCGTCATCCTGAGCTGTCTTTTCGATTCGACGACATGAATCTCGACCCTCGGTATCCTACCGCGATGCCTCGTTCAGCAGCAGTGCTGTGGGCCTCTTCATCCCTCGGGTTCAGGGCAGACGACAACACGGACCGTCGCTTGACCGCAGGAATTCTTTTCTTTCCAGATCCACCAGGCGTCATCCCCTTGACCTGCGTGTCTGCATCGTCGCACCGCACATGGCGCTGGGCGTTTTCCGATGTTGCCGGGCTGCACCAACACGGCTCTTCTCTTTTTGTCTTCCAGCGCAGAATTTGCAAAAGACGCAGATGTCCCACGACAGCCGCCCTCAACCGGCCAGGCGCACAACCTACCTACCTACCTCTTCGTGAACATAACTTTGATCAGGCTCATCTACCTGAGCTATATCCCTTTTCCCCTCCCGTACCCAGACGGTGCGACTCTCACCGATCTGAGAGATCACCTGGAGCATCCGCATCACCTCATCCGGTGGATGAACACCAGAGGAGATACGCATCGTTCAATGTTTGCATCAGAATGCGTGTTTCGTCTTGGCTTTCGGCCTTGGATGGGTGAGAAGCACTGCATCTACACTGGCCTTGCGGGGTCCGGTCATGGGAAACAAGAGGCCCTGCGGTGGGAAGTCCGGGACCCTTTCGATAGCGGTATTTTTTTGGGACACAAAAACCGGCGAGTCTGCATATCGTGTTTTCATGTCCATACCTTTCTTCTTATTCTTATTCTTCTTCTTCTTCTTCTTCTTCTTCTTCTTCTTCTTCTTCTTCTTCTTCTTCTTCTTCTCCTTCTTCTCCTTCTCCTTCTCCTCCTTCTTCTTCTTCTTGTTCTCTTCTTTTTCTCTTTACAGTGTATCGAAGGGAACCAGCTGCGCGAAGGGCCACAGAAGATCATTGAAATCAATCAGACCGCATCAAACCAGTCGGCAGGCGCTTGCCTGCCTGTCTCTGCCCTGAAGAGCTGGACTTTCTGAACGTTGGCATTGAAGATGTCGCCCTTGCCGCCTTGCCTGCGGACGGTTGCAGAGCAGCTCTCCTGCGGAGATACCTCTGCACCCTCCCTGCACCCCGCCGTACACCAATGTCCCGTCTTGGGAAGCTCTCGCTGGTCCGTATGAACAGAGATGCAACCACGGCGACTTTGGGTAGGTGCCCTAGGAATAGAGAGCGACGAGGGAAGCACCACCCGCAGCCCCTCACGGCTGTCCCTCCCACACCTCACCGCCGTCGGAGCTTGGACCTCGCAGCACATGCCTCGGAAGGAACCCGCCCAATGCGCTCAGCACCTGCGCCTTCATCACTCGGGCGGGTCATGACGCAAGGCGCAACCAGGCCGTTACGGCATCAACGGGCATATGGAGAGAATGAGTGGTCCTGCCTGCAATAGAAAGCCTCTCAGGCCGATGTGATTCAGGGCGGTTGATGTCTCGACGATCTCACTCGATGGGAGGTCAAGACTCGAGGAGACACGATGGCGCTGGCTGCACGCTCCCACTTCCACACGAGACTGGCCCGAGCCGTCCTGCAGTATTACTATCTCGGGAACACACTCGTCAAGACCTCGAGGTGATGTGCTCTAGGGTTGGACCTGCGCTGGCTGGGTGGGGACAAGGTGCAGTACGCGGCGGCGGCAGGGACATGCTCCTCTGCCTGGTCAACCACCCTAGACGCAGAAGGTGCTCCTCGTCTTCGCTGCTTCTCGATCTTTGCCTACCGGCCTGAGCACCTTCCACGGCCTCATACACGATGACAAGATATCCCTCATGGAAGGCACCGGTCTCCAATGTTTGTCTTCTCAATCACCTCCCGAGATCCTGTCCTCGGTCTCTTCCTCTTCTCTTCCTTTCCTCCTCTCGTCAACCACATACTCCGCCCACCTCAACACATCACCATACATCGCCATTGCCAGCCTACAATACGTTTAGAGAACGTCACTCTTTTTTGGCTTTTTCTTGGATTGTGCTACCTCCCTTCTCAAATTCATCGCTTGTCTCGCGCTCCCTGCTCGACGCTCTTTTTGGAGATCATTCCTTTGCGTGCAGCAATTTCAACGCTTCTCCTACTACACATCCCCTGTTCCCACAGAACATCCTGCGATCTTTACCGTCCTTCCCCCGTCTCAGCCGTCCAGTATGAGGATCAACACCCTGGCGGCAGGCCTCGGAGCCTTGTTGTGGCTCGACACCGCCCACGCGGATACCCTTCAGATTGGTCCGTCACCCCTTGGCCCCCTTTCCAATCGACTTCGCCCCCTAATCTCCAACGCAGGCCCTGAGAGCATCAACGCCAGCACCGTCGGTGTCACTCCTGACCAGAGAGACCCTGAGGGCCTCGGGTCTCCTCAGCCCATCAGTCTCGGCCCCTCCAGCCCTGACGTCTACCTCGAGATTGACATCCACATGGGTCAGACCTCAGCTGGCCACGGCCCACCATCTCTGCTCACCACCCTCGAGCCTCTGTCTGTCCCCACTGGTCGTACCATGCTGTCTTTTGGCATCTCTACCTTGACTGTTGGCGCCGTGTCCTCGGAACTTGCCCTCTCCGAGATCTCATTCTTCGGAAGTGCCACTTCTGCCCCACCACAGACCTCACCTGCTGATCCCGCTGTTCTCTCCTCTCCCACTGTACCTTTCAATATCTCGATTCCGGTGCCCCCCACTCCAGGTCTGAACATGGCCAGTCACAATATCAAGCTCTCTTCTAGGGGTTCCGAAGACTCTGATGACGTCTCGCACCTGGACGACTGTGATGAAAACGGTCTCGGAGGTATTGGCAATAGAAATGGCCTCAGCGGCAATGGCCTTGGAAGTGGGCCCATGAACGGCCTTGGTGGCAACGCTCCAGGTGGAAATGGACTTGGAGGCGCAGCAGCCACAGTCACCGTCCTCGCCGCCCCTGTCAATGGAGCTGGCTCGGGCAACGGACTCGGTAATGGCCTTGGAGGGTCGGGAAACGGCGCTGTAAATGGGCTCGGAAAAGGGCTCGGCAATGGCCTTGGGGAAAATGGTCTTGGAGGCGCTGGTGGCCCGGCGACCATTACCGTTCTTGCCTCTCCAGGTGGTGCCGGCTCTGGAACTGGCCTAGGAAGCGGAGCCAACGGCAACGACAACGGCAACGGCAACGGCAACGGCAACGGCAACGGCAACGGCAACGGCAATGGCAACGGCAACGGCAACGGCAACGGCAACGACAATGGCAATGGGAATGGCAATGGTAATGGCAATGGCCTCGGAAACGGACTCGGCGGGTCTGGCCTTGGAGGCTTGGGTGACGACTGCGACGGGCCGGGTGGCGCTGGCGGCCTAGGATCTGGACTGGGATCTGGGTCAGGAAATGGTGCCTATGGAGGAAATGGAAATGGAAATGGCGGCCTCGGAAACGGCCTCGGAAACGGCCTTGGTGGAAATGGACTGGGCGGCGGCCTTGGTGGTGCTGGTGCTGGTGGACCTATTCAGACTATCACCGTTCTTGCTCCCGGCGCAGGCTCAGTTCTGGGTAGCTCTGGGCTAGGAGGCTCAGGCTTGGGCGCGTCAGGAAATGGGCCTGGAGCTGGTTCTGGCCTCGGGAACGGTCTCGGAGGTGCTGGAGGCCTAGGAGGCAACGAAGCTGCCGCTACAGTCACCGTTCTCGCCATTCCTGCTAGAGGCGCGGGAGCTGGTTCCGGAAATGGACTGGGCGGCAATGGCGTAGGTGGTTCAGGGCTCGAGGGGAATGGGAACGGGAATGGCGGCTACAATTACGGCTCCGGCGGACCTGGGTCTGGCAATGGCCTTGGAAATGGACTTGGTGGATTGGGAAATGGTCTGGGCGGCGATGATTGCGGTGGTCTCGGGGATGGCATGGGCAATGGGCTCGGCAACGGCCTCGGCGGCAACGGCCTCGGCGGCAACGGACTCGGCGGCAACGGACTCGGCGGTAACGGACTCGGCGGCAACGGACTTGGTGGCAACGGACTTGGTGGCAACGGCCTGGGCGGTCATGGACTGGGTGGCAACGGCGCTGGAAACCCCATCACTGCTGTCTCGATCACCACGGTCTTTGTTGCCTCGTCAACCGTCACTGAGATGATACCAGCTGGCAGCGGAGGCGCAGGCGGTCTGGGCGGCGGTCTTGGGGGCGGTCTTGGGGGCGCGGGAGCAGGAGGCGACGGCCTCGGAAATGGAGGCAGTCTCGGAGGTGCGGGAGCAGGCGGAAACGGTCTCGGAAATGGAGGCGGTATCATCTCGACCGTCGCTGTCGTCACCATAGATGGTGTTGGAATTGGCGCTAGGAAAGTGGATGCCGGTGCAGCAGACTCATACTCTACGCCAGCGTACGAGACGGCAGCACATGTCACACAGTCCCAAGCTGCTGCTGACCGACGAAGCCCATCATATCTCCCGGCCCTCGTCGTCTAGGCCGCGGCGGTGTTCGGACTGTTCACCCCACTGGTGAGCCTTCTCGGAGTCTGATCATCCATTCCCGGCGGACGATGCGCTCACACCGGTCGGTACACAGCACTGACATATGGACCTTGCTCGACAACACCTCACCTCGCCGGGCCTATCACTAGAGTAGAAATTTTGGAGGGGAGGATGGATCATTCTTCGAATCAAAAAGCAAGGGAGGTCACGGGGGTGTCAGAAGAGTTATGAGGTCTTTTACTCTGGCCATGTATTTATCTATGGGGAGCTTGTTCATGGGGATAACAGGGTAGACCTCTAGACTCACAATGATTTTAGACACTGTTGACACTCAATTGTCTTGCCTGCGCCCCTCCGTCAGATTTTGGTATGAAAAATGGCCATTTGGACTGAAGGACAGCGCCGACACCTCTGGCCGTCAACATGAATATGTGTCGAATTGGGTTCTGCAAGCAGGATCAGGAGGCATCAAATATACCTCATCAGTACAAGGCTCATGAGTATGTCAAAAGTATGAGCTCCATGTTGTCGTTTGATCCTCCCGGATCCTGAAAAGCTGTGAAGTCGACAGTCAAACAGGTAAAGTTCTCACAGAGATCGGATGCATCAGTACAATGGCATGTGGACGGGGGGGGCCTTAGCCGTAAGTTCAAGAGGATGGTGCCGATAAACTTTGGGCTTGGTGGTGGATTTATTGTGCTGCTTATCTTATCTCACTTCACTGGCGCCGAGTCCGCCTCTTTTTTTTTTCTTCTTTTTTTTCCCTTCTCCTTCTGCTGGCTGTCTCGAAGCGGCAGAAAAATTCCCTGCCCTCGTAAATCGTTCTAGCATACTTTGCCCACCTGGCACAAATTCACTTCACCCATTTCTGCGAATTTTCTCTCACGGTAGAGCAATAAACTCTTCTACAACACCCCAGTCCTCCTGCTCGATATAACGCAAACAACAAAGAACACTGGAAAGTCGAACCCTCCCTTCCCGCGAAATAAAACAAAAACAACAACAAACAAAGACGAAATGTCCAAGTCCGAAGTTAGGGCGGAGGAGAAGGCCGCGTCCTCGTCCAAGAAGCGCAAGCACGTCGAGGACCGGGACGGGGACGGTGCCGCCGCGGCGCCCAACAAGAAGGCGAAGAGGGACAAGGGTGGCGACAAGAAGAAGGCGGCGACGAAGAGCAAGAGGGACAAGAAGCAGGGCGGGGACGGCAAGAAGAAGAGCCACCGGGAGCGCAAGGCGGAGCAGGCTGAGGCGCTGAACCATGAGGAGTACGATGTCGAGGACAGGGCAATCGACGCCGAGCCTGCTGTGAAGGGAGCCGCCGCGGGAGACGGGGGGAAGGCGTCGAAGGAGGAGGATGGGGAGAAGAAGAAGAAGAATAAGAAGACTAAGAGCAAGAAGGATAAGAAGGAGGCGAAGATGGCCGAGGAGGAGGCCGAGACGGCGGCGGCAGTCGGCGGAGAGGAGGGGAAGAAGCCGAAGAGGGACAAGAAGGCGAAGAAGGACAAGACCGAGGGCGAGCCCGTCGTGGAGGAATCCGAGGGCGGCGACAAGAAAACGAAGAAAGACAAGAAGGTGAAAAAGGCCAAGAAGGAGCAGGAAGTTGCCAGTGGCGACAAGGAGGCCGATGGGGACCAACAGATGGCGGATGCCGATGGTGTCAATGGGGACGACGGCAAGTCTGCCAAGAATAGCAGGTTCATCTGCTTCGTCGGTACGTCAACCTCATCCTCACCATCCCCGTTCCCCTCCCCGGAACCTATTTTCTTTCTTTCTTTCTTTCTTTCTTTCCTTACTGCGACGTGCTAACCAGTCCATCCCTGCGGAACAGGCAACCTTCCCTACACGGCTACCCAGGCCGACATCAAGGCGCACTTCTCGGCCCTGAAGCCGACGTCGGTCCGCCTTCTGACGGAGCGCGACCAGCCCCAAAAGTCCCGCGGCATCGCCTTCGTCGAGTTCGACAACTACTCGCACATGAAGACGTGCCTGGCCAAGTTCCACCACACCGAGCTCACCGACGCCAAGGGCACCACGCGGCGCATCAACGTCGAGCTGACGGCCGGCGGCGGCGGCAGGACCGAGGGCCGGATGGGCAAGGTCACCGAGAAGAACAGGCGGCTAAACGAGGAGAGGGGCAGGCGGATCGCCCGGGAGGAGCAGGAGAAGCTGGAGGGCGCCAGGGCGAGGGCGGCGGCGAAGGGGGCGGAGCCGAGGGAGGACGACCGCGAGGAGCACTTTGTCCACCCGAGCAGGCGCGCCCACGTCCCAGGCCGCAGGTCGTAGGCAGACAAACGAGTTGCGTCCCCCCGGGGCCCCGGGGGGGGGGGGGGGGCTGGGCATTTATCTGGGCGAATGTCTGACTGGACTCCGTGTGTCGGTAGCCTGGAGGAATGTTCTCGGTCTCCTCCGCCTTCGGAGAGCCGGATACCGTGGGTGGCTGGCTGTGAGGGGAGCCAGTCGAACCACCCCCCGTCCCCTTCTTCCTCACCCTCCCAACGAGAAACATCTCCCTCAGCCCGCTATCCTACACTCTCGCGACTAGCTACTCAGTCGATGTTAGGGAGAACAGGCCACCGCATCACCTCGCGCAGGCCTTGCCGGGGATTTGAAAGGATGGTCGTCACGCCCTGTTCCTCTTGAGCAACGCTCAAATATTCGGTGCGCCAGCGAGACCGGTGGCTGTTTTTAAGGAGATCAGGTCTCACGGGGAGCCGGTTCCTTCCCCGGACCGGGAGGCTCTTGTCAGGATATGCGATGCGACAGGACCATCCGGTTTGTGAGAGGGGGGGGGGGGAGGACCTTCCATGGTCGAGTACCCCGATGCAGTTGGCGGGAAGGGCTGGATGGACTCCTCTTATGGGCATCTCATGCAGCTTTGTTCGTGGTTGGATCTACGTCTGCTTAGGGCGTCCTCTACTCCATGTGCCGTTCGATAGATAGAGTTGATTCTCTGCTTTTGCATGATACCCCTACCAGTTCTCCAAAGACTGTCAGAGATTCAAGCACAATTTCATCCTGTCTTATCAGTGTCACTTTCGTTCTCATGACCAGATTTTGTGAGATCAGTGTTTATCGTGCGAGGTTACAAGTAATAGGTTTGAGGTTCCCCATCCCAGAGCAGAGGAATCCTTTGCTTCATAAAAGACACGAAAAATATCAGAGTTCTCCTTCCTTTCCATTTCCAGCCCCTGTACCAATCCTCACAACTCACCAGCTGCTATCTACAGAAAACCAAAACAAAAATTTCAGGGATATCCTTGGGGTGGTGGTGATGATGATGGTGATGTTAAAAGTAATGCCGAGTGTACGCCCATCCTGCTGCACAAGAAACAAACAGAATTTGGCCAGGAAGACCAACCTTGTGCTCAAGCGGATGTTTAAAGCATCGAAAGCAGACAAGATGCCGGAAGGCCGAAGTCACACTGCCAGGGACAAAGTCTCCTAATCCAAGGCCAATCAAGGCCATTTGATGCTCAAAAGATTACCTTGGCAGCAGAATGATGGATCCATCCGCCCACCTCAGACTGCGCTCGTGGTTGACAGGGCGCCATTGCAGGAAATGTAGCAGCAGGATGTTCGAAAAACCGATGATTGATCCCCTTGTTCGTGCTCTTCTAAATGGTGACAGGGAGCCTTTCTGGGGTGAAGCAGTCGACCCTTTCTAAAAGCTTTTCCGTCTCTTCATACATTGAAACAGCAGCAGCACGTCGTATGAAATCGCCGATCGAGCATGGATTCTGTCGTGGTTCGGTGGTCCGGTCGCATCAGAACGTTTACATGATTGTGCATTTCGACTTCTTCGTCTTCTGGGTCGCTTGAGGCCTCGGGCTGAGCACAGCACTGTGGTAAGGTATCAAGTCAGTCATCCAAGTCGATCTCAGTCATCCCACAAGATTGCCACAGTGGGCTGCCGGGTTGTCTTCATACCGAATAGCCTCGTCAAAAACGGCCTTCAGATTGCGCTGGGTCAGTGCAGAGCACTCCAAGTACTTGTGCGCCCGAATGTCCTGGGAAGTTCTAAGGGCTTCGTCGTAGGTCACAGGCTCCATTCTCTTGTCACGGAGGCTCTGGATAGTATTGGGGTCCTCCCTCAGGTCGAGCTTCGTGCCGACCAGGATGATGGGGATATTGGGAGCATGGTGGCTGATCTCAGGGTACCACTGCAACCGTGTCAGTCTCAAAGCCTCATGGGCCGGGCTCATTAAACCCTCTGGGTATCCACCGAGGAGAGGCCCGGTTCGGGGAAGGTAGTGTACGCACCTTGGCCTTGACGTTGTCGAATGACGGCGGGCTGACGATGGAGAAGCAGATCAGGAAGACATCGGTCTGAGGGTAGGAAAGAGGTCGAAGTCGGTCGTAATCCTCCTGTCCAGCAGTATCCCAAAGTCCCAAGCTAATCGGCTTCCCGTCGACCATCACACTCGCAGAGTAGTTGTCGAAACTGTAGGGGAAGGATGATCAGTCTTCGTTGTGCACGTGCTGGCGGCAATAAAGGGCCGGCCCCATCCCGAGAGCCTTCGGCTGGGGCGACGGTGGATGCAGAAGGTCGGGTGCGATTGCACGTACACTGTGGGAATGTATTCGCCGGGGAAGGCATTCGTGGTGTAGGAGATGAGGAGACATGTCTGGTGTTCGAGGTCAGCGAATCAATGATCTGACGTGACGAGCTGCAGCAGAGAAGACCGAGCAGGAGGGTATGCGGAGTTAGAGACGGGCTATGTTTGGAACATACCTTGCCGACAGCACCATCGCCTGTCACGACGCACTGCAGTTGGCGAGTTGAATGGTCAGCCTGCTGTCTGCGTGGCTGCTCTGCACGGCTGGACTGGATGGGGACATGCGAGCCGCCTCCAGCTGGGAGAGGCTGGCAATGCCAGAGCCAGAGCCAATGCCGACGACGATGCGGTGATCGCTAGGACGAACCTTGATAGACTGAACCCCGGGAGCAGCCATATTAAATCCAGACGGGTGATGCTTTGGATACGATCGAGTCGGTGTTGCGGACTGCAAAGAGGAAGGTTGATATGGGAACGTCGCGCGTTAAGCTTCAATCTTGGTGCGACGACTTCAGAGGAGTCTGTCGGCCGACCGGTGTTTGCAGATATGAAGCAGGATGTGTGATAGAGTGGATGTGAATGTGTGAGGTGGTAATCAGGATGGCGTTTGCAGACCAGAGAGGACCAGGCAGGGCAGGGCAGGGCAGGGCAGGGCAGGGCAGGGCAGAGCAGGGCAAAACAGGGCAGGCAGGGCAAGGGGCAGGCGAGGCGACGTTCGAATGCTGGTCACAGAGCTCAGGCCTCTTCACCTCGCGCGGCGTGATGATGTCGATGACAGCTGGGCGGTAGTGGAGACGGGGGATGACGATGACAGCAGCAGCAGCAACAACAACAAAAACAACGACAACCAGAGAGGAGTTCCGGGAGCTATGAAGGAGGGAGAGGTCGATCTGGGTATTGCCGCATGAAAAGACAGGAAAGGTTTTGACACGACCGGAACGGATTGATGCCGCAACACGACTTGGGCGGGAGTTGAAGGTCAGGGAGGGGATCAGGAAGATCAGGTTCAGCATGGTGGGCCGGGTGAAGGGTGCTAGCAGGGCCCAGGTCCTCCAGTTGCGCCCTTAGCGGGCGGTGGGGGAAGTTTCCAGGCGTGCCAGGTTGGAGGTCCGGCGGGTGGCCACCACCACTGGTCTCACCAGCGGGTAGGGGGTAACGGACCGGGGCCACCTGGAGTTTGTGACAGGGAGATAGCAAGTACCTCACGCCCGCCAGCTGTACGGGCCGGTACCTCGCACCGGGCAATCCCATATCAAGGTGGGGCCTCTCAGAGAAGAGGTGAGGACTTCAACTGCCTGGGCGCCTCTGGCACTCTCGTCTCAGGTCATGGGACATCGGGAGGTGAGACGCTTGGGACTGCACACCTACCTGGGGAGACAAACGGTGGGAGGGGAGAGGACCTGCCACACCCGTCCAAGGCTGGAGGTCATTTGTAGGTTCAACTGCGCCGGCCCAGAAAGTCTGACCCTTCTGGAATGCGTCTGGGCTGCTTGGTGTGTGTACGTCCAGTGAGGAAGCACAACGTCAGGAACAGGAACCAAGAAGCGTCATAGCGCAAAGGTGACCCCGTGGCTCCTGAAGCTTAGGCGATCTCTTGGGTTGCAGTTTGCCCTCCAAAGT
Source organism: Endothia cerciana (assembly GCA_026119935.1). Lineage (NCBI taxonomy): Eukaryota > Fungi > Ascomycota > Sordariomycetes > Diaporthales > Cryphonectriaceae > Endothia > Endothia cerciana. The sequence continues at coordinate 175,227 of JALRMH010000038.1, read as the reverse complement.
AGATAATAGGATGGGGATCGCTACTAGCCCAGCAGCCGCCTGGTCTTTCAACAGCAATATCAAAATCAAGTGGTTGGATGGGAGCAACCGCGGATGAGATCGTCACTATGGTATATCATGCAGCCCGTTATTGCTGCCGGCAGTGGACTGAGAAGGAAGAAAAAGCCTCCCCTTTTCTTTTGTTCTATCTTTTGCCTTCCCCCCCCCCCCTTTTTTTTCCTTTTTTTTTAAAAAAAAAAAAAGGAAAAAGGAAGATGGAGAAAGACAGGAGGAGAAGAAGAAGAAGAAGAAGAAAAAGAAAACTTTCTTCAGGACTGGAAAAGCAATAACAGAGCAAGACCTGGGCGATGAGTCTGGAGGAGTGACTTCATATCTTGGGGCTGTTTGTCCAGCGTGGCCCCTCTCCCTACGTCAGGGACACCCAAACGGCAGTGAGGCTGAACGATCTATCACGGAGTCCTTGACTTCGGCCAACAGCTCTCGAGAAACATTTGCTCCGCGTTTTACATGAAATGCGGAGCAACAAGAGCTCGGATCAACGGAAGCGAGAGCCTCATCTGGACTCCAGGGGCTCGAGGCTTCGTCATCGCGAACATAACCGCTCTGTACAAGCCGAACTGACCACATTGCGGTTGTCAGGTCAACACGCCACTCAAACCTACGCCTAGCCGTCATGGTGACACAACCAGGATGGACGGGATCATGGAGACCGATGGCCGTCCTGGCTCACGCCTAGAGATCCATCCCAGCGCCTGGGGACCGTTCTCGATTGGGTTCGATCACGCCACAGTTAAGGCTGCAAATTAGGAGCTTGTTGTTAGAGTACCAACTATCTGTATCCAGAAGTCCTGGCGCAGACTTTGAAGCAGGTCATGTAACAAGGCTCTTGGACCACCCAGTGTTTTAGCTTCCCTAGGGGTCACCATGGCGCAAGTGTGGATTGCCTGATTCGTTGTTTCAAAACTCGTCGTGTCAGCCCTCCCGACTGATCCATCATCCGGGACGAGAGGCCGTGTCTTAGGATCCATACTGAGCCTCCCTCCCGCCTCGGGTCGCCTGTTAGGCACGTAGCCTTCTCATGCTTGTGAGGTTTCATCAGAGAGGGAAGACATGACGCCCCTCGCGATGGGCTTGGCTGCGGATACTCTGCCGAGAGAACCCCCACGAGACTCGGAACACACTGCTGATGTTCCGAAGGCTCCATCCGCCGGTCGGGGATTTGGGATGCCCAGAGGTCTGGTGCGAGGATGGGACACCTCGGGCACAGTTCAGGAGGACCTCGCGACGGCGGCCGTCCTCCTGGGGGATCTCCTTCCCGAGCCGGAGCCACTCTGACGAGGCTCATCCGGGCTCGCAGAATTTCACATACCCGCGACCAAGCCGTCCATGTCGAGGGAGACGGTGGAGTTGGGACTGATCGCTGAGCTTGTGGTTCCAAGAGGATGACAGGCCTTGCGAAAGGCTCAATGGTACACCGGCAAACGGCTAGGAGACAAGTCGCACTCGCGCGGTGACCCGGTGGGGAACTAGGGCTGCAACACTCAGAACATTGGGCGAGCTTATCGATAGGACAGACCAATGGACCCCCCCCCCCCCAACTTGTACACTCACCCTAGCCGTAGGGCGCTCAATGATGGGAGGGCACCCCTTCCAAAACGCGCCCGACGCGTCTACCATCGAGGTCGAAAGCATAGCAACCATTCCACCTCCAGCAGCACTGCAGCCCAGGAGCCACTGGGCCCATCTCCTTGCCCTGCACCCAGCATACAGGCGGCCCAAGCACACACGAGTCGTCCAAGATCATGCTCACGGTCTAAATGCCAAACGCACAGGGCTCAGCCGGGCCGTCCAAGCTCCCACTCCCCATCCGCGCACGCCCTCCCCCCGAGATGCCACCAGCAGGCCGTCCACGCCAGCGCAGCCCCCTCGGGGGCGGCACCACGCCAGGGCGCAGCTCCTCGCATCCACCGAAGTCCGTCAGCAGCGAGGGCGGTCAGCCCGACCTGGCACAGACCCCCGTCCACAACCCCCGCGCCTCTGCGCCGCCCGCCTCCACCACCCGCTTCTCCATCCGCACGCCCGGCAACCAGGTCGTCGACTTCCGCGCCTCGAGGCAGCTCCTCTCCGCCTCGGGGCGCAAGCAGCCGACACAGTTCACGCCCCACGGCCGCGCCGCCATCCGCGCCCTCGACTCCCGCCGCGCCGCCATCAATGAGATCAACACCCCCGGCCGCAACAGGCGCCGCTCCGTTCGCGACCAGCGCGAGACCCCCCGGGATGTCCTGCGCGCCCTGAGCAAGACGCTGGCGCCCAGTAGCAAGGTGATAACGACCTCGAGCTCGTCGTCGCCGGACGATCCGACAGCCACCGGCGGCGCGCGGAGGCGACGGAGCGGCCGGGGCCGGAGGCCCGCGGTGACGATCCCCGAGGACCCGGACGACAGTGACGATGAGTTCCCAATTGACAGACCGCGCTTCTCCCTGCCGATCGACGAGGACGCCGATAGTGACGGCGAGCTTCCGCGGCCGCCGAGGAGCAGTGGGCTCGAGGACCTGGATGATAACCTTACGATGCAGAGTATCGAGATGCCGAGGAGGGCCACGATGGGGTTGTCGCAGAGGTACTCAATGCGGATGAGTGATTACGGGCCGCTGGGGGACGGACAGAGTGATGATGGTGATGGGGGCATCGACCCTGCCTTCTTCCCACGGCCGCAGTGGGATGACGATACGGGCGACGGGACGGGAATGGGAGGCGAGGATGCCACGCTGGAGAGGCTGGACGATGAGGTTGCGAGGCGAGAGACGCTGGGCGGACGTATTAGTGACTTTGGTGCGATCGACTTCAACCTGGATGCGGGTGACCAGAGCACGGTTGTCCTGGCGCCGCAGGTGCAGTCTTCGCCTGAGCGTGAGGTTTCGCCGCCTGGGAATGAACCATTTGGCTTCGACGACGAGCCACCTCCCCTCGGCGACGAGCCTCCTCCTTTCGGCGAAGAGATGGATGCCGGGGATGACGCGCCATTGGATTTCGCGGGAGGAGACGACGAGGACGTCGGCGTTGGCGACACGGCAGCAGAGGCCGTCATCGCGAGACAACTGTCGAAGTCGGCGGGACGGGTGAAGAAACCAGGCAAGAAGATCTCTCGCTACGGCATCGAGTATCCGTCGCTTCCTACGAGCGTCGTCAAGCGGCTTGCGCAACGGTTTGCGGGCAAGACCAAGATCAACTCGGACACGCTATCGGCCATCATGCAAGCGTCGGACTGGTTCTTTGAGCAGCTTGGTGATGACCTCCGGGCATATGCAAACCACGCGAAAGGCCGAACAATGATCAACGAGAGCGACATGTTGACCCTCATGAGGAGGTATGTTCATTTGATCCTATCCCCGTTCGTCACCTGGGTATCGTGGTTTTACTATGTCCCATGTTGTATGTACACACCAACCTAACCGCTTCATCTTCCTAGACAACGGCAGACGAGTGCCTCGGCGACGCCCTATGCCCTTGCGCAGAGGCATCTGCCCAGGGAGCTCCTACAGGAACTGCGCATGCCTGCTCTAGCGCCTGCGAAGAAACGACGAGGGAGGGCCAACGCAGGAGAGGACGAGGAAGTGACGTGAGGCTGTGACGGTAGTTGCTCAGGCCACACTATGCAAAAGCAAGTTCCTACCACTGCGTGTTTCTGCGGACGCGCTTGGCCACCTCGGAAGGGGGCTTCTTGATGACCATCCACAGCATTATGGCCGTAGCGAGGGAGAGACTATACCTATGAGGGTGTCAGCATGTGCCGTCTCCGATGGGTTGGAAGGTGGCGGTGCCATGAGATATCCATGACCGGGGATGCATGGCATGCAACTTGGAGAGGCTGCGCATGTGATGAGCCCAGCGGAGGCTTGACCAGATGCCGCGAGTGAAGACAGGTAGGTGCTGGGCGGTCTAGTTCTCGTATTGACGAGGTATAAGGAGAGGAGAGAGGGCTTACCAGGTGAAGATGTACTGGGCGTGGTTGTTCCTCAGGTTGACCTCCGCAGGTCTTCCCAAAGGAATGCCCTTGGCTTCGTACTCCATGACCTGCATGTAGTTCGGGTCTAAATGGTACCCATTAGCAAGATATCCGCAGGATCGATAGTCTCGATTGTGAGAAATGTTCTCTGGCCCAAGGCCCAAAGCACTTACCCATCGTGGCCTCGATCCAAACCGCCTGTGCCCCCGTCAACTCGGCCATTTGCCTCACGTCTGGGAAGTAGAACTCGCCCTTGTCCGGTCTATTCTCAGGCGTAAACATGTTCTTCTTCCACGGCTCCCTCAGCAACCCCTCCACCACCACTTCCCCCTCCGGCATTGCCTCCCTCGCCCTCTTCCTCCTGTCCCCCAGCCGCTTCGGTATCCAACCCCGGTTCACAAGCACCGTGCTCCCGCCGTCGCCCTCCCTCTCGAGCGGCGTGATGACCATGTACCCCTGCTCGCCGTCCCGCATCCGGGGGCCGATCAGCATCTCCTGGTCGTGCCTGAACCGGCCCCGCGTGACCACCCGCCTGTAGTCGAAGTCGCCCACGGCGTCGGGGTCGACGCGTGGCGGCAGGGGCAGGGGCTCCCGCACGAGCCGGTCCTCGCACTTGGCGATGAGGTCCGTCTTCCACCGCAGCCGGTAGACCTGCCACGTGCCGAGCGCGAAGGCCGTGACGGGGATGATGGCGAGGATGATGAGCCCCGGCCCGTGGCGCCGGCCGGTGCGCACAAGCTGCGGCGGGTTGTCGAGGATGGAGTGGAAGCCCGGGTCGTCGGCCGGCTGGCGGGGCCCGCCATTCTGGGCACGGGGCCGGGTGTGGGAGAAGGGCCGGCGAGGGTGGTGGTGGTGGTGGTGGCAGGGTATCGTGCGAAGAGGTTTGGAGGTGGTGTCTGTGAGGGTCTGGACGGCCTGCTTACCCGGCGAGGGCCTCGCCAGGCGCGCGAAGGCCTTCATCATGGAGTGGGAGGGGCTGAGGAGCTCCAATGCGCGGTCGTCCGCTGCCGGACCGCACTCGAAGACGTCGTAGGTGGTGAGCCCCGGAGCTCTGAAGACGCGAGCCGGTATCTTCTCCGGTAGGGGCGCGGGCGCACTCGCTGGGTATACGAAGATATCTCCCGTGACAAGTGCTGGCCAGGTGGACGTGAGCGCAGTGGGCCTCAAGCCGTAGTCATCACCGCCGTCGAGGCTTCTGCGTCCGGCTGGGGGTGGTATCCTCGTGTGTCCTGGGGGCTGAGAATGGTTGGCGAGACTTTTTGGGGATGCGCACATCGAAAGCTGTTCTGGGGCGGATGATGCAACTAGCTCTAGGCGGTTGGCCAGTGGAGCTTCCAGGGCCAAAGCTGCGCAGCTTACTACTCTGTATGTACCGAAGCCAGGGGTCGTCCCGCCCCCGGAGCCTTGGCGATGCCTTACAGCAGCCCACCCGCGCCAGTGCTACGCTGCTGAACCCACCTCCCGGGAGGCGGCGGCAACTTACCAACCCAGCGTATCCTGAGGAGGAGCTCATATCTTAAGTGTTTTCTCTTGGGCTTTTTGCTTCTGGCACTCATCCCTGTCCCAGAGATTACCTTGGTATCCCGTGCGAGCCTGTCATCTGTACTCGTCCGCCTCAATTTCAGCCGAGCCAAGGGAGGCATCTCGCCGGGAGCACACCTCACAGGATGGTGTTCTTCACCGGCACCCTGCAGGAGGGCATATCGACCGCCCTGCACCAGTCAAAGCTCGTCGTCTGCCTCGTGACGGACGGCCAGGAGGAGAGCAGGACATGGGAGGATGAGTATCTCGCGGACGGCGCCATCGCGCCCTCCCTGGAGAAGGATGCCGTCGTGCTCAGGCTGGAGGCCGGATCCCAGGAGGCAGGGTATCTGGCCGCCATCTTCCCACTGCCCAAGGTCCCCACGCTGGTTGTCATCAGGAACGGAGAGCTGAAGGAGTATGTTGCTGCCGGCACGGGGAAGGGGGAGTTCCTGAGGAGGGTCGGGAACGCCTTGGGCGCGCAGGCGGGGGGCCAGGGACAGGCAGGTCCCGGTGCTTCTTCTGCTGTACAGACGACGTCTCCTGCTCCTGTGGAAACAGTCTCCTCGGTGGGTACGCCGACGGCGGCGGCCGGCCCAGCCCAGACCGCACCGTCCGCCGGCCAGGCAACACTAACCTCGAGAGCGCCCGGGGTCCCTACGCCGCAGACCAGCGAGGCGGACCGGCAACGCGAAGCAGCACGCAAAGAACGCGACAAAATCGAAAAGGAACGCCGCCGCAAGGAGAAGGGCAAGATGACCGCCGAGGAGCCCCAGGACCAGGACCCGGAGCCGGAGCCCAAGACGAAGCAGAACGACGCGCTGAAGAAGGCCTCGCAGCAACTCGCAGAGCGGAAGGCCAAGGCGCGCGAGGAGAGGGCGCGGGTGCTGAAGCTCATTGCGGACGACAAGGCCGAGCGAAAGGCGCGGGACGAGCTGCGGAGGCAGGAGAGGGACCTGGAGCGCCGGGCTGCGGCGGGCGAGGAGGTGAGCACGCCCATCCCCGAGGCTGCCGTTCCCCCTGCCTCACCGGCCGGGAGGAAACACGACCAGTGCGCTCTCCAGGTCCGCCTCTTCGACGGGTCGACCATCAGGGCGCGTTTCCCGTCCACAGCCACGCTGTCTCAGGACGTGCGAAAGTGGGTCGACGAGAACCGCACCGACGACAAGGACCCGTACACATTCAAGGTAATCCTCACGCCGCTGCCGATCCGTACCATCGACCACGCCACGGAGGAGGACCAGAGCCTCGAGGAGCTGGGGTTGACGCCGAGCGCAACGCTCGTACTGACGCCTGTGGATCGGTACTCGGAAGCCTACACGAGCTTGAACGCCGGGCTGACGAATCCCGCGTCGAGGTTCGTCACGGCTGTATTGGGCTTCGTGATGAACACCTCGAGCGGAATTGCCGGTGCGCTTGGGGGACTAGGATCGGGCGGGAGTGCTGACAGTGGAGATGGGCAGACGAGTGCTGCTCGGCAAGAGCAGGGCCAGTCCCAGGCATCGACATCAGGAAGAGACGGTGGGCGGATCAAGGGGTTCCAGAATCCTGATGACAGGCCGAGGGACCATCAGCTCTACAACGGAAATTCGGTATGTCCTGTGACCCCTGTGAACAGTGCTACAAGCAGCGATCCTGACGAAGAACAGCTGAATTTCGAGCCCCGGAATGACAATGATGACAAGGATAAGTAGACTTTATAGATGAGGTTCACTCCCAGGAGTCCGGACTTTGATGCCGTTAGGACCCTGTAATATCGTTTCACACAAGTATTTGCGGAGCTCGCTGCTTCACATCGCGATGCAACGCAGCATGTGCAATTATGCTGTGATGAATCGAGTTGTTTTTTCTTCCTCTTCCCTTTCCTTCCCGATCTACCTGTCTCTCATCAGGCCCGCGAGGGCCGAGTGAAACTAGATGATTCTCTTTCTCCTTCCCTTCGTTCCCTACGAGAAGGCGTGTTTCCTATCAGACCATCCACACATCCGCCGCTCCGGTTCCATTATGTGTCTGATTCCTTGCTGTTTCTTCACAGCCGCCCGGCCAGCCCATTTCCGGGCTTAGTACCTGCTAGCAGCGGCCTGGCAGGCCTTCAGCTGCTCCATGTACCAGCCGCAGATGGACATGTTGCCCTGGTGCTCGTCCATGCAGCTCGTGAAGCTCTTGGTCGCCATCGCGCAGTTGGGGTCGGCCTGCTGGTTGGCGTAGTATGAGCCCTGCTGCTGCTGCTGGGGCGCGGCGGCCTGCTGCGAAGCCTCGGCCGGCTCGCTGGAGGAGGAACCGCCGAACATGCCCATTATGCCGTTGGCCACGGTGTGCCCGACCGCAACACCTCTGCACGCGAGGAGAATCCCGTCAGCACTTCGTCTCATGAACATCGCGCCTGCCACAACTCATGGCTTCTGGTTTCTCTTTTTCTCCGCGGCGCCACCTTGGAAACCTGGCATATATACAGGGGGAGAGGAGGGGGAGACACATACGCAGCAGTGCTAGCCATCTGCCCAAACAGTCCTGAGCCGCCGGACGACGTGGGCGCTTGTGCGGTGGGAGGTGGCTGGTGAGGGGCCCGGGTCGCGGGCGCGGCGTAGGTGGCGGCCGGCCGGGTCTGCTGCTGGGACTGAGGCTGGGTGGAGGTACGCGTAGGGACGGTCGGCCGGGCGGGTGCGCGCCCGCCGCTCACGGATCTCTGACGAGGCATTGTCGGTGTGTGTGTGTGTGTGGTGAGAGAGAGAGAGAGAGGGGCCAGGAGAGGTAGTATGTGTTGTGGTGGTGAGGTTCGAGGGGAGGCGACATCGAAAGGAATGCTCGGAAGTCGAGGTTGAAAGTCCGGGGCAGAGGGCAAATTGGCTTAGGTAATGGGCCTTGGAAGCCAATGGAATTCACGCTAATTCACATGGGCCAGGGGCTTGGTGGGCGGGGACCCGCTGCATTTAGGAAAAAGAAGAAAAAAAAAGCGATTAGGTAAAGAAAGGGAGAAGAAAGAGAAAATCCAAAGATACACACATGTTATCTCGATATGCAAGGGGGAAAGGAATCATCAATGTCATGAAGCTAGCAGACTTAGAGCTCAACAAAGTCATCAGCAGGGAAGAAGTACACTGTTCTACATAGTACTATGTAATTGCCCGGTAGACAACTCCGGCGTCTTCATAGTTGAACGAGTTATCGACGTATTTTCGACTGTCTCTTAGGTTTCGCAATAAACGAACCAAAAACATCGCCCCCCTGTAGACAAAGAACTATCTCGATGTCATGATATCAATTTATTGTGGGGTATCTCTCCATCTCGGCCAAGAAAATACCAAACGCCTGGTCCTGCTGCCATTGCTCTCTTGTACCGGAACTAGATTGACCCCAGGATACGAACAAGCCAACGATCGTGTGCCCGAAGCGTCCGACTAGTTCGTAGCTAGCGTTGAGGCTTTGCGAAGAGATGCGTGGAGACCAAAGTCGGAAGTCTGCAAACGCTGCGTGCTGTAGGGATAATCGAGAATATCCTTATATGAACTTCGAATGGCCGTAGTTTGATGGCTCATGGCGGACTTTTGTCTGCGCCGATGGGCTACGGCTAGGTCACAACACCCAAACACTGGCCGTTTTGTTGCGCACGCGCTTGACGCCCTTCCAAGACAGTACAACGCTGTGTTGTAGTGGGGAGAACGTCTTGACAACCACACTGCAGGTGAGATCGCACGCCTGGCCCTAGAGAAGTGGGCCATTTGGACTGCAAGGCAAGTAAGTATGGAGAGTGGAACTGCGCCTCCAGATGCAGAGCTGCCGATGGGGGGTATGGGGGTATAAACTTACAGAGGACATCTTCTGGCAATGTGGTTGGCAGTGCGGTTGAGTGCTGTAAGGGGACGCTCAATTCTTCTTTTTTCCCTTCCTGGTCTTCTTCTCGCCCTTAGACTTGGAGCCCCTGGACTTTTTGGACCTCTTCTCGGGCTCCTCGGTCTGGCCCTCTTCAGCCGAGCTGTCTTGGCCAGGGTTGTCAACCTTGGCAGCCTCAGCAGCAGCCGCAGACTCGGAGTCTTCGGCGGGCCTCTTTCTGCCCTTCTCGGCAGCTGCCTTCGCGGCCGCCCTCTCGCGCTCCTTGGCCAGCTTCTCCTTCAGCTTGGCGTTGATGTCGGCGTTGTCGGCCTGTGAGCCGGGTAAGCACGCTATCGGGAATGAGGAATCACGGAACCGTACCAAATCAGCTCTGATGAAGCGGATAGCAGCCTGCTTGTCGAGAGTCTGCGTTCTCTCGGCAGGGAGCTCCTCGGCCTTCTTAATCTTCTCGAAATACTGTTTCAGGCGAGAGAGCTCTTTGGCGATCGGGTGCGTCCTTGTGTCCACACCGTTTAGGCGCAGGGAGGCTTGAGAAATGTCAATGAGGGTAGCCAAGAGAGTATGATGAAAGATAGTGTCTTACAGTGTAGGGTGCTCTCGATGGCGTACGCGACAGTAACATATAGCTTGGCCCGATCGAGCAGAGGGAGCCTGGATGCGGTCTCGTTCACGTTGGAGAGGAGAGGTTTCAGCGAGGCCTCCAGCTCGTCGATGTTGCCGTCGAGTTTGTCGAGGTGGGCGGTGATGTCTGTGATGTCCATGATGGGCAGAGGCTGAGCGATCAGTTGGCGACCGTCGCGATGAATCGAGGCTCGACGAAACAGAGTGGTGCCAATGGTCGAAGCCAAGAGTTGCAGATGCCGGTCCAGCGAGCCCCGTTGAGATTGCGCCCTGGCTGGGGCGTCGTGTACGGAAACGTTGTGGTGCTGTCTAATTCTCCCCAGAGACGCAGGCAGGCCAGGCGCCGCAGCAAAAGTCCCACTGCAGAACCTACTGCGTGGTTTGAAAGTTGCATGTGCAAGAAAATCGATCAGAGATGCACGGCTGCAGGGATCTGAGCAGGGGTGGTTCCATTCCTGCGGGTCGGAGACCATTGTACAGAGACGCCCGGCGTACAGCAGAGCGCGCTCCGTAGCATCCCGCTAAAAATTTAGAGGCGATCCGCTGCTAGAAAAAATGTCTCCGTCATCTAGCTTCAGCGACCATTGCCTCCCACGCATGGCCACCCGCCTCACTCTCTTCATCTCGCCATGAAATGAGGACGGCCAGAACATCATCTGCCTCCAGATGACTTGAGACTCGTTCTTCCGACCAGCAGCCACCAATTTGCGGTCCCGTTCACCACACGGCTGTTCACGACAGGCGAGACGAAACGCGAGACGCATCTCTCGTCGCTTCCGGTCTGGAGGTGCCCATCCTGCAAGAACCCTGTCTTCGACCAACACCGTTGCTATGATCTTTCGAGGCCCCTGAGGACGTTATTCAATCTGTATTCCTTACGCTGCAGTCTACCGCTATCGCGGGTGTTTGCGCGAATACCTAACAGACACGCAACATGGAGCTGCGGTAACATCTATGCGGGCCGGGGGGCCATGAGACTGTATTCTTCAGAGGGCGCCGCTGTCAATGTCGAGAAACCTGCACATAACTCCTCGCACGATGCAGATATCGACGATCTGCCCGAACGAGGATCCTTCGAACCCTTGTCTCACCGACCCAACTTCCGGAGGTTGCTCGACGATCTGGAGGAGGACCCTTGGTACGAACCAGGTGCACCCGACGAAGAACTGCAGACCCCGATTGGAAAGCCGTATACAACTTCTCTCCCTAGGAAGACGAAGGCGGAGAGGGAGGTGGAACAGCCCAAGGAGGATGATAAGACCGGAAGGAGAGTCCATGTTCTGGGCTACGACCCCCGCGCCTACTTTATTGCCCATCGTCTCGCCGGCTACGAGTATCTCGACCCTATCAAGCTTCTCATACATAAGAAGGCCATCATGAATAGCTGGGAGTTCGAGGGCAAGCGGCTCTTGGTGTTGAAGGGTGACAAGAGGAGTATTCGTAGTCGCGCCGAGGCCGAGTGGGTGGGGATGGGAAAGGCCCTGCCCAGTTCCGAGCACATCGAGCAGTTGATCGTGACGCTTCCCTGCTGCCAGACGACCACGGCAATCCACAATATCAAGCACCGCATCGACAACCGGACGACGATCTGTCTTATCCAGGACGGCTTGGGTGTGGTGGAGGAGCTGAACGCGACATTGTTCCAGGACCCTACCACACGGCCGACGTATATCCTCGGGCACATGACAGCCTCGGTAGGGTTCTTCAAGCCGATCTTTTTCTCCTCCATGCTCCGCAAGCCCGGCAAACTATACCTCACGGCCCTGGAGCGGGGCATCGACCTCCCGTCCTTCGTCAAGTTCTACCCGCCTGTCGAACGGCGCTCGAACGCCGTCCAATTCATGCGGACGCTGGTGGCGACGGACGGTCTAGGCGCGGGCGGGTACAGCCTGGAGAACTACCTCATCAAGAAGCTCCCCGCGATCGTCTTCCAGTGCATCATCGAGCCCATGGCGATCGCGATCGACGCCACGTACGACCAGGTCCTGCGCAATGAGCACGCGATCCTGCTCGCGGACGAGCTGCTGGAGGAGCTGTTCAACGTCATCTGGGCGCTGCCCGAGCTGACCAACTCCTCCAAGGTCGTGGAGCACTGCGGGATGGACGCGCTGCGGAAGCACACGCTGAACCGGCTCACGGACAAGGGGCAGTCGCAGAGCCTGCTGCTCAGCGCCGTTCGTGCCGGTAAGATGGTGGACATTGATTACCTCAACGGGTACTTTGTCAAGAGGGGCCGGGAGCTGGGAATCAAGACGCCGCAGAACGAGATGGTGATCGGTGCCGTCAAGGCGAGAATAGAGGAGCGGAGGAAGCAGCTGAGGGGCTTTGTGCCGTTTGAGGGACTGGGTACCCTGGATTCGAGTACAAACTAAAGCGGAGGGATCCGAAATGGGATTCAAAGATGTGACGGCATCAAGTGGGCTTGATGATCCTGGAGTGATGTTGACAAGCGGGTTCGGCGCCGCACAACTCCTGTCGCATATGAAATGTACACAAAGTCTACATGGCGAATTGGTTCTGCATCGATGTCATTTCCACTTCGAGCATATTGTCTCCGTACTGATCTCTACAGACGACTTGAGTGCAGCCTGATTTTCTCATTACTATCCACAGGGGGATTTACCCTGGGACGGCTGCCGTGACACTCGAGACACTGACATGGGATACAAGTTACTTCATCCCTTGCTCTTCTGCAAACATTCTCAGTATTTTTCAAATACCGTGAAAAGATGGCACATAGTGAAACCCTGCGGATGCTGCTGGACGACCTCGGGATTGTGATTTCAAAAAAACGTCCGGGACCGTGGCGAATGGGTTGCTTGTTGATTTACAGTAAAGCCAGTCCAAGCGCTATCGATAACTCCAATGCCTGCCGCCTAGAGCAGCTCGACCCCCGCCAAATTATTTCTCAGGGTTCGCAACGGGCAGCCGATGATACTAGGCGTTTATACTGTTCCTCAGAAACATAAGCTCCTTAGCCATGGACGATTCAGAGCTCGACCAGGTATGGACACGAGGCGGGCAAAGAAACCGGGGATGGTGAACGATGCTGACAACACGCAGATCCGCAAGGCCCGCCTCGAGCAGCTCAAGGCGCAACAAGGAGGTGGCGCCGGGGCAGGTGGCAGCTCAGGCCAGGGGGGTGCCGAGCAGAAGAAGTAAGTAACCGCCGGCGACGGGATTGGTTGAGTTGGTTATTGCTGGAGGTACTGACTATTCTGGTGTTCTCCGGCAGACAGCAAGAAGGTACGCGATCATCGTCCCCTGAACACCTGAGACCATCGCATCCATAACTCTCCCCCCCCCCCCCAACGGCCCAATATCCGCCACCGGGCGAGATCATGCGACTATATTACCCCCTACTCGGGAGGAAGCTCATGAATGTGGAATGCTAACCGCCCATCTCGCCTCCCGCAGCGGAAGCCCGGCAGTCCGTCCTCAGCCAGATCCTGCACCCCGAGGCCGCCGACCGCCTGGGCCGCATCCGGATGGTCAAGGAGGAGCGCGCGACGGACATTGAGAACCGGCTGATCATGCTGGCGCAGACGGGCCAGCTGCGGCAGAAGGTCACCGAGGATCAGCTCAAGGATCTGCTGAACGCCGTGGCGGAGAACAACCAGAAGAAGGAGAAGATCGTGATCAACCGGAGGAAGGGCTGGGAGGACGAGGATGATGACCTGCTCGATCTGTAGGCGTCTTCAGGCCCCCTCCCCGCGGCCCCGAACTACCTCCCCCGTGGCGGGTGGGGCTGCTACAGCAAAAGCAGGGGTGACAAGCGAGTTCCGGAAAGTCAAGGACACGATGCTATGACATGATACCTTAATGCGATTCTATTTGATCCGATTGGGAGAGGGTATTGCCCCAGCGGCTCTAATGGTCGTGGTATGATACAGTGGTGTACAGCTGCCCGACAACATCCTCATGCTGTCGTCGTCCCCGGCTGCGACGTCCTCCCAGAAGCCTGCGCTTTCTGCCGTCTTCTCTCCTCCCTCTCCCTCTTCCTGATCTCCCGCAGATCGGGTGGCCTCTCCACCCCCAATCTCGCCCTCAGCTCGTCCACATCACTCTCCAGCTCCTCCTCCCAATAGACGTTGATGACCTCCTCGCTCCTCCACCCGTTCCTCAGCGCCCACGGGAGATAAATGTCCACGAACCTCCTCCTCTCCACCCTCTTCAGGGTCAGCGCGGCAAACATGCTCAGCCCCGTCATGGGCAAGCCCGTGTTCGCCCACTCGAAGGCCTTGAGCGCGACCTCGCCCTCCCTGACAATCGGTAGCCCGGTGAGGGCGTGGTAGAAGTCGTGGCACTCGCGGTACCGCTGCATCACGTAGGCGCACTCCTCGTCCTCGATGTAGCGGACCGCGGACCGCGTGTCGGGGGAGACGCCCTCGCGGTCCAGCCAGGCGACGTACGTCCCGCCGACGGTGGTGGGGGCCAGGGTCCGGAGGTGGGAGAGGTTGAGGGAGGTCGAGGTCAGCCGGGGGCGGTCGCGGAGGATGCGGCGGCCGGTCGGGGAGCGCAGCATCGCGTCGCGGAGGCGCGGGATGAAGTAGGGCGTCGAGGTCGCCTCGGCGAAGGCGGCGATCAGGTCTACTGGGGGGTCAGCCGGGAACGAGGGGGACTGGAGCTTTAGGGGGAAGGCCTGCCTCCGCGGTATGGATTTAGGAAGGACATGATTCCCGACCCGATGGCTAGTCCGGCGCGCTCGACGCGCGTGAGGGGGACATGACCGGGATAGTTCGGCGGCGGCCGGTTGAGCACGGAGAACGGCCGGCGGGGGCCTGACGATACCGCAGCCAATATGTTTACGGCTTGAAGGGTGCCATTGGTGCCCCGTGGGAGCGCCGATGCTCTCGGCCGCGGGAGTACGAGCTTCGTCATGGGAAGAGGGTCGGCCTGACAGCGAGCATCGCGACAGGTTGTGCGTACGGTGGTAGGAACGGAGCTTTTTCGAGAATCGTTCAATGATGTCGGGACCGGCTGGGAGCTCTCGCAGCGGCCGGCAAGACACGGCAGCTGCTGTACGCCAGGTGGGGCCGGCCGGGGGCCCGTCGCGTCTCACGGCACGGCGGCGTGAGTCTAGAAAGCTAACCTCCTGGTTCCCTCACGGCATACACAGTGCTCAGTACTCGGTCCTCAGTAAGTATAATTACTCTACCGTGGTGCATTGTTATGAGATTAACTCTGCTTGGCCCCCCCCCCCCCCCACTCCTTTCTCTCTCTCGTTGCCGTGTCCCCCACTCGTTAGGCGGTGTCGAATACCAGGCCTGGGCTGGCTGGCTGTGAGTCACTCGCGAAGACTTCCTCATCTCGTCGTCTCGGGGAAAAAAAGAGGAACCTCGGACTCATCACAACCTAAATCATCGTATATAATGGCGGGATTGTGACACTTGACTGCACTCCTCCGCCCATTCAAGACATAGTCACCTACCAAGCCGCCAGGACGGGCTTGTATGAAGCCGAGTCGGAGGTAGACCTCGTGGCCGAGGGAGCCCTGGTACTTCTCGATTCAACTATAGCAGGGGGTCCAGAGTAAGTTCACACCCCATCAAACACTCAAAGCCTTCCCAGCTGACTTTCCAGGAGGGGTCGCTTATGACCTATCGGAGTCGAGAGGGCTGTCATCAAGATGGAAGACAAGCTCGAGGAGGTTCATGAAGAGCTTCTGGCCTGGGCTGAGGGCATTGGCGTGGAGATCAACAGCATACGGCCTATGAGACTCTCCGGACGTGGTTTTGGAAGTGAGTTACGGTCGCAATGCTGCTTCCCTGCCAGACCACGAGCTTTTGCCTGCACCTGAACAGAAAGACGTATTGCAGGTTGCCTAGTCCTGAGAGTTGCATGCGAGGACAACCGGCCAGATACTGAAGCCAAGTGCTAATACTGCGCAGTCGTCGCGACGGACCACATCCCAGAGGACACGGAAATTCTCACGGTTCCGTGCTCGGTCCTGCGAACCATGGATACTGTCTCGTCAACTATCGCAAAGAAGCTGCCAAAGGACATGACTGTCCACGGCCTGCTCGCCGCGGATCTAGCCCTGAATCACACAGCAAACGCCACGAGTTATGCAAAATGGGACGCCGTCGTCCCCACACGGGAGGACATGCAGCTTTCGATGCCACTGACCTGGCCTGCCTCCCTGCAGACATTTCTTCCCACGGCCGCGGCGAGACTCTTGCAGGACCAGCGGAAGAAGTTTGAAAGGGATTGGGACCTTGTGTCGGCCGCGTTCCCGTTCCCCACGACGGGCGGCGTCGGGGCCTCGTGTGCGGAGGACGAGTACCTCTACGCATGGATGCTTGTCAACACGCGGACGTTCTACTTCGTCACCCCGCGGACCAAGAGACTCCCCAAGGCGGACCACATGGCACTACAGCCCGTTGCAGATCTGTTCAACCACACGGACAAGGACGGCTGCGACGTCGCCTTTGGTCATAATACCACGTACTCCTTCCAGACCAGGAGGGCGTACGACAAGGGTGAGGAGGTGCACATCAGCTACGGGAACCACCCCAACGACTTCTTGCTCGTCGAGTACGGCTTCGTGCTTGATCAGAACCGCTGGGACGAGATCTGCCTCGACGACGCCATCCTTCCCTCCCTATCCAAGGCACAGAAGGATGAGCTCGAGGACGTAGGGTTCTTGGGGAAATACGTACTGGACGAGGGTACCGCGTGCCACCGCACACAGGTGGCGCTGCGCTTGTTGCTGACGGACATGCACCACGGGCTATCGATCGACGAGTGGCACCGATTCGTGAACGGGCTGGATGATGGAGAGAAGAGCCAGCGGAGGGTAGAGGGGATCTTAGTGTCACTCCTCGAGGACTACGACTCGGAGATTTCGGACAGGTTGGGGGAGCTAAAGGCCCTCAAATTTGAGGCAGGCAGTGAGGATCTGAATCAGAGTCGCAGGGAGATGTTGCTCAAGCGGTGGGAGCAGATACAAGGCTTGATCAAAGGGGCTGTCAAGCGGCTGAAGTGAGACGGTGCTTGCCAAGCACTTTGAGAGAGGCGGGTGGCTGTCACAGGCCTACAAGCCGTTTGTAAGCAATCTTGACACAGTGGAAGCATGATATCAGAGGGCGGTTTGCAGGGTCCCGGTCTGACGATCACGCTCATCATCAGGTATGGCGACCATTCGACCTTCCCAGTCCAGAAGGAGTGAAACCACGATTGGGCGGAACTGATTGCCAGACATCAGCTCAAGAGGCTACACTGGCTTTGGCAAACACGCACACAGCCTCCCAGCTTTGCGCATGAGATCTTCTGTCCGCAGTGCAAACTCATGCTAGAGCATATTTAGAGTACGGCCGCCAACCTCCCCTCCATCTGCACGTCCGTCTTTCCTGGCGTCATTACTTCACAAGCACATGGTATATGCAGATCACTAAACACTCACACCATTCGGCTTATTGATCAGATGGCTTGTTGAGCATGGGCATGCTCAACTCATAGTAATCCTTTCCCTAATACTGTTTCACTGAGTACCCGATAACTGAACTTCACATTTTCCTACTCAAGTGGTGTATCTACCTACCTCTGCAACCTTGTCATAAGCATGCTCCTAGCTCACACTCTATGCCTCGTACCCCCCTGACACCATCCGGATCAGACCAATGTCACGTTCTGCCTACATATTTGGCAAGAGACGCTACCGTGACTCGAACCTGCGCCCGTCTACTGAACAGGGACCTCCGGATGAAAGAAGGTTGGGCGAGGAGCAGGACTCATGCCCCCTCCTGTCCAATCTGTCTGCCACACCAATACAGATCAGCGTCTAGCCACATTTAAAGCACAGGAAAGACTCTAGACTCACTAGACGACTCATGTCAAGAGAAGAGCAGCTCCAGGTTGTTGTGATAGCAGCACTTAGGAGGAACACATGTGGAAACGCGTCCTCAGGGGACCTCAAGATCCAGACTCGAGTCATGGGCTTGATTCACCCTCCTGCTTTTGCCCTTTGTTTGATTCTCTTGGTCGGGTTTTTTCCCTTTTTGTTTCTTTTTACCCCCTTCCCCCTTTCTTTCCCGGACGTCTCACTAGGGCCTTACTATCTGGTCATACAAACAAATTCATACGTTCGCACTAGGTCAAATGCAGCCCTTTGAAAATGTATCATCCTGAGGACTGTATTCGTTTCTTACCATGTGTGTTACTTCTCGCCAAAACATTCTCTCATTAAGAGTTACAAATTCCGGAGTTGGATAGTACACTTGGTACCTGCTGCACCGAGCTCAGTCCTTCAACAGGGGCAGACTAATTGAACACTTCGAGTCTGCGTGCGGACGAGTATGATAAGCGCATTGTCAATACCTGCCAAAATCCGGTTCAAGGACATGCGAAGGGGGCTGATACAAATGATCCACCTAGCCACTCGTCGATGTGATTCACATCCGGACCGTTCCGGTAGTGGGCATTCAGATTCTGCCACTATGAGAGACCGGTTGATATGATTCACAGCATTTAGTGGTCAGAGGTCCCCATCCTCTCTACCAGCACCACTAGCAACTATATAACCCCGATTACTTCAAGCCATAACTCTGGACTTGGCTTCTTCTTTCATTCACATCCAACCCACAGGCTCTCCCACAGCCCGGGATCTTACTGGCCCCTCCCAATCCCTTGCTACACTTGGTCTGCAGTGAACACTGACTTGCTTTCTATTATTGCTTGGAGGGAAGCACTCCTGTCAATAACCTGCGATACGTGGAGTACTCACATACCACAACGCACAAGTGACAAATCTACCCACCTTTCTGTAGTGCAGGTAAGTATTCTCAGAAGGTCTATAGGTCTCTCATCTTGGAGATGTTGTCTACTGGTCGAGTATCGACACAATGGAGTATCTACTGTAATGTTCTTGAGCTTCTTTCTATTTGGATCATCGGTTCCTGCTCGTAGCGTCCCTCACTTCGCCTAGGTAGTACCAAACCTGGCTGAAGCACATATCTGGGCAACACAGCGTCAGGAGGCCTGTGGAAAGAATGCTTCGACATATATGTGATTCTAGTTGGACAAGTGGTGAGTTGCCCCTGGAATGAAACAATATGAAAGGCCAGTTTTCGACTAACTTAAGCCAGAATGAACAAATTAAGAGAGGGGCTACAACTCTGAGCTGAATCCTCAGCTGAACCTCGACTGAGAAACAAGGGAGAAGCTGTGACGCTGTGCTGGATTCCCATCTAGCCCAGGACTACACAATCCCTGAGGAAGGCACATTGCTGCACTGTATCCTCAAGCATAGGGACAGATCGACGCTGGGCTGTGTAGTCACCTGCCTCTAGACTAGACAACTTATATGGGAAGGCAAAACACTAAGCTAAGTCATTCTGCATAGGGAAGGCACGGCGCTTGCCCAGGAAAGCCTGCAACACTTGCTCAAGGAAGGCACAGCACTTACATAGGGAGGGCACAACACCCGCTTAAGAAAGGCAACGCTTCGTAGGGAAGACAGGATGCCTGCTTAAGTAAGGCACGAAGCTGCATATGGAAGGTATGACACTTGCTCAGAAGAAAAAAAGGCACAGTGCCTTTCAAGGAAGGCACGACGTTCGCTTAGGTAAGGCACGACGCTTCAGAGAAAGGCACGACGCTTCAGAGAAAGGCACGACGCTTCAGAGAAAGGCACGACGCTTCAGAGAAAGGCACGACGCTTCAGAGAAAGGCACGACGCTGAGCTGCCTACTTGAGAATCAGGGAAAGCACAGCACTGAGTTAAATCCTTGTGGAGAGAGCAGTCACGACCATTTGGTGTTCAGCACAGTCGCCGCAGTCGCCGAGCAGTGGTCATTCTCGGCCCTCAAGACCTTGACATTAACAAAACCTCACGTCGAGCCAGCACCAATGCAGTACAGCTTCGAGGTCAAGACACCAACAGTACTATTCAGGTTCGTACTGCTCTCTTGTATAAGTCTTTTTTTGCCACAAGGAATGCCAATATAGCTAACATGTGGACAGATACCAGGCGATCCGCCGGACTTTCACGATCCAGACGGTCCCGTTGCCTCTGATCTCCGCGACAATCACCCGAAAATGGAGGATACAACCTCAAACACATCTCTCGAGTATGAGGCTGCCATCATCAGGCGCGACCTGTCCAAGACTTGGGAGCCGGTTGCCGCACCACCGTACTTCGCCGAGTTCAGAGCTCACCTCAACGATGCGACGCCCTGGTTCCACAGTGTCCAGTCCGGCTACTACGCTACCGTTAAGGGAGACCCTCGCAACAAGACACTCGATGGCGGTCCAGATCAGAACTTCTGTCTGGGCCTGCTTCTGGGCAAGTTTTCCGTTCGCGGTGCCTACCTGGATGCCGAAGTCATCATCACGTCCATCAACACCGCTGATTCAACCCTCGAGACCACCACGAGACGGTTGAAGGAAGCCACAAGGAACATAGAAGAAAAGCGACCCATCGGTGTTGTGATTCAGGAAGGAGCTACGTCATCTGATACCCACGGGTACCCATTGTTCCCTTGTACCATGACAAAGGACCAGGACAGCTGGCCGCTCGGCTGGTTCGTGCCCACCTTTATGTGGCCAGAGCCTGCCAAGGGCGGGAAGAAGGTATGGATGGTGAGGCTGGAGAAGTGTGACATCAGCCGTCAGAGCTGGTGGGCAAATGCTGAGCACGGTCAGCCTCCAGCCCTCGCTTCTAGGGACTTCATGACCAAATCTA
This sequence comes from Endothia cerciana, assembly GCA_026119935.1. Lineage (NCBI taxonomy): Eukaryota > Fungi > Ascomycota > Sordariomycetes > Diaporthales > Cryphonectriaceae > Endothia > Endothia cerciana. The sequence continues at coordinate 154,564 of JALRMH010000038.1, read as the reverse complement.
AGACACACCAGTGCCAGGCTTGTGGGGAGACTTCACCACAGATCTTTCAGCACGGCTTTGTGTGTCTGAATCACAATTGTCGCGAGTGGTGGCATTCAGATGGGCACATCATAGCCCGCGATTCCAGTCAGGTTCAATGGGCCTACAGCGACAGATTCCTCAAGGAGCGCTTCGCCAGGTCATACGTCATCAAAGCCCTGGAAGACAGCTACCCAGCTCTGTACAAGAGTGCGGCCGCGTTCAGGAAGGCCAACTATGACGACCTCTTGCAGGCTACCCAGAGGAACCCCGACAACCAGAAGAACATTGTGGCTCTGTGCCGTGGGCTGTTGAGAGGCTTTGCATGCCCCCAGTGCGGCATGCTCAACTCTCGCGTCCGATGGCACGAGTGGCATTGTCGTAATGCCGGCTGCTCGTTCAAGATCAGCGCACCTCCACCTACTCTCACACCCAAATTTCTTGCTGGGTGTACTGCCGTGGAGAAGGCGCAGAGAAAGTGGGCTAACTTTGACTACAAGAAACAGGTGGGGTTTTCTGGAGTCAAGGAACTCGAGAAATTCACGGCGTATCAGTTTACGCTTGCCCCAGGATGCAATATCAGCATCCTCAAACCAAAGCCCACGGCCCTGGCAATGGCCAATCAATTCTTCACCAAGATGCTGGCCCTCGCAAATGATGGGAAGCTCCACCTGGAGAGGCGCTTGCTTAAGACGCCAGCAGGGATGGTATATACGAATCACTTCAACAGCAGTTTTGGTTCGTTCAGATACGTTTTCGGCGTTCTGCTTGGAACGACCGCTTTCAAGGATGGCCCGCCAGAGGTGCAAGAGGCCGTCAACATGGTGAACACCTGGCTGGTGTCCTACTTTGAGGGAGGCACCGGTGACTTCAATCAGCTGTACTTTGCATGCTACCTTGCCGCCATGGCCATGTCGATGCACGATGACGGGGAGAGTGGCCTTGGGCCTAACGTGGCAACCTGGACTCTGGGCGGGCGTGGAACGTTCTCGGTGGCAATCAAGCCGGTCTGGGATTTTGGCCGGAAGATGACGGCCAGGGGAAAAGCTCGAGAGACAGACTCCTGGATCAACGAGGACCCGTTGATCCTGGGATGCTCAGAGTATGAATACCGAAAGGAGATTTGGGAGAAGCACAAGGCTGGCAAGATTGGCCACACCGACTGGAAGACACTGTTCAAGGCCAGAATGAGCGGCAAGCAAGGTGCTCGTCGGGCCGCCTTGAAGTTCCCTGTGGACCATGGTGACATCGTCCTCATGCACGGAGCAGACACGCAGCGATACGTCGACCACGCGGCCACCGTGGATAAGTCCATGCCCATGCGACTGGCCCTGACGTTTCGAACAGTGGAGAGGGCCATGGCATCAGAGACCAAGATGGCCGACCAGGAGCGAAAGATGGAGGCCTACAAGACCTACAAGCGGTCGAATGAAGTGATCTCCAGTGAGCAGGCCGAGAAGAAGCAGAAGATCCAAGATTGAGTGGATGGTGCTGTCGCAGCGCAGACGAGAGCCTATGAGACCGATACTTGCTCATAGCTGCATGTGGTTTTTTTTGGGGGGGGGGGGTGGGGGTTTGTTATTATTGTTTTGGCCTCAGACATAGACTTCGACACAGACGTCGTTACAGACATCGTTACATACGTCGGCACATACGTCGATAGATCCTTCGATAGATACTTCGATAGATACTTCGATAGATACTTCGATAGAGACGTCGATACAGACCTCGGCATGGGAAGAGGTAGTCGATGCGATGAATTTAATTTTGGTACCGGACACAAAGAACTCTGGGTGGAAGCCAATGGGCCTCAGACTGCCCCTGACAATGGGATAAAATATCGTTGCTATCCTTGAGATCTTCGTAATAATATTGTCTGCTGATGCGCTCAAATGACCTGGCCATTTTCGACATGCTACTAATTACATCTCGAGTCGTAATACTGAAGTTTGAAGGCTGGCTTGTACTGACCAACAAAAGCAGCCTTAGAAGTTCAACTTCGTCCTTACGTAGAGGAACGCTGGGACATTGCCCTCCCGCCCCTTCTTACCAATATCGAATACACCATACATAGAATATGGTATACATATGAAAGATTTGACGCTGGTCCACGATGTATCTTCATTGCAAATGTGATATTCCGAATACCAACTCCCGTTTGAGTGATTTTCGAGATACCAACACCTCTTCTAATGCTTTCCTCCGTATTCCTGAGGGTCCTTAGGTATTGCTTCACGGTATTCACACGATACAGCGGTACTATTATCTGTATGCCAGAATTTATATGGGGCTACTCTGATGTACTATGTATGTAGAATATATCATACGGAGTACCATTCGTCTGTGTTAGCTACGAGATTCACCTCTCAATGCTGCTTCGTGGAATATGCACCACTTATGGAAACAGCCATTTCTTGGCCGGAACTTGAACTCTGAAAGGGGTCACCGTATACTGAGTTCGTATGAGCTTCCATCATGATGATGTGATGGAAATGCTCAAATATGCAACTCCCACAACAACCGCTCTGCTCCCTTTTTCAACCAATGTTAGTGAGATAAGCAAAGTAAGCACTATACGGAGGTGGGGCACAGCATGCAGCGTACTCGACGCCCGAGCACAGTCTGCAGAGCAACAGTCCCAAGGAAGCTGATCCAATAGCCTAGGTCCTTTTGCGCTGCATGTAATCTACCCATGGGTGTCAGAATGGGACGGGATTTTTTCAGGCGAGCGAGCCCCTCCCACAAAAGAGCCTCGCTCTTGTGCCCGTGCCACCAACCCTGAGTCGGTGTAGTGTCCAAGAACGGTATAGTAGGATGGTGCATCGATTATTGGGGCTGCTGCCTTTTTCACTGCCTTGTTGGCCGCGTATATATTGTCTTGCGGTATCAGGGTTTCTTAAATGTCCATGCCGTCTACCTTCAGAACTTGGTGGCCGGTCACGTTGTTCTTTGTGTCTTAGATATCACTCAAGCGTAGTTAATACTGATCATCGCAGAGGCTGGTTGCCATGTCGTTCAAGGGAAAACCAAACAGTCGCAGCCAGGAGGTTCAGGGCTCTCAAGAAAGTAAGCCATCTCATCCCCTTTTGATTTTATTTCTTTCATTGGGCCCTTCCACGCCTCTCGTGAGCGTAAACCTTCATCGCTCTCATTCTTGCGGCTCTTCAATGGGACTGACGAGGTATGAAGCACCAGTCCAGAGGCTTCAGATCCAGATGGATATCCAACCCAACGATACTATCAACGATGTGCTACGCCGACTGGGCGAGAATCCCGGCATGCACAAACTTCAGCTGGATGGGATTCGAAATACAAATGCCCTCGCCGCGACACTCGTCCACGATGGTAGCATCTGCCATATCACCAATCGCAGCACACAAGAGCGATATCGAGTCCAGTTTGATCAACAGACAGGGTCCACTTCAACGTTGCACTTGAGGCGGCAAAGCAGTGGAACACAGCTGCTGGGCCTGGGTCCGTGGTGACTGAGAACAAGGCCCATGGAGAAGGCACTGAACAAAGCAATACGTCGATCTGTGTGATCTTATAGAGGATATAGCGTTTTAGCTCAGACTCGGCAGTCGCATTCATCTGCAGGTTGTGAGAAGTGTTTGCGAGGTGGCAATCACCAATATCAATAGGATTACGTTCTATCGCGAGGCCTGCTTCAACATCAAAGAATGATTTACCGCCGAGGATCAATAGACGGCTCACCCAATGATGGAGTTCCACTGCTTGCTGCCCCCATGTGAAGTATTGTCCGCTATATCCATGAAGCTTCCTGTACCGGCCCGCGATATGCTATTTGACTGCTCTGAGTTATTGCTCGAAGTATTCCGCAAGATACGTATGGTTGGAGGCTGTTGGGCTGTCGAGTCGTTTCTAGATACTGCGATACTATCGGGCCTAGGAGCTGTTAGAGGTCTGTTTCCAAGACTAGAATAAAATACCTGCTGGTACCCCACAGCGAAAGATAAGGCGCCATTCTCAGAGGGGAAGGCTACTTACGTCTCGTTGCCAGCTGGCTGATTAGTAAGGGGTTCGCTTCGTGAGCCTCCTGAGGTGCCAAGGCTTGCTAAGCTGTTAACATATTCTCGGATGTCGTGTTTCTTCCTTTTTAAGTAGTTGTATGTATGTGCAGAGATCTCAGTACTCATCTGCCAGTCAGAGAGCGTGATGTTTGCAAGGCCATGGTCGACGTTGAATCTGTGGTACTGAGCAGTTCCCCGATACCTATGCTCGAGCCTATCGGCAGCTTTGTTCGTCTCAGTGCCCAATTTCTTCAGGGTTCTGAGGATTGATAATCGTGTGTCCTTGAGGGAGACAACTCCGCCAAGCCCTGTCCCAATACTAAGAATGCTAAAAATTTCTGCGGAAGGGTACAAGGTCTCAGCCTCCTCGATGAGGACCTCGCATGGGTTGTTAAAGCCCAGAGCAGCATCCACAAACTCCACTCGGTGTTTTCCCAGCTGGGTAGACTTGAAGAATGTTGTGGCTGCGGAGGTTGCAAGAGCTACTTCCCAGATTGCACAGTCTCTGAATTCAGCGGACATGTCGTATGTCTTCAGCGACGTCGGACGGGCCCCTATGTCCTTTTTTGTGGCTGCCAGGACAATACTAATGACGATCAGCAAAAGGATCGGGAGGTTTGCAGAAATTCTTGCGAGCAGGCTTCGAACGCACGTTTTTGTGCAAGGCTCGTCTCGGAAGAGTTCATTGGCGTGCATGCAGTGCTTCATTGCCAGACACCGGTCGTCCACACACTCGTCCATGATGACCGTTTGAATGGCAGCTTTCAGGGCCTTCGAGGAATATAGGCCCTGGGGAGGACCAGGCAATGGGATTCGCAGCTTGGGCGTGAAAGCTTTCTCCGCAACGGACCTATAAGCTTTGAGACAATTCTCGACAGTCATGCCCAGCCGCCCGAGCATAATGGCGATGATCCTAGTCAATCAGCTAAATCATATTGCGGTATCGATCTCGCCTCTGGTGTCAGGACTCACCCTCCAGTGCTGGTGCCACCGATAACGTCATAAATTTCGCATGGACGAGGGCGTTTGGGAAGGTTCTGTACCTCCTGGATGTCTTCCATGATGGCCTGAAGTATTAGGAGGCTTGATATTCCACGGATACCGCCCCCATCTGGACAGCACATCAATGTCAGTGAAGTATGGCTGGGATTCTGTAATGAGGCACCTTACCAAAAGAAAGTATCCTCGGTGCGATGGACATGCTGAGATGATCCATAGGGTTGAATTCATCAAGCTCGAGAAATTTCCAATGGCTTGGGAGACTGGGACTCTGGGTCGAAACGATACGGCGAACACATGCTGGAAATCAAATCACCTTCGGACCATATTCTCATGCTGTCTGCACGCTGGCGCAGTGGCACCCGAGTCCCGCTGTAGCCTGCAGATGAATCCCACCCAGTGCTGCATGTCAGCCGCGAACGGAAAGACTGCCAGCTCAATTGCACTGCCCCATGCAGCGTGTGCGCCAGCGGAGTGGGAGCCTGCATCGTGATCTGGTGCCGATATCTGCTGTCCATGGAGTGACCAGGCAGGGCTGAATGCCAGTAGGCGCATTGCATGCATTGAGGCCATGTTGATCAGTGGCACATACACACTCAAGCTGCCTGAAAACATCCTCGTAGTGAAGCATGTCCAGAACGTGCATGGAGACACAGCCTCCTGTACACTGCCGTGTCAACACCAGCACAACTTGAGGGCTAGCCTTTGCACGCCTCAATAGAGACTTTCAGGACGATAGTCCACCTCGGAATTATTCTCCTGAGACAAGCTTTGGTGTTGGTCTCGCCGAAAGAAGTTGACGTCCGTGGCATTACTGCTCCGTGCCAGCAGTTCGCCTTACCTTACCCAACATGGCCCACCACAACGTGGCAAGCAGCGGCGCAGCAACTGCGATAGCGATCGCCCAGCAGTTCGGTGGTCCCTTGGACAGCAGACACACCTATCAGCCCCTGCAGAGCTGATACTTGCCGTGAATTGTGCGCCTATAGCCCCGCGCCGCTGCGCGGGCGGTGACATCTACAGGGGGGAGACTGGCAAGATCGTCGGCATGGACGGCGACGTGAAGGTGATGACTATGGACACGATCACGAACGGAAGGGACAATGAGGACTCGACGCCTCTGGGCACGATGATCGTCTGCCTGTCCGTGGCTATGAGCAAGACCGAGCTCTGCGACGTCTTGACCTCCGCCATCATGCTGTACACTCACGGAGTCATCGATGTCTCACCCAAGGGCGATTTTAGTCATCGTGCAAGCCAAGATTGGCAAATACACAACCGCTGTCCTCAGCCGCGACAGCATGTGCAACAAGCTGCAGAACACGCTGGAGACAGTCTGAAGAAAAGTTAGCACGATATGCCCGGCGGTGCCGTGGCAATTCATGTTTCATCCGCCCCAGGCTGAGACCGAATACTCGGACTTCACCGAGTTGCTGGTCCAAATCATGGAGGCTCGAGCCGATGGCATCACGATACACACTTCGGTCCATCAAGCTTTTCGGGCTGGCCTTGCTGTTATCGCATTACGGCTGGCACATCGACGCCCTCATCGAAATGACCACCGGACTCGTTGCAATCAGAAAGGACACCGGGGCGTTGTCAGTTGTATACAGCATGATGGACGACAACAATCGACAGCATGTTGAGACCCACGCCCGCCGCATGGAGAGCAGCGTAGAGAGGCCTAGCTTCTATCCCACGCTTTCCTGCATGATGTCCGAGTTAAGAAGCCGCGCAGCTCTATAGTTCTCGGCCGATGTGACAAAGCAAAGCTTCTTGAGGGCTACGAGCATGTCCGACAATCGTGGGCTACCGATGCGCCGTTTCGAATTGTGTGGCTCGCTACGGACTATTTGCGGGCGGAATTTGAGCCTGGTTTTCCTACATTTGATCTTGCGCGACGTCCGCGGTTATAATGAATATGCTGCTTGCTTTGGTAGTTCAAGGTGGTAAAGGCAAAGGGCATACTGCATTACCTGCACATACCCATCATTCAAGTTCTTATGGATCTTTCGTCCAAGTCTCACCTAGACTTTGACTGGAAAGTCGCGCGAAGTCTCGAAGACAATGGATTGGCGTGATTGTTTAAGGGTTATGCTGTCGGAGGGAGTCGGTTTGAAATGGGCGATACTCGGCGGTGTTCTGGCAGTTCTGGATAGCGTGGCTGAATCTCTGACCAGAACACCAGAAGGCTGTCTCATCAGGACCGTGGCTGGTGAGGGCATCGAGAGACTCGTGAAGAAATCCGTTAACCATCTCGATCAACTGTTCGATTTCAAGGGCATTTCCAGAAGCAAGACCGTCGTCCTCTGCGCTGCCAGGCTGGCGGGCGTTGACCCCGTTCATCTGAGCAGTGGCATCGGATCAGAGATGAGAAGAGGGGTTATCGGTCACTGGAACGGCCAACAAGGATCTCTCCTAACAAGCATCCTAGAGCGCTCCCTACTTTGCGATTTGCCATAGGGTAGCAGACAGCCTCTGACTTTATACAACACACACCAGTGATAGGTGTTCCGACGGATGACGCAGGCTGGTTCAAGACTGCCAGCATTAAGGGTCCGATCCGCCGGATCAAAACTACATATAGCTCAACACAACCAAGCGCCTGCAAAGCCGTCCTGCAGTATCGACCATACTTCGAGTCCGACTCTGCCCTGCTTGTGGTAGTAGTCTATCTAGATGGGAAATTCTATCATCTCTTTAAGCTGACGAAGACTCGTGGGCACTATCTTCGAAGTCGCCTACTCTGGTGACTTTGCTGCCTCTGGCCGACATGGTATCCGACTGTGATCATATACTATGCAACCCAGAAATTCCTGTGCAGCGCACGAAGTACCTGGACCTTGGAGAGCTTGACCCGGGCACGCTTTTTATCCCGGAGGACAACGACAGTGTGGCCCTCATCGTACCTCAACTGGATCGCACATCCAGAATGGTCAGTGCTCTAATTTTCAGGGGCGGGGTTCCTGTGATCCAGAAAGGATGCTTCAATTGCGCCATGGCAGATGCTTTGACATGGGGAGCCTACCACATCATTAGAAGATTGGACGCTCAACCGCCGCCGCCGCCCGCTCGCTGAGAGGCAAGAGCCCTAGGCGTGAGCGTGTAAACACAGAAAATACAATGTACAAGAGGTGCTCCGCTGCTTGGGATCGTCCTTGAAAAACTCAGTCACATGCGGCCTGTATCAAGACAGCGCCTGTTCCACGGTCATCTAACACCATACTCCGGAACCCGAATCATACAAGGCAGAGAGCATGCACATGAGCCAGATGAACAATCACATCACCTAGAAACAGACAGGAGCAAACCGGTTTGAAAAACCAAAGATGCATGGCCATAAGCTGCATGCCCTCATGTGTGCAAGACCGTCCGAGCCCTTAAGTGAGACCGCAAGAAGCAGGTAAAAGTGCAGATGGAAAAAAAAGAACGCAGACAGTTAACCATTCCTGTTTCCCCTTTCCATTCTCCTCAACACCGTTTTCTCCGTCTCGTCGGAACTCCAATCCTCTGTATCGCCTGCCCGGAGGGCGGTGAGGAAACAGACACCTGTCCGTTTTCCGCCGCAGTGCAAGGCGACCACAAGGCGTCGTGATCGATCGATCGAAAGCGTTCTCAGTCGTGAAAGCAGGCCGGTTCCTCTTGTTGGCTCGGTCGCTTCTTGTGCCGGAACCTGTATTTGGTGACCGCGAATCATGTAATCCCTGTTGCGTAGTAGTACAGTACTGATTGAGACAATCCGTTGGGCGGCCCTTGGTCGAACGGAGGATGAAGGTTGAGCCTCGCGGGATGTGAAGACAACCGCATCTTTGGATGGTCAATGGTACCAGCTGCCAAGGTGCGGCTTTGCACCCTCGCTACCACGCCCATGCAATGCAGCAATAGGTCGTGTTCGGTGAATCCCAGAGCAAAGTCTAGACCACGGTTAGAACTACTCGCCGCGGGCTCGCTTAGCCCCATGGGGATTGCCCCAGTCGCCGCCGCCCTGATTGTTGCCGCCGAAGTTGCCACCGCCTTGGTTACCACCGAAGAAGTTCGGATTGAATTGGCCACCAGACATTGGATTAAAGCCTGCTGTGGACATAACCATGTGCATGGGTTAGCCAGAATTCTGAAAGGTGGTGTCCAACAAGCCGTTCGCAGAGGTATACTGCAAGTGGTCCGTGGTTGTGATGAGGAAGTCGCTGGAAGAGGTTTCCAGAAAAGAGAGAATGGAGTAGCTTACCCATACCGCCCATGCCAGCCATGCCGCCACCCATCATGTTCATGCCAGGCATCATACCTCCCATTCCCATGTTTCCGCCCATCATAGGGACGGAGCCCATCATGTTGTTCATGCCGCCCCGGCCACGCATGTTTGGGCCGCCGCCACGGCCGAAGCCTGCGCCTATACCGCCACGTCCAAAGCCGCCGCCACCCATGTTGTTGAAGCCGCCCATGTTGCTGTAGGCATTCATGCTGGAGCTGGCGTAGTTTTGGCCGAAGCCGCCACGCATACCGCCGCGATTGTAAGTTCCCCGGCCACGAAAGTGAGCCTGAAAACTGCCACCGCCGGCACCGGCCTGGAAGTTGCTGGCTGGAGGGCCATGGGCGTAGCTACCACCAGCAGGAGCGCCACGGCCCTGAATGTCCCGGTTCTGGCGCTGAGGGGCGTCCTTTGGCAGCGTTTTGAAAGGGTTGTTGGCGTTATGGAAGGCTACACTGGCACGACGCTGCTGGTTGGAATTGCCATCACCAGACTGCATGTTGTCGATGTAGCGCTTGGTTGCGGTGGCCGCCTGAGGAGACGTGAACTCGACGTAGGCTTGGCTGTTTTGAGTGGATGTCAGCTTGGTATCCAATAAGCGTGCAGGTTCAGGCTGTGGATGCAGAAGTACCCCTTGCTCTTGCCATTAACCTTGTGCTCGCTGAAGGTGATGTCCTTCAACTCATCCTCACAGGAAGCAGAGTTAATCCAGCTGCGGATCTCGTCCTCGGTGTTCCACCACTGCATGTCCGAGATCAGCAAGGCGTGGGTGGCACCTGGGTCGGTGGGACGGTCGTCGGGTTCCTGCTTGCGCTTCACTCCCTGTTGGGGAGCAGGAGAGGCTTGCTGGTCATCATTCTGGCCGCCGAAGCCGTGTTCACCAGTGGCATCGTTGTAGTCGTCAGCGGACTCGTTGTGCTTGCCGCCGTTAGCGTCGAGATTGCCTTGATCGTCATGATGACCGTACTCCTCTCCACCCTGTCCCTGTCCCTGGTCCTGGCCGTTCTCCGTGTCTCCATAGACGTCGATCTCGAACTCCTCGTCAGCCATTTTGTAACCTAGACTTTTTGATCAATTCAGGATGCCGAAGTCGAGATTCTGGGATGGATGAGGTGTATTGACTGTCTCGCTGGTCAGAAGTACAGGAGTCCAAATTGTCTGTGATAGCCGTCCTGAGATCAGTATACACAAGAACATTACGATCCCCCCCCCCCCCCCTATACAGGAAAGAAAGAGACGAGAACGGGAAACAGATTGCAGGAGAGGTAGAGCTGTGAACATAGGGCAAGAAAACATGATGAAAGGTAGAGAGTCAACAGTACGTACACTCCTGATACCTCAGTTCCTTAACAAGACTTTGGAATTCAGACAGTGACTAACGCCCACTTCTTGTGATGCTGGCCCTTTGTACCGATCCCTCTGGCTCCGAGCTCCTCAAGATGAAGCTCTGTGCTTGCAATCTTGCCTCTGATCTCTTGATGGATTTGGAATGCAAAACGAGTACAGGTGTCCTTGCGCTTTTCTGAACCAGAAGATGAAGCGAGTGATTGATTGGTGGCTAAATCAATCCAATGTTTGAAAGACTTCCTTGAAAAATGTGGAGGAAATTGATCAACCAGAAGGTGTGTGGGGGAGCCAGATTAGTCTTGTCGGAAAGGTCGATATTGCTGAGAAGGCTGGGTCGGGCTGAGGCGTGCGAAGAAATCGACTCTTTCGAGAAGTTTCGGGGAGCAGAAAGTCAATGTTGGTGGGACCAGAAACTATGTTGGGTGGAAGCCCCGCGGAAAAAGTCTGAAAGTCGACTCTTTTTGTGTAGTTGTAGGGAGCAACTGGGCGTCGTTGTAAGTCCCCAGCTGTAAAACCTACTAGTCGACGGTACTAGTCCTGTGGAGTAACAAAGCGGCAGGTGTTTAGGTCTTTGTCTATGCAGGAGAAACTAATCGGCGGTACCACCCTTCAAGAAAACGACCTCCTAGACTTTTCTTGTTGATCGCCTCTTCTCAAGATGGCTCTGGAAGCTTTATTGATGCAGCTCTGCCGCTGGAGGGACGGGTCGTCGTGAGGGTTTCGCGCAAGGCTCGTGGCCACGGGGAAGACGGCAGGTCGTCCCAGATTTGGACGGCCTGGAGGTAAGCTCGGCAGGATGATTGTCCCAAATCGAACAGTGGGCTGTTGGTATCAGCGGTAGACTATGCGAGTTCGCGAGGTCGACGAGGACGATCGGGGGGCACTGCTCAGGCTGGTCAATTGAAGACAATCACGGGTGTAAGAACGTCTCTTTTGACGAGAGCACACCAGGTCCCGAGACTCTGGCGGTGTAGAGAGAAGGGAAAGAGACGGTGAAGGACGAAGAGAACGTGGTGGAAGAGGAGAGGAAGGGTTGCTGGTGGTTGGCAAGGGACGTCTAGTCAGGACGAGACGTTAAATGTAGGCTCGGAGAGCTATGGAGAAGCTTCGCTAGCCGCACCTCGCCTGCCAATTAGCGCCCTCCTCTTCCACGTCGCAGGGGCCCGCCCGCCGAGCCTCAAACGCGAACCCGCAGCGGCAGGCACCGCTGGGTGGATGGTGGAGTAACTTTTAGTTGCTCTTGCCGGGGACCCCGTCCTCCTCTCTCTAATGACAACACACTCAACACACACCAGGAAAAACGCGCTCTCACCACGTAAAGGAAATGCTGCTCGCCTTCGCCTTAAAATCAGGGCAGGAGAAAGAACGGTCGCTGTGCCTTTAGGGGTCTGACTGGAATGGCCATCCCCTATTTCCGAAGATATTATGGTCCCAAGGCTGGTTGCTGAGCACGATTCAATACTGTAAGAGTCTGGTCTTAGTGTATGTATGCAGGAAGGGGGAGGAAGAGGCTTGACGACTGCGAATACGTTGAATGGCAGAAGGTCAGAAACTCACAGTCTCTGCTCCGCTTTTCTGAATTCCAGGCATATCTCTGGTGGGGTGAAGGGCAGACCTTGTCAACGAGGGTGTTTGCTGATCGATGTTACTCGTTGTTGAGGGTGACTACGACAGTGCCACTTGCTTCATTTTCAAGTTGGGCATCTCTGAGGGAGCTGCTGTATTGTCTCAGCAATTTTTGCATTCTTAAGGCAAGAGTATCACACAGCAACAAGTATTGTCTACAAGATTAGTTGACTATTACTATTTGCTCAGGTGGAGTCTACTTTGTAAGTTTCCGAGCAAAGGCAACTGATCTGCAGTGCCGATCTCTCAAGTGAGGTAGCCATGGCGCCATAGGCAAAATGATAATTATCTAGCCCTTGGTCAAACAAAAATCCAAGGGCGTATACGACAGTGCTAATTCCTTAAGACAATTAATATAAAAACTATTCAGCAATACCATAGTAGATCTAAGCCCAGCCCCCCTCCCCCCCAAAAAACCAAAAAAAAAAAAAAAACCCTCTCATCAAGAGGAAACATTGCCAAATGTTAACAGCGTCTCTTGTCGATATCTTCTCACAAAGATAAGGCTCGGTTTCCTAATCCATCGAAACATAGCTCTCCGGGCTCTGCGCATTTGGATTTGGCAGAAGTTAGGCAGACCTGGATGGGCCAAGCAGATGATTTCTGACCCTCGTGGATTCCCCAACGCCGTTTTGCGTAGTGCTGGAGACAAAGATAGTTGAAACATACCAAGATCTTGAATGAGACAGACGCCCCAGAAACTGGGGCAATGAAGTGTAAAAGTGCAAGAAGGGCGCCGTCTTTGGGGGTGGCTCCTTCGCCGTCCTGTGAAATGGTCAGCCTCTGAGGACCTGCAGAGTACGGGCGCTCTCGTATCTAGGAAAGACAAAGTCAGACTGCCCAAGGGGGAAGTATCAGCAGAGAACGGCGCTACAGACCCCACTGTCGAATCTTCATTAAATCATGCTACGGCGATGGCCTCGGAGCACTCCTTCCACATGATTACAGCTTAAGGCAATGTGGACCGCATAATGACTGCGTTTGCATCCGCGGCACCGAAATCCGGCTCTGCCTCACAAGGTTTACTATGGATCCCGTTTAGGGTGTGTTTGAGCCTCTGCAGCTGTTGGGAAGGATGCATATCAAGGGCAGGAACGTTTTTTGCCTACGATGAAGGCCAAGGCCGAGCAGCGGGGCATGCACATAAATATAGAGGGCCAAGGACATTCGAGCCGAAGAACCATCTTGGTGAGATCCTGTCTTCTGGTTCTGGAGCAGCGCTGCGGTACGAGTGAGAGTCAGGCCGTTGTTGATAATCCCTATGCCTGCCCCCCCACGAGGAGGCCTAATGCTGATGTTGAGCCCTGCAAGTGTTGAGATGGACTTCCGGACGCTGGAAGTGGCTGGGCAACAGGAAGTCGAAGATCCTTTATCATAGCTTCTGAAGAGGGCTTTCGGGCCACATTCCATATCAAGAGCGGGAGAGAAGAATTAATTTGACCATCTGTGGTCTGCGCTGAGGAAAAGGCTCTGGAGATAAATGAGATTCGGTCCAAAAAAGCCTCGATTAACATCGCTTACAAACCTTCAAGGCTTAGTGGATGCCAACTTGCACCAATCATCACCGCATGTCGCCCACCACTGGCCGCTCGGCGCGCCAAACCTTGCGCCAAGCCCTTTGGACAGTCACAACAGCTTGGCCTCACTGGGTTCTCTTCCCTCCTGCGTACCTAGATGCATCCCGCGAACTCTTGCTTTCTCTCGTTACAACATTCTTCGTCGCGATTCCTCACCGGAATCTGTGCAGTCTCTGCCTCGTCCGTCGCACTGAGAAATCTGACAGTCCCCAGTCCCTGACGTCATCCTCTAGACGCGCCTTGAACAAACGGGGGACAAAATCCAACGGTTCCCTCGAAAGAGACAAACTCAAGCCCACAAGAACCTGTTCTTGGAAATTCCATCTCAACACAGCAAGATCGATCCCTTCTCAAGATGCCGCTACCACCAATCATATCGGGCACTATCCAAGCGGCGGTCCTCAGTGCGACATCCAACATAATGGCACAGGCCATAGGAGCTTACCGCAGCGAGGTACGAGATGGTGACGAGCAGACAGGATGGCGTCCCCCTGATGCCACTCTATTTGCGTCATAGAACACATCTGAACTATCCAAACTAACGTCCAATAGAAGGCCTTCGTGATTGACTGGGTCCCGGTCTTCCAGTTCCTCCTCTTCACCGTGGTGTCTACCCCGCCCAATTTCTTGTGTAAGTGCTACGCTCTCTCGTTCTTCACGGCTCTTGACCTGAGACCCCACCTCACACACCACTAGTCCAAGAATCCCTTGAGTCCAGCTTCCCGTCCACGACATCCACGCCAACTCCGGAGGCGATATCATCCGCCGCCTCCAACAACGAGAAGGAGCTCGACCGCGAGGCCCTCGAGGGACGCCTCGTGGAGCCCAAGCTCAACATCGGCAACACGACCATCAAGTTCGTCCTGGACCAGACCGTCGGCGCGGCGTTCAATACGTTCATGTTTAGCATGTTCATGCACAGCATCCAGGCCGCCATGGCGCACCGGACGACGGGCCCTGACGCCAGCGCCGCGTTCCTCGCGAGCGGGCGGGCGCTGGACTACTTGCAGGTCGACTGGCGGGTGGTGGTGGAGAGGTCCAGGCTGGAATTTATGCCGATCATGAGGGCTGGGTGGAGGCTGTGGCCTTTCGTGAGCTTGTTCAACTTCGTGGTAGTCAGGACTGTTGAGGTTAGGAACCTGGTGGCTGCGCTGGCGGGCGTAGGCTGGGGGGTTTATATGAGCATGTTCGCTGCGAGGTAGGCTGTGCAGGTTGGTTGGATCCGATGTAGGCCAAGGACACTGTTGAAGCAGCGCGAAAGGAAGAGGAGCTTAACGATCTTGATATACTTGCTTTGGAAGGCCCCGGTCGATGTCTTATCAGCGAGGGCAATGAGCTGTGGCATGAAGATCATTAGAAGTTTGAGCTGAGGAGACGGACCGCCATTGTTGTTGCATTTGACTCCTACTAGATCATGAGTCTTGAAATAGAAAGTCATCATATCACACTTGTAAAACCTTGACAGGCGGGCTTTTTGCTTTTGCTTTTTCTTTTCGAATTTAACCAACTCCTCTTGGGGAATGAAAAGAGGTTGGGTGGACCACGGACTGGTGCGAACCTTGACCCTTCCTGTAAGCTAACATCATTGCGAATATTGGCTATATAGTAAAACTTTAACGTCTAGTGGCATATTATAGGTGACCTAAAGTACCTAAAGGGGTAGCCCTCGTGCTTGGAGGGATCTACCATCATCAAGCCTAACTGTGAGCGCTCTGGCACCGGTTCAGTCACTACTCAGTACATATCTCCATTTTCCGTACAAGTCTGCACAGCGTATACTTGTAATGGTGCATCAAGCAAATCTCCCTGTATTGGATTAGTTCGTAGTTGTTCCTCTCAAATATCTAAAACCTGAGGTCCTCTGAGAAACATATACTCCGAGCCACCGTAGTGGAGTCTGTACCGTAGCGCCTCCCTGACGATACTGGTAGTATGGGTGGGAAAATATGCGAGGGCAAGAGAACCACGACACCAAAAAGTGGCTATAAGTAAAATCGCACGCCGAAGAATGTACGTGAGGCTCCTCCAAATACAAAATGACCAGATTCCGTAGAATTAAACTTATTTAAGGACGATCATTAAACCGTTGGACCTTTTGTGACACCTCAAACCTCAGGTGTTTGATTTGTACCCCCAACAGGTTTTATCTGTAGACATAATACGACTGCCATTCAATCGACGCATCATCTTATGGCACAGAATGCGTTGAGTTGCATCTGCGACCAATTTGTCAATATTGAGTTAGCAGCATTATCCAGGGTAGAATCACCATGGCCACTTCAACAAATTCATTCTGCAATATTACAAAGAAGGGATGGTCGTCCTTGTTCTATAGTAGCAGTGGACTGCGACCCTTTCTCAAGAAACCTGGCTGCTTCGACAAATGAGAACAACGGTTACCTCAATAGAAACAAGATATTCATACCCAGATTTCACATTTCCTTTCACCACTATGAGCTTCATTATGCATCTTTAAAGGTTTGTGTTATCAACACAAGCTATTCTGAAAAAGATTAATTCATAGAATCCTAGGCTTCCTAAATCTATCATCGAGAAGTTGTTCATACAATGATATAGCTATATTGTTCCTCTTTGTAGTTATTCACCGAGTACTACAGTTTAATCGGGAAAAATCATTCTACTTATTCCTGAAGATAGTATAGCTGAGGGCATTGGTAGGCCCCATAGGTACCTGATAGGGGGTGTCTAAGAAACCAGCCCCCAACCATAAGGCAACCTAATGTTTTGATTCAGACTCGGTGACACAAAGCTAGGCTAATGATATTCAGCTCTGTCTCACACGTAGCCAAGTGCTAGTATGACTGGCAAAGGTTAAAAGAAGCAGCCTGTCCCAGGCAGCTCTAACATTCTAACAGCTCTTTCGTTCTTCCCTTCTGAAAGAAAACTGCATGCCGGAGCTCGCTCTGGTTCTTTGCACCCTAATCTTCTGCCGCTTATACCCTATTTGCTTCTTGATCGCCCTTGGTCATTCCCTTCCGGAACTTATAAGACAGACCCTTCTTTGCAGATGACGGCCGTTAATTTTGTCAATCAGCCACGCACTATTCTTGGCTCTCTTACTACAACTTTCACGCTGCCGCCATCGTGCTTGTATGTCGCCCTTGGCCGTACCAAGGGATGGCAAGGACAAACGTGCCTCGGTACCCCTTCCAGTGGTGTGAAGGATGCAACGGGGTGCTGGCCACCGACTACAGCGGGTGCACAGCCCCCTTCGAGTCCGTTCGATGGCTGGGGGTTCTATTCCCCCGGGCTGTTATGCCCAGCAGGATACAGTACGGCATGTTCGGCGACCGCAAGCGGACAGGCTCAGTGGCCCCTACAGTTCACTCTTGTCGAGGGAGAGACTGCGGTGGGTTGTTGTCCGAGGTGCGTTCTGGTTTTGATATTCGGAACACCCTCCCCGATTTTCAAGGCCCAAACCGCTTTCGCCCGTGTCCGAGTCTCCTTCCATTCAGTGTTTTGATTACTAAGACGGAAGTGTTTGTCAACGATACGGAGTCGGCTCTAACCTTTTTGCATCGCGGCTGTCTGTAGTGGATATACCTGTTTCAACTCCCTGGCAAACGGTCAGTCTTGCGCTTCTGTAGCCAGGTCGACCGCAGTTACCACGGCTACATGCGACTCCTCGGGCAACCTCATTCCTGCTTTGGGGACCTATCCTCAGGTCGTGACGGTTACTCTGACATCTACGACCTCCGACTTCACCTCTTATTCGGCGACAGTACAGACTATAGATTCTCTGGTTGCTTGCCCCAGATAAACTGGCGAGGCTCAGATCGGACCTTAGGGGCATCCTCTACTGCCTCCTCTCCGACCCCTGGAGTGACGTCGACTCCCGGTAACGACAAGACCGAAAAGTCTTCAAGCATACCTGCAGGAGCCCTGGCTGGCGTCGTAGTCGGCAGCTTCGTAGGGCTTCTTGTAATTGCACTTGTGACATTCTTTCTGTGGCGTCAGAAAAGGCAGAAAGGTCGGAAACAGCTACAACGTCTGCAGGAGTCGTGGGGAAACGACGGGACGAGGAAGCAGCTGGGCCAAACGCCGCAGCACGGTTCCGCGACACATATCGAGCTGCACAATCCACATGGAGTTAGCGAGCTGTCTGAAGAGCCACATATTGCTGAACTTCCAAATTAGGGTCTCACGATTCCATCATTTGTCAAAACCCACTCATCATATTGGATTCCATTAGACAGGTTTCTTGCACATCACCGAGACCGTGTTCACCAACTTAGATTAGATTTGGCAAGTCTAATTAAATGAGAACACTATCTTATCTTATATCAAACGTCACACTCATGAATTACTAACGTCAAACACAATCATCGTAAACATGCCGTAGGGCTTACGTGGGCAAGCTCGCTCCGGTCGCGGGAGGCATTTGTTACAAAGGAAGTATGCATAATTAATTTGAGGGGGGCCTAAGCCCTCCCCCCTGGCATCCAAGTTATCTAGCTTAGCCAGTATAGTATATAGTATAAGAGGGTCCCTAGCTGAAGCCTGGGCAGAGCCCGGCCTTCGGCCACCGGGCAGCAGAGGGCCCAGAGCAGGGACGCAGAGAGCCAAAGCCAGCAGGGGAGGCTGTGCGCAATGCCTGGTGTCGATGTACTGAGTAATACTATGCTGAATGGATTGTACCGATGTTACTGAGTAGATCCGGGCCCCATGCTTTAATTACACAGTGGTGCCAATATGTCAAATCTCTAAAATTAGAGTCCGAAAATGACCACTTCCAGCAGCAAATCTGGGGAAGATAAATCAAAATTATATGCACCCAATAAAGCCACTCGGACGAATCCACCTTGTTCTGTTATTAGCAGAGCCGCAGCTGAGTAGTCAAACTACGGGGCCCGGATTTACTCAGCAACAAGACGAAGGTCACTTCTTCGTAAGTGTTTGTATACTTGTCCGATTCTTCTAAACCTCTTCCCCCTCCCCCTGTTTCTATACCAGGTCTTCGTTATATCTGGCTGCCAGATTTACATGTGTAGGTGCCAGGAGACCTTTCTGAACAGCCCCTCTAACGTCAACAAGGCTCCAATGGGGCGTGGGGGCCGTATCCAACGTTCCAGGCAGAGGCAAGTCAGGCAAGCGATGCAGATCCCCACACCCTGCAGGGAGAATTACTATCTACACAGTACAGCCACGATCACTATAACACAGCCGCTGAGAAAGTACCTCCCTGCCACTTTCAGAAATTCTACACCGAATTCCGACCGAACCCGACGCTGTACGATATCAAAGCGGCACCACCGTCTCAGCTTTGTGTGGACACCCTTTCGAAGAGCATCTCGTCATGTTAGTTGCTTCTTTAGCGTCAAAACGATTGGCCAGCCTGTCGAGGCCAAGCACCGATGAGGACGAATGCACTCTTGTTAGATCCTCTCTCTCTCCTCTTCGTCGGTTTTATTAGACGCCCAGCATCCTAGGCCTCACGTGATTACCTAACTACAAGAGCTAACGCACGAGGCGGCCACGCAGTTATAGGTGGCCTGTCGGGGAAGTGCAACGACCCCGTGTGCCAGTACTTATCATCAAGGCACAACTCGAGTCACGTGCCCTGATTGCAATGCCATGGTTAATCAGCTCCTTTCACGCAAAGCCGTGACGGCAGAGGTCCTTGTGACCGTAGTCCTGGATGTGGTATGCTAGTTGTGGCGTCACCATGGTTCTGCACCTGGCCGACTGCTCTCAAAGATTTCCGTCTACGCAACGCTGAGATCCGTCTATCTGCTGTACTTTCATACGCTCACCAAGTTCCCAGGCGCGCGGATTGCTGCCGTCTCGAACATCTGGTATGCCCGTCATTGGTAAGCCATCCAACTCCGTCTCAACACTAAAGAAAGTCGGCTGACAATAGTGCTACGCTTTAGGGGCGTTACCCATGAGTCATTGAAGAGGTGCTGAACAAGTATAGCGATGTGGTGCGGATCGCGCCCAACGAGCTTGGGGGGGGTTTTTTTTTTTTGGGGTTTTTTTTTCACTCCCCAGGCCTTTGTCGACATCTACTCGCCGGCGGAGAGAGGCCTGGAGCTCTTCAGGAAGACGGGCTTTCAGAACCGCGTGCCAAACTGGGCGGCATCATCTGGGAGGAGCATCCTGTGAAACACCGCGAGGTTGCGGGGAAAATCCTCCCCACGTATAGCGCCCGCTAAATACGAACGTTCGAGCGTGTGATGCACAAGCATGTGGACTATTTTAGCGAGCGGATGAAAGACCTTGGCGCCAGACCCGAAGGTGTCAACCTCGTCGACTGGACCCATTGGCTGGTTTGGGATATGTCCCAGGACGTAGTGTGGAACGAGATATCGTCGTCCATGCGTGACGGTATGTCTCCAAGGTCTGGCTTGCCTGTCATCTCATCTTGATACAGATGCTGATATCAGCAATTTGCAGAGGAGGACCCGGTCGCCGTCGATGTTCTTCTCCCATTTAATGCCTTCGCCGCTATGATAGTTCAAGAGGTATTCCCTGATCAGCCCCATCAAGTATCTATTCGCACCTGTGAAGAAACTGAGCCCGTTAGCTGAGATGGAAAGCAATACGCGTAAAAGCGTACTGCAGCGCATCGACAGGCGTGGCAATAACCATGCCACATCTGGACTTATTCGAGTTCATACTGCCAGCCGACGCCGAACCCCCAGCCGACGATGGAGAACTCCTACATCTGGGTTCTGTGGTCTTGCAGACGATGCTTGGTGGGTTCGGCCCTATGGCAGACTGGTACTACTTTTTGCTGTTTCTCCTTATCGAGGCGCTTAAATGCTATAGAATCTTGACGACTGAGATCCGGAACGAGTTTGGAAGCTACGGTGACATCAATATTCAGAGCACCGCGCATCTACGCTACCTTACGGCATGTCTGGATGAAACTCTCCGGGTGATTTCCACCAACTCTACGGGCCTTCCACATTATAGCCCTGGTACAGTGGTTCATGGCTATTACATGCCTAAAGGGGTATGCATGCTCCTTCCCCGCCTTCAATTCCTCCCATCCTTATAGCTAACAACAGTCCTCGCCTCTCTAGGTGACCGTTCAGACCAGCATCTTCACCCTCGGCCGAAGTCCGCGGTATTTTCATGACCCGATGCACTTCCGACCGGAGCGGTACCTGCCATCCTCACATCCTCTGTACGACGAGGCGTTCGTCAATGACGTCTGCAAGGAACTGCCTGAATTCAGCCTCGGGCCGCGCGCTTGCATAGGCCGGGAGCTCGCTTGGGCAGAGGCAAGGCTGTTCATATGAAAGGTGCTGTGGCAGTTTGACTTGTTCAAGGCGCCAGGAGAGACGCTGAACATGGAGGGTCTCGAGAGGGATATGTTTCAATTCAGCTTCCTGACCAAGCCGCAGGCGAGGGTGCAGTTTGTGCCGGTGCAGCAGCCAAAGGCCTAGGGGAAAATGTATAAATCTTGCAAAACTTGTTAAATAACGGAATGTAACCGCTACAATCCCAATTAAGATAAATCGTTACAAGCAGCGACTAGTATCTTAACAAATTGAATACTCTCATAAGTATCCTTCTGTACGGTTAATGTTTTTAGAGTTGCTGTTAGAAATGCCAAGGGTAATAGAGGACAGACCTCGCAGCGCGAGGCAGGCGATGTTGGTGATGATGTGGGCTGTCGTGGCGGGGGCGGGCGGGTGCTGAGTCATCGGGGAGCGTGCTGAGACATTAGCAGTGACTAGCAGTCCGCCGTATTTCCACTCCCGTCTGTGCGCGCGCGATCAGGATCAACACGCAAAGACTTCCCTTCTTCCGGAAGCCATGGCGAGTTGACAGCATCTTCGACATACCTCTTCATCCCCGAACCCAGAGTCACAGGCTCGGGTATTCCCGCCTCCCACTCGTCGGAAGATATTCAGACAAGACACGAGGTGAGCAAGCACCATTCATCTCTTCACCCGCATTTCTCAACGGCTCCGGTGCATCCTCGGAGCCGGGCCGAGGGCCATAAGCCGCCGTTTCTTGAAGCTCCCCATTCTGCTCGCAGCCCGAGGTCATCACCACTGCCCTCGCTTCCGCCAGGTTCCTCAAGGCATGGTGGGAATAAAGTCACCGAATCATCCGAGCGCTCAGGCCTGCAATGCCATTATATGACCAACAACCATGAGAATCATGTTCACGTCATATCTTCTTTCATACCCCTCAAGGTTGTTCATTGCTCTTCATGGGACTCGTCATTGGACTCGTCATTGGACTCAGACCCCCGTGAGACATAGCTGGGTTATATCGAGAATCATAGTGGATGCTGTCTATACTACCTCAAGGTCCGCAGCTGACATTTCATGACGCCCTGACAGTTCCACAGAAATTCGAGGCTACCTGACTACCGAGTGACTTGATCTGAGAGCTTACGGCACGTCCTCAAACTCTCATCATCATCATCATCATCATCATATCCACCTGCTGCCTCACCTCACCAGTTCAGTCGGTCTTCTCATCCTGCCCGTCCCCCGGCGGCCAGACTAGCACGGGCATCATGGCACCCTCGGCAGAAGCCACACCCGCAGCCGTGGAGGACCAATACTTCAGCTCCAATCCTCCGCCAAAAGCACTCCCTGTGCATATCACCCAGGCACAGGGGTTCATCGACTTCCACGCTGCAGCAAAACGGCGTGTAGTCCTGGTGACATCCGGGGGTACGACCGTGCCGCTAGAGAAGCAGACCGTCCGGTTCATCGATAATTTCAGCGCCGGAACCCGCGGCGCCACGTCCGCAGAGTACTTCCTGGAGAACGGGTACGCCGTCATCTTTCTGCACCGGCAGTTCAGCTTGCTCCCATACAGCAGGCACTACAGCCACGCGACGAATTGCTTCCTGGACTTCCTGGACGAAGGGCCCAACGGTTCGGTGGTGGCCAAGCCCGAGTTCAGCGAGAGGATGCTAGGTGTCCTGCGCAAGTACCAAACAGCAACAAGCAAGAAATTGTTGCTGACGTTACCATTCGTCACGATCGGAGATTACCTGCACGAGCTGCGCGCCATTGCGAGGCTCATGCACCCCTTGGGCCCGGATGGCCTGTTGTATCTAGCTGCCGCGGCCAGTGATTTCTTCCTGCCGCAGGACCGCATGGCGGAGCACAAGATCCAGAGCACGGATGTGGCCGACAAGGTGAAGAAGACGTCGGCGAAGACAAGTCCCAATCTAGGCCCTGCCTCAGGAGTCGGCGGCGGCGATGAGGAGTTTGACAACTTTGACTCGACCACCAAGGTGCCGAGGAGTAAGAGGCTCATTGTGGATCTGGACCCGGTACCAAAGTTTTTGCAGAACTTGGTCGACGGATGGGCGCCCCAGTGCATGATTGTGTCGTTCAAGCTCGAGACGGATCCAGGTTAGTCAACTACCGTCCCTTCAGGGCCCAGGCACTCACCGCGATCTAGAAATCCTCGTCCACAAAGCTAGGAGCGCCCTGGATAGGTACAGCCACAACCTTGTCATTGGCAACTTGCTGTCCACGCGCAAGTGGGAGGTCGTCTTCGTCGCGCCCGGCAGGCCCGACAGGTGGATCCGGATCCCCAGCGTCGCGGATACAAAGGCGGGCCATAAGAGGACACTGAGCGAGATGGAGGAGACAAAACAGGATGTCGGCCCACGGGAGGACAGGCCGCTGGACCCTGCATTGCTGCCTGAAGGAGACCCTGATGTTGAGATCGAGAGCCTGATCATACCTGCCCTGGAAGAGCTGCATACGGCGCATATCAAAGAGGCAGGGGTGAAGGGTGCCGAGAATGGCAAAGCTTAGGAGGAGCTGGCGTGACCGAGCGATACTTCTTGGCGGTGTGATCAGCTGTATAGACCCAAGTGAGTACTTGAGAATTCCTGACTCCGACAGCCAACTCACATATACTCATGGTGCCGATGTTCAACCACATCCCCTCTTCTACTCTACACTGCTAAAACATGTGATGCACGACCGAGACTATCATCAGCTCCCAAACCAGAACCCGGCTCTCCAGCAGCACCCTGCCGCCAGCAACGTCATCGTTTACATCACCCTCGTATTCCATGAGATGATGCTTCTGGTCTCAAGTCCTCTATACTGAAGATTCTTGACTCTTAAATGCTATGACTCCGAAAGTGGCTAATTCGCTGCGCAATGTAACGTGAGCATGCACTGTTAGAAAGAGCACTTGAGTCCCGGAGAGGATTCATGCAAAAGTGATGCCGCCGTCCGACTGAGTGAAGGCGGGCGGATTCTCAGCGCAGGTTTGAAGGCATGACAGTCTCCTTGGAACCCCTCCTATACAACCCTTTCAGCCTCTCCATTTTCCGTCTCACCCCCAGTACCGACCCCTTTGCTCCGTCCTTCTCGGAAATCATCTCGGGTTCTCCGTCTGACTGCCCTTCGCTGTTCCCGATGGCGATCGTGAAAGCTGGCCTTGCCGAGCCGACCGGGTGGTCTTTCTGCAGCTTCCTGACCTCCCGCCGCTCACCGGTCCAGGACTGCCGTTTCGCGTCCGTGAAGGCGCTGCCACCCCCTAGCAGCCACGACGAGGCGTTTCCGGATGCACCATGGGGCCTCGCCCTCTTATGGGATGCGGTCTGGTCTGGGTCCGGCCCGGGCGACGCGGGCCAGCTGGCGCCGGGATCCGGCGGCTGGTGGGGGAAGGGCGATGCCGATGGGGGCGCGACTGGGACCAGGACGCCGTTGACGTAGAGGTATCGGCTCCGGCGCCGTTGCAGTCTCTGGGTCTGAGGCCTGGATGACAATGATGGCATCCGACGCGGTAGTAATGTCTGGTCCGCGTGTGACGATGGATGTGAGCGGACGGATTCGGCTTCCGGGTCCCGGCGCAGCAGATGCGTGTCCGGGTCGGCGAATGAGTCGCCGGACAACGGATCGTAGTATGAAACGGGGCCTTCCATCCTCAAACTCTTCATGGCCGGCGTACTAAGGCCCATAGCGACTGCGCGATGATCGGCCTGGAATGGGAAGGGGACACCTGAACGATAGCAGGTTTTAGTTTGTCGACATTCCAGGTCTGCCAGTGGGGCCGCCGGTGTTGCCTAGCTAACCCTCGTCCTGCCTCGGAAGTCCAACGAGCAAACTGAAGGTTATTGAGGGGTGAATGGCCAGCAAGTTTGAGCGGGAGGGCGGCTGTTCGTGGTACCGAGATATAAGCTTTCCCCACGATGCAGTGTAACCGTGGAAAGCGCCTGAGGACGATGCTCCCGTACGGTATTCCAGGCGTAGATAGGTCGCTCCTTTCCACACGGGGGGCGCTTTGACAAATGCTCGTCTGAGGGCTGCGGGAGTCCGGATGTAGGTTCTCCAGGCAAGGGCGAGTATACGAGGACAAACAGTTGCCGCTGTTTCGAATCACGCGATGGTCGTCATGGGGTTGATCCGAACAAGTACAGTACGCCTCACAGCCAGACCCCCGTTCTCCACCCTGCAAGGCCTGGATATGGGCAGTGCTAGCGTTAGATCCCGCTTATTGCGCGTCGACCGGTGCTGCAATGGCCTACCAATATGCCCGCATAGGTGAGATCTGCGCGACTGCTGGGGGCCCCCGCCGGAGATGACGGTCGAAGGAAGAGATGATTAGTGGCGAGTGGACGCCGGGGGGACGCCTAAGCGCTGCACAGCCTGGGGGCGATCACAGCCGCCCCTCATTCGGGATTCTCGAATTCTTTGACATCATTGGTATTTCGTGAGCGGGACAGTCCAACGCACTGCTTGAAAGTGGAACTTCTGTGGCCAAATTATAGAGAAGCTCGGTGAGGATCTGTGAGATTGGTTATGAAAAGCCAGTGCCTAGGCTAGGGCTCACGACGCGCGGGGCCGGTCTTAACGCCACCGGTAATCTTCTGCCATGCTCCAAGGATCCATCTCCTTGCCGCCGTAGCATGGCCAAAAGTCGACAAGGTGTCGATCGCTTCGAGAGGAAACTCTCAGGAACTGTAGACTATCTTTCAATCATGGATAGTGCAGGTTGCATGCCCGAGAAACACGGCACCGACCACATGCTCTTTTGTAGGTGATGTTACGGAAGTTGTACGAAAGGGCTTGGACAAGTATGACTTAGTTCTGTGGCTGCATGACCTGCCAGTCGCTTACGACACGTGCCTTAGGGCGACGGATGTCTCCATGCGGTTGAGCTCACGCAGAACGTCTGGTCAGGCTCTAAGAGCTCTTGCTGATGCTCAAAGTGTGCGGCGTGCGATTTCACATCCACGGCCGCGTCCTTGATCCCCTTGCCGATAGGCCTCAACACCTATCTCAGTCCACTGAATGTACCAGTTGTGATTTTAATGTCATCCACGTCGCTCACCGAGGAGACTGAGGCTCTGCTGAACTCTGAGATCCCAGCAGCAGTCGTTGGGCCAGTCAGGCCCTGTTCCGTCTGGACAGGACGCGTTTCCCACTGATTCCGTAATAAACTCAGAATAGGACGAGCAGCAGTGGATAAGCGCAATCATCAAGCACAGCAAGCCAACACGATACCCGCAGCGCGTCCAGGCGTTCTTCAGGCAGGCCGTGACAACCGCACCTGGCGCATCTGACACGGATATCTAGTCTTTGTATCCAGGACTCTACAGACAGACTTGAACAGCGAATGGCCGAGTTTCTGGCTGAGGCCTCAGCTCAAGACGAAATCGTCTTGAAGGCAGCCGCAAGAAGTTCCTGGAAACCAGGAAAGTGGCTAAGCAGCACTCTGCTACTACCTCGGGACATGAGGGATCGCTGGTCGAGAGGATGAAGAGGACGTGGCGTGCGACAAACAAAGTAGCATGAGTATGTCCAAATTCTTGACGTGACGGTAGGGCAGGCCCCGGATCATGTCGGCCTTGCGTATGGGGCGATCAAGATCATACTGGTTGTTCAAGTCAACCGCGCGGAGGTGAAGCACAAGGTCAAGTTTTTATCTCGAGCAGCTCCAGCTCAAGTTCAAGCTCATCGATCATCTGACCTCCTATATCCCGTCATTCTACATTGTCACCTTGGTCGCTCAAGCCTACAGCCTATTCTATCGGTTCCTCGCCAAAGCAGTCAGATACTACACACAAAATCGATCGAGTGAGTAAAGGTCCCGAGAAGAACAGCCAGACGGAAAACTGACAGTCTCATCCATAAACCTGGATCAAGGCCTCAACGAAATCATGGAACCGCTCTCAGGACATCGTCGACATCATCGACGAGACTCTTGCCAATATCAAAGAGGTAACACAGTACTCTGGTCTTATAGAGGGGCACATCAATACAGTCATGATCCGAAGGAATATGGTGCTCTTGCAACAACAGAGCGTAAAAATGGGAGAAATTCATTGAGCTGATTGAGGACCTCCGTTCTAAGATGGGCGTGAGTCCAATACGCTTCACAAAGAAGGAAGACATTCGACAGGCAGAAGGGGCCTTGAGGCAATCCGCTGAGGAAAGACTGAACGAGCCGGCAATGGAAAGGCGAGATCGGCAGTCCGAACTAGGTAACGCAGTTACAAAGCTAATCTATTGATATTATGATATTAACAATTCATGCAGACACCCAACCAAGTACTACCAGTTTTAATAGCCTCGGCACTCTTCATGACGTTCTGTTTTCGAAACTTCGTGAGGCTGACGAGCACGCAAGCCGCACCCAGCGCGCAAGGGAAGAACTTCCCGAGATGAGAGCATACCGCTCGGGGCGCAAAACTTCAACAAGTCGGAAATGGCGCTGGCCTGGGCCGAATCACACAAGTCGGAGGTTCTGTGGGTTGATGGGTATCAAATCCTGACCAGGCCAAACTTCAATGCTTCTTTCATATTTCCTTTGCTTCAGTTGGTCGAAAGCAACTTCGAAAACGTCATAACACCTCGCCACTTCTGCGAGCATCACCACGACAGGTCTGATAAATACCTGATAGTGATGCAAAATCTTGTGTCTCAATTACTCCGGCAGAATCCTTCGATCGCTCAACGGAAGGGGGCCTCTCTGACTGGGGACAAGACATCAACAACCCAAGGTCTCTGGACGTTGTTTTGTGGACTGCGGGAAGACGTCCAGGCTCAATGCGTATTTCTACTCATTAGTGGTGTAGACAAACTCGTCAATAACGGCCCGAGCGCTCGAGACGCAAGGGCGGACATACTTGACCGTCTACATGCTTTGACGGATGTGATGCTCATCAAAGTCATCCTTACACTCGGTCTTCTACAACCTCGAAGTGACACAATGGAAAGCCTTTCGTCGCTCACCGTGTATTGGCATCAAGCAAGTCCGAAGAGGTCCCTTTCTTCCGACTCTATGCAGAACAGCCTGCCTATGATATCTCTGCAGCTCACGGAGATTCAGGAAAAACGCTGCCACGGGGTCAACTTCCATGCAGCTCCCTATGATCTACACGCCCGGGAGTATTATCTATACTCATGATCGTAAGTACCTCCAGGCTTCCGTCGTCTTTGAACTGAGTGGAATAAACCAGACACCATCAGGTATATTCAATGCTCTGCGGATTCGGGCTTGATCTATTGACCATGACGGAACTTACATCTGCAAGCGATACCATGATTTCAGGTGTCACATTTCCTGGGACAGAGAGAGACAGCCACATTAAAATATGTGCCTGCTAGATACCTTCTAGACGAAGTGGCCAAGCGAGAAGAACTGATTACCCGTGGGAGGCTATACTGATCCATGGGCTCTGGAAACCACCACAAACAAATTCAAAAGGTCAGGGTAGGCCTGCTACCTCTTCAAGCTTCCCAGCTCCAGATTATCTCAAGTCTGACCTAGTTACAGGCGGGTCTACAACGCGTCATCATTGACCAATGCAGTTGTCCAATGTAGCCAGAAGTAGCCGAGTAGCTCACAGAACAGTTTCGTTGTGATGAAGCTAGCAACATCAAGCCTCGCTTCTTGATGTTAGCTCCTCCAGACATTGCAGTGTTCGATCTAAAAGAGTTGACTTGGGGTATGTCCTGCTGGCGGTCTTTTGAAAATGCATCTAGAGAAAAGATACAGACTGACTCGACGATGCAGTGATGTGCGATATTGCCTGCTGTGAGGACATTATATTCAACACTGATTATATTACTCAAAGAGACCATTGAAAAGGCCACTGTCAGCCCTTTTCTTACGTGGGCTTGGCAACAGAATATCGCATATAGACGTTAGACAGTATTCGCTCCTGTAAACAGGTCTCTGATGTGATGTCCTCTTCGAGATACAGTACCCAGACCACTCTCAGATTACGTGCTGTTTTTCGCAATAATGAGCCATTTCAGGCGTTCGGCGGCCGCTCCGTCACATAGACGTGATAAATTTAACTACTCGCTAAGATAATGTAGATGCTTACATGCTGAGGTCCTGTCAGCATTTGGCCTGTCGGGTGAGCATGTGGACTTATGTATGCTCTGGCCGGGCCGGCAAGCAGTTATCATCTCGCCCTCATGTAGCAGGTAAATACAACCTCAATACAGTGTAGCAATGATTATTAACTCCAGTAGTCAGGGAGCACCTTCTAACTCTGCTGTAGTTTCTCCGTTTCATTGGCTGAAGGGGACTTCCTGGAAGCTTTCGAGATGTTATTGCACAAGGGGAAAGTATGCGATTAACTGGCTCTTAGCCGCAAGGTTTAATTATTGCTGTATACTCGGTGCTTAGCAGAATTACAAAAATCTTATCAGAGGCAGGGAAAACACTCAGTATGCATTTCAGTGGCGCAGCATCCTGAAATGATAAAGTTGTATCAAACCTATCTTTAAGCGTTGAATCCCGAATCCAGGCCTCTACCCTGTTGGTCCTTTCTTTGACCTGATGTAAGTATAGGGTCTTGCTTGTTTCATTTGGCAGGAAGTAAGCATTATTTTGCTTCCGTACACAATAGCCACGAGAAGATCGCTAGAATTTGAGTACTAAGTCTGTTTCTTACACGAATACCTACGTACCAGAGTAGACACTTTGATAGACTAAGGTGTTGCGCTTCGGCTGCAGGCTCTCTAAATATATGTTGTACTTAACTGGCTCAGTGATGACACCTTTGATTTGGGACTAATATCTGCTCAAGTACATAGGTATGTAGGGTGATCACCTTGGTACTTTTGTTATAAAAAACTTGGCACATCCCAATTTGTTCGTCCTGCCAAGTTGTTTGTTATCAAGCTGGAAGTGTGCAATTTATACATCGTACCGTTAAGGACTGGCTGGCGACCGCAGCTATGAGAAGCTACCTCGCAGCAACTATCGAGCTATCTAAGTTTGGTAGTCCAACGACACAAAATTTTGTAGGGGGTGTTCCAATCCTGCACTTTTGAGGCTGGGCTTTGGGACTACTTGCTGGGCAAGTTGGAGGCACAGCCTGATTACTTCGAGAATCTGGCCAAGCAGCCCTGTCGAGAGCAGGGGCTTCTGGTTGGGCACCAGATACCCACTTCTACAGCGCTCGGTTTATATATATCGAGCGCCTTCCTTCCTTTTCTCCTTTATACAGTAGAAGCAGCACAATACAAGCCATTTTATTCAACTATCGCTCGCGCCTGCTCGTCACAAGCCCGCCATCACTGGCAAGAGGTATATCCGCGACGATATGAGGAACGACTGAAGCAGGTGTACGTTCACAGGTGACCACATCATTACTGGAGTCACTCTTCCGCCAGCAGATGCCAAAATACCAGGAATACAGTTCGCCCTTGATGGAATTCCGGGACGCCTCGGAGATACTCTACATATATTACGTTTAACGTATTCGCTACTAGATTTTCTCGGGGCGGATCCAATCCCAATCATTCCGTCGGTTGGTACTGCTACGTCCGAGCTGAGGACGTGGTTACATTTTCTTCTCTTCCCATTCTTTCAATTATTAGCTTGATCACCAATTGTGGGAATGTTTCTTACCATGTCTCAAACAAGTTCTGCACAAGTGCGACGACGACCACTTGCTCCAGAAGCACGGAGCAGAGACGACTTTGTGGGATATGCTCTGCAGCAATGTCAGCGAGATTAAAAGACGCAACTATGACAAAGTCGACAAACTCGACAGTTATATTGTCTCGTACATCGAGGCATTTGGGCGGAGTGGTTCCGTTCTCCCATGGAACAAGCTCAAGATCGCCATTCACTGGGGCTTTCCACCTTTGAAAGCAGTACCTATGACCTCCACAATGGCACGGAAGGGCCTAATTGATAATACAGAGTGGAAAGGGCCACCTCCGAAGCAGTGAGGATTGTCATGAGGCTTAAATGGAGAGATTGATAACGAGATGCATGACTTGAGATGATTTCGGGGGCATCGACGCACCATCTGAGCGCCAACGGCGACCGCAGAGCCAGCGGTGGATGAGAGGACAGGCAGAAGCCTAGAGTAGGAGGTTGCGACAGTCATTCTACAGCCCCATACGTGTTCATGAAACATGGACTAGCCTTAGATCCCATGGGGTTCAAAATAAAAATATAAAGATCAAAATAAACAGGAAAAGGGAAATCCCTGGGTGCAGAATCTGAAGACCTTCCCAAAGCTCAGAGTAAATGATGACAGACACTACCACCCTCTTACCACAATAGACACTATCGTGCCCATTACTCTGAAGTATTCTTCACGACCTGTAGGTCTTTACGGCACCCAATTCCCGGCAATAAATAGCCGGCCTACAGACCATCAAGATCTAGTCCAAGAGCGCGACTGAGTGACCAGCGGTGCCCTGCTCATTCATCCTGAAACAGCTCGGTGGCCAGGACACGCAGCATTTGATCAAGTCACACCTACACCAAGCTCCCCAGGGATTTCTTCACGATAGTGTCTGCAACTACTTGTATCACGTCACATTTGTGCTATCGAGCTACTCGAGCCAGTGCTGGCTATGCCCGTCACTAAGGCGCCTCCCCCCCTCCCCCCCACCCCCAATCAGGCGTCTCACCGCCCGTCCCAAAGCCCCTGACCATCGATTCACCCTCACGCCCGCCCGTCCTGAGTAGGATCCCTTCTCCATCGCTTTGACATAAGGACCAAACCGTTAGCCACCCAGTGACCTCCGCCCACGAACCAAGACTAGAAAGCAACAATATACGGCCGTGACCGTTTGAGTTGCCGGGTATAAATGCCTGCGTCTCCGATGTTCAGCCAACTTCCCAGGACAAAAGGCGCAAGCAAATGACGGATGAGGCCCTTGGATGAGGGCCAGTATGGCCCCCACAAAGTTGCCCCCAATGAAAACTAATGACCCAGCTGTGATGTTCCCTTGCCACAAAATGAAAAAATGTCGACCGTGAAAAGGATCGTAAACACCATTGCAGCCGTTGCCATGTGCCGCCTGATGCTATTATGCTAATGCCCCGTACGCCTTCGGCCCAAATAAAAAATCAGAGCCGTTGAAATGTATGCCGCCCTTTGATAGATGAGACAAAACAAAATAAGGAAAAATTCGGAATGATTGTAGTTGAAAGCGGATCTGCTGCTGAGCTCAAATCGAAGCAGGCAGTCTGTTTCGCATGATAACGGGGACGTTGCCAGTTTTCACCTGGGCATCGCTGTTGTTAACTAGTACAACACGGGCCCCAATGCAAACTTGTGCAAACAATCCTCCTCCCCGGGTAAAGAAATCGAGCTGGATATGGGACGACCCATAGACGGCACCGACAATATCAACCCCAAATCGGGGCATTGCGATATGCGGGCGAGTTGTAACTGTGCAAGATGCGGTAAGGTGCGTGATTGCCACCTAATTGGTGATAGTAGGGCCGGCTGCCGGCTGACAGATGTCGGCGGTGGTGTCCGCGAGGCACATATGGAGGTGTCCATTCCAGATGAGTCGAATGGACACGACTGTCTCTTATACGAGAGCTATTCTCGGGATTCCAATAGTGAGACGACGACTCGGACATAAGTGCTGGTCCCCGGTGAGCTGGTTGAGGCACATAGACTCCCTGCAGCTGGTTCCTGCCGAACCCGTCGAGGCTCGATTGGTGCTTCAAGACCGGACCGTCGGCATTCTGGGTAGACGACTGCAAGCCTCGTGATTCATGCACAAATCCGGTATGAACTGAAGTCATCGAGTTGTGACGGCTGTTGACCGAGAAAGACCTGTGAAAGTTCGGAGAATTGCGGGCAGCCAAAGGTTCCGAGATGGTGGTGGTAGGTGGCTGAATGACTGAAGTCGGTTGCCCTTGCCGGACACTTCCCGGAGTCGTGGAATTACGTGGAGGTAGACTGCTCATGCTGCCGGTCACGCTGTTGTGGCTTGTGCTTCGCATTACCGCTGGCCCTTGTGGGCTCAAAGGCGAGCGTGGCGGAGGCGAGCGAATGGAGCTTCGTGTCGACATGCTGATTGGAGGCGATGATCTCTGCCTGTCGGGTACCGGACTGGTCCTCGGAAGAGTGTTGGGCAGAGGAGGACCGCCATTCAAGGCGCTACGAGGCGCGGTGTTCAGACTATACGTCCTCAACTGCACGCGGTGCTCTCGTCCTGTGGTCATTGATTGAGACCGGCTTGGTCCTCCCGCTGGCTGCATTGCTTTGGTAGCGACATCGTACGCATTGCTACCCAGACTGCTCGTGATTGAGGTATAGGTGATGAGCTCGGCCTCCACAGCAAGCATGCTATCGTCTCTGAAAGTCTGCTCGGCGTCCTGCTTCTGCAAGCTTTTGGGCGTAGGCACGGGCTTCCGTACGATTTCTCTTCGATTTTGCATCATAGAGACCGCGGCGCTCCTGAAGTTTGATTGCATGGAGCTGAAGGTCTGTTTCAAAGTCCCCTCTATGTCGTCACCAGAGCCGCGTATTGTCTCATTGTTATCGTCTGGACTTGTCGGCGTCAGCGGTAACTCATCGTCCTTGGCCACTTCTAAGCTGCCAACACTCAATATCGTCTTCAAGGTCTCCTTGCTCATCTGGGACTTTAGTGCGAGTCTCCTGGCCGGCATGGGATACAGACCAGTATGCTCACGCAGCTTGTCTTCAACCTCCTTAGGAACGGACGGAACTGTGTTGTCAACATTATGTGTCTCGTGCACCGTCAGAGGCTGCCTCGCCGAGTTTTTTAGACTGAGAAACCGTTGTAGCCTGCCTTGCTTCTGCGTATTGTTTCCGATACTCAAGGATGACGTGGAGTCCTCCGATCTCGCGCTCGCTGGGGTAAGTGGTGCGTATTTTGGCGACGCGGGACCTCGCTTGTCTTTCGTCTTGTTCGTGTCGATAGCAGCTGGCTGCCGCCGCACTGGCTTCCGGGGTCTCACCCCCGATGCCGTTTGCGTCGGGGGCTGAGACGTAGGCTTCGAGCGCACATCGTCCTTCGGTGGAGGAGTCGGGGCTTTGTCGCCGTGCGGAGTACTGACAGCAGAGCCTTCCAAGACTGCAGATGACTTTGGGAGCTGGATCTCGAGGGATCCTCTCGGTCCCCTGCCCGCAATTGCGGACAAATCCCTTTCACTCTCCGTCGAACTCCTCTCAGACTCCTTCTCTAGCGTGGCCTGGGTCGTCTTGTTCCGTAAAGACCGTAGCGAGAGGTTGGAACTATAGCCAGAGTCTGCCTTGGTGAGTGAGTGGGAAGATTGGGATGACTCCGACTTGGCATTTGACTCAAAACCACTGTCGGACCTCGTAATGCCTTGAGCAACAAGCTGTGACGGGTCCGAAGGCTGATGCGGGAGGCTCTTCGCGTTTGGATCTATCCTGATGTGGAGAATCTCGATTCCAGATATTTCCAGCGGGTCGTCATCCTCAAACAGATCATCGTCAACCGCTGCATGCTTCGACTGAGTCTTGAGCAACGGGCTAGCCGGAGGCTTCTGATGCATCTCAACAGGACTCATCTGCAACTCGGAAGCACACATGCCGCTCGAATCCAGGCCCAGAGCAACGAGAGGCAGTCGCGCTTGGGGAGCATCTTCGCAGACTTGCCTGCCAGACTCTAGGTCCACGTCTGAAACCAGACTTCCTTCAGAAACAGTATATGACTGCACGGGGTCTTGAACTGTCGCAGGTGCCGTACCCACATCACGAGCGGGGGCGTTGTCGAAATAATCCACATCACTGACTACAGAAGGTTTGCTCTTCTCAGCTTCGCCGCCACAGGCCGCCGCCATACGGGGGGTCGAAACAGGGCTGCCATTGGTGATCCGGAGGCTTCCAAACTTGAAGGCTCCCGTCGTGCTGTAATCTGTATCCTTAGGGGTCAGCACCCTAGGCACGTCTCCGGTGATGCAGGCCGGGATAGGGAGAGGCGAGAGCGACAAAAAGCGGCTCTCGTTCGTCTCGAGAGATGGCTGCCGGGACATGCTCGGCGTGGGCGGGTGGCTATGTCGGAGGCTTGACCTCGTGGACCGCGTGGGCCTCGTGGTGTTCGGGCTTGGGCGTGTCCGCGTAGCAACACCAGGTGTCTGTATGAGCGAGCGACGCCGCATCGGGGGGTGCAGGGATAACTCGGAGTTGGATCGAGATATTGGAGTACTCTCCACCTGGCCGACAGACGAGGTATGACGGCGAACGGGCGACTGTATCTCCGTTGGCGCAGACTCGCACAGCGATATTGACGTCTGGCTACGGGGAAGATGCGGGCTGTGCTCCTTTACGAGGTTCAAGGTCCGCTGGGCTTCGTAGGATGACATGTCGTAAGCCCAGGAGACACGGTTTCCAGCCGTTGACAAACTATCAATTTCTCAGTCAGCCAATGCATGTGGTTCTATGATATGGAAGCACCTACTTGTCGCTGACGGATAAGACATTCTGCGCCTCACTGTCGAAATTGTGTGTCGACAAAGAAAGAGCCCTCGACACCCCGCCTGCCTCAGAGGGCAGAGCATTAGATCCGGTTATGGTGTTGCGCCTAGACTTGCGGCGCTCGGACGTGTCCTGGGATGATTTCGACCGGAACAGACTGAGGCGCCTCTGTACCCTTGGGGAGGCCAGGAACGACCTGTCAGGAGACTCCTTGGCAGCTTCGTCATGATCTTCGTCGACAGGGCTGGGAGTGGCAGTCGTAGAATAAGGGATGCTGATAAAGTCCGGGGCTGGACAGCGAGAGGGTATCGTGCCGAACTGCTGGGGCTTGGGGTTCGAGGTAGGCGCGCCAGCTGTGGAGGAGCCGGCGACCCTCGTTTTGGACAGCTTGTGGGAGGTACGGCCTTGGGAAACTTTGGAGGGCGCGTTCCCCATGGTGTCGGCGTATGCCCGGGGACAGGCAACGGGTATCAGGTTCTCATGTGCAGGGTGAGACCGCCATTCCGTCCGTTGAGGGTGAGGGTGAGGATGGTCAGTGGTTATCGAGGGGGTGCCCGGAGGGCGAGGCTGATGTCAGGTCGGCCGGTCGACGAGCGAGACGACAGGTCTCTCTGGGGCGTCGTCGGGTCGAGGTCGGAGGATAGGTGAGGGTGGACGGGAGGGGTGTGGGTGTGGGTGGAGGGCCTGAGAGTTGAGTGACGATGAGGACGGGCACGGATATTTAAAACGGGCCAGGTTGGATTTAAGAAGTCCAAGGTCGAGCTAGGGACGAAAACCAGTTCGGGACCTCTACTCTTCCTCTCCTAGCCTGTCCAGGCCAGTTTGGAATGGGTGCAAGGATCCTGGGCTGGGCGTGACGTGAGGCGTAGGAGGTACTTGTCTGTACCTTGAACCGTGACGGAGAAGAGGAGGGGAGGAGGGCAACGGGTTCACAGCAGACAGGGCGCAAGGCCAGACTCGCCAGATGGGGGTTGGTTGCAGCTACGAGGTGTGGTTGGTGTATACAAAGGACATCAGGGGATAAAAGAGGGACAGACTGAGGGCCAGCCAGACAGGGAGGGATATCGAGATGAGTGGAGAGGGAGAGATCGAGGGCAAGGAGGGAGTCTGGGAGAGTTGAATGCGAGCTGGAGAGTCAAGGTAGGCTGAGCTGTCGGTGTGGGGAATCTTTTGGGGGGGGGGGGGAGATGGCATTTGCTACTGGCCTATTTCAGAAACAGGGAATCAAACGGCCTGGGAAGTTGCAGGAAGTTCGATTGGCATATGGCAGATACACGACAGTACATCCCATCGTATGTTATTTTGTACAGGTGTGGAGGTACCATGTGCAGGAATTGCGGGGCAGGATTTAGGGCCCCCCTACCCTATCCTGTCCAGGCAGGGCCTGGGCCAGTAACCTTTTTTTCCTGCATGCAATTTGTTCTCCATCTGCCCAACAGCTCCACCATCTCGTTCTTTTTTCGTCTCCTTCCCGCAGCATGAGACCTTGCAGGCCTATACTGCCACAATACAAGAGTTCCATACTATGTAGTATGTACGCAGTAGGCCTTCAGGCACCCCGAGCGAGACAGAGGGTACTGTAGGCTCTGTTTGAATCCCTTCGTGTGAGTCCCCTCTCCTTCTCCTTGCAGGTGCCGACTGGCAGACTTCGGACATCCCGTCTTCACCCTGACCTACCCGCCACCCAAGACACATCAGGACATGACAGCGCAGGCTTGAGCCTCAGCTGAAGAAGCCATATGAGCTAGCATACCGGGACATACCGCTGTTTGGGTTGCAGAGACACCTTGGTCCGGACGCACCAACGCTTCAGGCTGGGAGACGGGCCAGTGCGGCCATGCATGGCCAGAAATGCCATCCAGGTCGTGCACAGAATGCCATCCATCAGCCCCGAAATCCGGTTGCTCTAGCTCTGGTGCAACAGTGCCGCCGACACCGACCCCCGAATGCCCGCCTCTTTTCCCTGTCGGCGACGGCAGGGACAGTTCCATCAGCTTCGCTACCAGACTCGGCCTGCTGATGGGCAACTAATCTCCTTCTTGCAACAGCTGCCGCTCACCCATGATCACATACCATGCCAGTGCACCGTCACGATATTGTTTGCCAGGTTCACCTCATTTAAGCTTCACACTTGTACCGATCTGAGGCCCATTCTACACCCCACCCGAAATCCACTCGAGCAGCCCCTCCACAGACCAAAGAGGCGTGGGCGAAACATATACTATGCCTCCACTATAGCCTGCACCATGTCTGGCAGGGAGAAAGCGTCCGCCCATGTTCCCGGAGCATGGCGCCCCCGGACCTCGGACTTGGAGCTCCAACCGACCGCCATTTCCCCTCCCCACGGTTGCTCATGGCTGCGGTATCACGGTCCAGATCTGGAGATGGTTACGCGTCTACACAGGAACCACGCAGACCTGCGATACGGTCACTGCTACGAAGGGTCTCGTTGGGCCACTGCCAATGCAGCCACGGCCGGGGCTTTTTTTACTTATCTATGCGGAAGCAGGTCACGATGCCCTTTCCGGGGCGTCTGCGTTTCAGATGTCCCCTGCTTGCCCATTATTGGTCTGCCCCGAACATGCATCGCAGATCCATCGACGGTGCTGCCCTGTTCGTTCTCAACGGGTGCCTCGAACACAGGCAGCAGGTTTGACTGACCTCCGCATCTGACCGCGCTTGTGCTCCCGGAAGCCTGCCCCTGGCGTCAACCGACAAACCACGACTGCTGCTCAGGTATTCCATACCTGGGCATTGTCAGCCAGCAGTCATTTCGGCCGGGACCCACTTGAGCTTCTCGCCAGATGATGCTGCAGAGTTCGAGAACCGCGTTCCAGACCGCCACGCGCCCACCAGATGACTTGCTATCCGGACTACTCCGTTACAGACCGTGCTGGGCGGTAACGATTGCGGAGACGTCGCTCTCGATTCTGACGGAGTTGCAGTCTTGCAGGGTCAGGGATGTCCTCACGTCAACAAGCCGGTGTTACCACCCTGCGGCTGCTGCATCAAGCTATCTAGGCCAACCAGTCCTCGATAACCAACTTTCACCCTAGGCCTCGAAATCAGGCTCACGTCGGGCCAAAACGTCATCGTGTCGAGAGCTACAGGTTATACCAGAGGGCGCCGACGCGCGCCCATTTCCAACAGCTTTCCCTGATTACAGCGACTCGTTCACATAAGAGACGAGACTACAACCTTCCGATCTCGATCTTGTGTGGACCAGTTGTGCGCGGGGCTTCTGCTCAGATGATGCTTGAACGGCCGATGCTGCGTCCCTCACCGATCCTGGCAGCCAATTCTTCGCCGCCGTCCCCTGGTAACCAGGGGCCAGGGCCTCGGATGGTGCCGGCTTTCCGCGTCCAAGGCTCTGTATACAGATCGTCGGCCTCAGCTAGCCGCGGCCTCGAGTAACTAACTGCCTTTGGGTCTTGGGACATTTCCTAGGCACGCTAGGTAATGATTACAGGAGCATTGTTCGGACTCTGGTGGTCTCTATCAACAGAGGGGGGCACCAATGCATTGCCGGACGCAACCAGCTGGAGTCTAGCGCCACCTGACGAGGTGCAGCATGCCAGATCCGCCGCCCGCCCACGGGCATCGCTTCGTCCACGCTAATTGGGTGCCTCAGACGGAGTTGTCGCGATCACGGACGCAGGCCGGTCGTGCCGCAGCGCTGCCGTCTTATCGCGGAGACCCACCGGGTTGCACGCACTCCCTAACCTTCGTACCCCGCTAAGCTGCAGTTCCGAAGTCACGAAAAGCTCACTACCGTGAAAGAAGCAGCATGACCCACGTGCTGTCTGAACCAGTGCTGCTGATAATCCACGTTTCACAGGCAGACAGCCTTCAGCTTGCCCCGGCAACAGCGTTCACTTCCCCCCCCCCCCCCCAGTGCACAGCCGCTCCAACTGTGTGCCGGCGTTGCACGGCACCAGCCGCACAATTATGCACGACAGAGCCCTCTCGGCGGTGATGCCAACTAACATACAATGCTTCATAAGTCAGCGTAGTACCTAGCATCCTGGACCATTTAATCCGTCCATGAAGCTTTTTCGGCAGCCGGGGCGCGGGAGCCTCAGCTGAACCGTCGGAAATCTAGAACAGAGTTGTGGAGCGGCGTAGCCGTCAGGGATATGGTACACGAATGACTTTACAGTCATGGCAACATCGCTCGTGCCGGGACAACCAGGCCATGGGTTCGCGTGCATTGGTCACGCGGTGGAAGACGAACAGCCACATCTCGCGTTCCACCAAACATGAGATCATCACCAGACAGACGGCCTTGCACTGTCGGTCCTAGACAAAACACCCGGTCGTTTCCTCGCCCTTCAGTCTTATCTATGCAGTAACTTAGGTTCGCACGAAGGCGTGGCTTTCCAGACGACTCTTAGACGGGGGCCAGACCATTAGCTTCTGAGTCCGCCGAGCAGAACTCACCCATCGGCGTCAAGATGACCTGCGTCACTCCATCTCCCTTGAATCCCTGTTCGGCTGAAGGTTGAAGCTTATTCGAAGTCAAGAACGGGCCGGTACCTCCGTATTGTAGAGGTGTCATACTTTACGCTCAACTTCCCATGTTGGCTCCCCGTCAAGCCGAGAACTTCAGGTCTACCGTTCGGGGCCGTTTCCTTTACTGAGGGCTCCGCTGTCTGCTCGCAGCCGGTTCGGGTTGTGAGGTAACGATCTAGTTAAAACGTGCCACCTCCGCCTCTGACACACCCATGGAGGGGATCTTGGCCTCTACGCCCAATCAAGTGTCTGGCAAAGTTAATACCCCGGAGCACCGCTCTCCTACCCCCTTGCAGAGGCATATATCGTCTTCTGCTTGCGCCAAGGATGTGGCGAAGTGTAAGAGAGCTTAGGCTTGTCGGGATAAAAGGCTGTGTCTATGAGCAAGCGAGAAGGCACGTGAGGCACGGGAAGGCTATGCGTCTGTCGATATCCTTCTTTGCGTATCGGCTTCCATCTAGCGCTGACACCCGCAACGGACAGTCCCGTTCTTGCAGAGGGGACTTCATTGCAAACGCCTTGCCATCAACTTCGAACCCTTTGGGGCCGCTTAAGCATGCCGAGAGGAGCGTCTCGAAGGAGCCCCATGCTTATCTGGGCAGGTCGAAAGCTATGCAAGCTTACAAGACGGGTAGAAGAGCGTGGGTTAAATCGCTGCTTTGAGCAGTCTCTCAACCCTGGCTCTGCAGTGGTGCGATCCTTCACCAGTGCCAACTGCATATACACAAGCAGAGTAATTTCCATGAAGTCCGCAACAACACTCCTTCAGCAAGGAGAACATGGCGCGGCCTTTGTGATGGATTCAACGGCCTGTGAGAGTCTAGAGGCACATATTATTATAAATGAGGCCGGGCTGCAGTCGTGCCCTCAGCGGAGCCCGTTGTCACCTAGGCGAGGACATCATACTAAGCCCACCTAAGCGGCAGCACATAGTCCATATAACTCAACAACATGCGATCACTAGCTATCTTGACGTCCCTCCTTTCCCTGCCCTGCACCCTCTCCGCCAGTCCCGGTCCCCATCCCCATCCTCCCATACACCGCCGCGGCCATCGGATCAATGCCCCTACACACTCGTCTGCCAGCAAGCGTGCCGTATCCGAGAGCCTCAACTGGTCCGGCGCCGAGCTGGCCGGGATCAACTACACCTCTGTGACCGGGACCATCGTCGTGCCGACCATCGACCCTTCCGCGGTCAAATACACCGGGGGGACGCAGTACGGCGGCGCGATCTGGGTGGGGATCGACGGGGACAGCTGTGCGGCGCTGCTGCAGACGGGGATATTCCTAACGATCGAGGGCGGGGCCGTCGGATACAGCGCCTGGGCCTGCTGGCTGCCGGATGGTGAGAGGAAATCCCCTTTTCCCCCTTCCCTGGGAGCTTTCTGTCCTGGGCAGTTCGGGTTCGTGTTGGGTGTGAGAATACGGGATGTTCCTGTGTCGGATGGCTAACGACGGGGGCAGTGGATAGTCTCGATGTGCCGATCTCCGCAGGCGATTCAGTTCAGATGACAGTGACAGCGTTTGGGACGAACTCGGGCACTGCCGGTGAGTGCATAACCTGCTTTCCCCCCTCTCCCCCTTTCTCTTCTGTCCCTCCCTATTTTTCGTCCGGTTGCGATGGATACGCGACTACAACCACTGGTTTCAGCAGCTGCGAGGTCTCATCACACTGTCAAACTTGATTAGGCCGCCCGCGTCTCCAGTATCGTCTCAGTGCCTCGTCCACCCCTAAACACCTAAGCAACGTAAGAGCCGTTAGCTGATCCCGGATGACCGTCGACTGCTTAGCCATCGAGAACCTCTCCACCGGTGTAAGCGCAAACTACATCTACACCGATATCGAAAACGATTACGGTGACCTGTGCGGCGAGACAGCGGAGTGGATCGTGGAGGACTGTGAGCCCCCCCCCCCCCCGGGACCCAGTCACCCTTCTGCCTCTTGCGTGCTGACCCGAGGGGGAAAATAAAAACAATAGACGCTATTGACACGGAGTACGACCTGATCCCTTTCATCGACTACGGCAGTGTCGAGTTCACGGACTGCACCGCCGTCAGTGAGGGCGAGAGCGTGGACGTGAGCAGTGCGAATGTCATCGAGATGGTATCCGAATCGACCGGCTCCATCGTGTCAAATTGTACTTTTACAGACGACACGGTGACTTGTGGATATCTTTAGGTGGCTGTGCGAAGGACTCATAATGAGGCTGAGGTCCGCTGCGAATCTGACTGGTCCAGTTGATCTTTAGAGACAGGCCTCAAGACATAATACAGCTCGTATTTTCGCAACATCTCTAGCATAGCCGAGCCCTAAGGCTTATCACTGCCGGGGAGTACCAAAAGAGAAACAAAGTTCCATGCTGGTCTTCTGCCAAGGTCCGGCTTCGCAGACGCTCGTACAAATCTGCATCTGCTGGCACGACCTGGCACACACGGACGATTCAGGGCTCCTAGATGGGATGAAGGTCTGGCAACAAATTGATCAGATGACACAGAAAAAAATCTGATCTGGTGCACGTTCCCACGAGTCATCGGGGCGGCGAGGACGTCATGCGTGATCAACATCAGACGGATCCGACTCCGCTCGTGTCGTCAAAAGTCACACTTTCCCGGGCGGAGCGGTGCTATCCTCCATCATGTGGTCCTGGTGCAACATTCATCGTCCGGGACGGGTTTTATTTCTGGACGAACCTCATTCATTCATCTGACAACGATTTCTTGTACGCACCGGGATCTCCTGGCTCACCATTCGTTGCGGTCGGCGACGGGGTAAGAAGGTATAGCAGCCAGGGCTGTGCGCGCGCACGATCAAGGTTTTGATCATTGCTCCGCGGCAAGGCGGGCCTCAAAAGGCATTGACTTGCTAGGTCAACCCGGCACGTAGAGGGACTTCGATGCCCAACCTTGACGGTGTTGGTGATCCTCTCATGATTTATCGCGCGTTTACGTCAAGCGGGGTGTACAGAACTCAAGTAGCTGAACGCCGTCTGGGGCCCGGAACGGGGACCTCTTTGATTTCTGCAAGGCGGCTCGGAGGCTCGTTGGTGTGGAGGGGTGGGGGTTCAGGGCTTGAAGAGGAAGAATGAGATGGACGTCCCGTTCGTGGCTGATGATGTTGATGCGAGATTCTGCCGATGAAACCTCGCGGTCATGACTGGGCTTGAGTGAGAGTTCTGCTATAGTGTTTATAGACACGAGGTTCTGGTTGAAAAAAAAATGTTTTTATCCGAAGTTAGTGTTCGAGTTTTACAAAATATGACACAGAGGCTGAGACATTGACTCTACCTCTTCTAGCCAGCTCGCCATGGATGAAGTACGGTCCAGACCACAGAGTGACTCTTCATCCTGTATGACCTCTTTTCTGATAGCTGGAGGTAATGTCATGCTCATAGGGTTCGCCTCTGTCGCGCTGGTGACTCTCCAAGCTGGTCAGTCGCCAGCAGGCCATTCACTGAGCAGCTGCCTCACTCATGATTGACCGGCCGACTTCCTCACCAGGTAAGTGTCACTAGGACATATCAACCCACTATGATGGCAAATCATCAACTTGAGTGTTTTAGTGGCACAACAAGGATGAAGGCAGACCGCTTTGAAGCACCTTTTGATGGAAATCACTCTATAAAATGCTTGGATAGCCGGCAAGTGCTGCACAAGGCACAGGGTGAGAGCTGAGGGCACATAGTTAGGACCCTATGGCGGCAAGGGCTTTTGGCTCCTCTTCCAGACATTGATGTCTATTCGTATTTTTTTTGTCGTCTTATTTTTCTCTTTTGTAAACTCAGTAGATTGCAATTTTCACACTCTTTGCTTTCCGTGTCCATCAGTTCACCTCACTTAGGATCTCCTTAGTACTTGAGGGTCAGGTTTTGGCCATCATGCACACTACATGGCCTGGTACTCTACGTCCCCGAGCCTTTTCAGGGAGACTCAGAGCTCCTCTCTTGACCTGGAGCATACTATTCACCTGCTCGCAAGAGTTCAGAAAATATTCTTCAATACTGCTTACCGCACTGGCCAAAGTCCTGCACCACCCACGCCTTCGTAGACAAGCCCGCCAGAGACGATGAGTTTGGAGTGTTGTCCGTAAGGAAGTTCGGACCTTTCATCTCCCGCTCTATTTATTTGAGTTTCTAGGCTTCAAGGTCGCCTTTATTGACATATGATATCCTATATACTTAGCCCTCAAAATGAGCTCGCAACATGACACCATGAGCACCATTCAAGAGTCGTTAGCCCCTATCAGGGTTAGTCTTACTATTAGACACAAAACCACATGGTACTAAGCTCTTCCAGTTCCTTTTTTCTGTACTATTTCGTTACCCTTTTCCAAAGAAGACATCATCGATCTCTGGCATACACGGTATTACAGACAAAAGGCTGGTCTCCTGAACCGCCAGCCACAGTGATGACAGAAACCATCATCTTCACAGTCCTATGTCGTAGTCTTATGATGAAATACCAACCTGGATTTGTATCCTGCAATTTCATATGACCAAAGCCATTACCTTCTGTTGTTGCAAGAAAGGGAGAATTTCATCTGCGGCCTCCGCTACACTGCTACGGCAGGTCTTGTCTCGACACATTTAGGCTTCATACAAGATCCGTTGCTCAGTAGCAGATCATATTGGAATAATTGAAAAATTGATGACAGCATATATTTGAGAATGAAGCCTTGTGTGCAACTTGCCGACGACCTTACTTCTTGTTTAAGCCATCCGAGGACCAAACATTTACAGTGTCTTAGCTGGTAGATAACGAGGCAGCAAGTGTTGGTTCTAAGCACCACTGACCTAAACCACTGCACGTGTCGTACGCACCAGCTCAAGGGAGCGCCTGATTGCCTGCCTTTCGGCTTCGACATGCTTATCGCGCTAGGAAGCGGTTCAATGCAATGCTCGCCCCGGCACCACCTACCGATCTTGTATCGCTTGGGTCGTCACTTTTGTCTGTGGCATCTACGCATGAAGAAGTCAGTTATCG
The DNA here is from genome assembly GCA_026119935.1 of Endothia cerciana. Lineage (NCBI taxonomy): Eukaryota > Fungi > Ascomycota > Sordariomycetes > Diaporthales > Cryphonectriaceae > Endothia > Endothia cerciana. The sequence continues at coordinate 109,570 of JALRMH010000038.1, read as the reverse complement.
GCTGCGGTAGAGTTACTCAAGCCCCTTCAGCGTTGGGACTAACCATAGTATGCATCAAGCAGTGACAGAAAAGGAGCCAGCAGCAAGATGATCGCTGTTGTTTGTCCAAATGTCCATCCATTTTCTGCCACATCATTGAGATCGCAGTCATCTTGCAGCTGGTATTTCATGATGAGCGCCAACGCTGAGAAAGCCACGAAACCAGCACATGAACCCAAGAGTATCAATCCCTGAAGTAGAAAGGAAACGAGAGTGGAATATGCGCCCACGCCACGCCAAGTCCGCATGGTATGATAAAAAGTGTATATGAATACAAACAAGACGTGAAAGACTGGTGCCACAGCAATGTGAGAATCCAGCCAAGGTGAAAGTTTGAGCAATCTGCAAAGATTAACGAGTCCCCAGAAGAGGAATACAAGCAATAAGAGGCTGCGAACAGCACGGCTTAACATGAATGTTGGTGTTACCATCATGAGTAAAGTGTTGGATGACGTTGCCGAGGTCAGGGTCAAGCCATCCAAGAAGATGGCCATCTCCCAATGAGGGTCACGGGTGTTATCCTTTGTAATGGGAAAAGCTATCTCCATGCTGATAGTGAACGCGACACTTGTGACTAATTGTTGGATCGAGAGGCCGAGCAAGAGATTATCGCACGCCATGAGGGCACGACGAGCCCATGTCGGTTTGAGATGATTGTTCGCAAATGTGACTCGTATTCCGATGGAAAGGACTGCCACAGCCGTTGTTATTAGGCCATTGAGTACTGTGGAGTAGAGGACCTATCGGTGATCAGTTGAGAACCCTCGCTGGGGTGCGTGATGGTACCTTACTCCCAGACCTGCAATATCGGGGTTAACCGGGTAAGGGCAGGAGCCATTCGTCGCGTTTGACATGGCGCCTTTTTATCTCACCCGCTTTCTCAACGTGCATATGTTAAAACCGCTGCTAAAGTCAACACATGCCGCAAAATCACCTGCTCCTTGGTGCTTAGGACAGTGGTAAGAGTGCAAGGCATGATAGTAAAGATCCATATTGTCTTGGCTCCTACTTTAAGCAGACAAGCCCTCTGGAGCCCGTGGCAGAGGCGCAGGAGCACTTAGCGTCTACCGAGATACATGACAAGCCGGAAGATGCCAATTTCATCCACCTAGAACAGAGCCAGCTGTCAACTATGCATAAGCACGATGCTAAGGTGGCCCAACAATGCAGAAAGGCTGGCTAGCACCTTCAGCCCACTGGCAGACGGGCAGTTAGGACAGGGGTACTGATCACCACAGCCACCACAGTGTACTGCATTCTGCATAACTTTAAGGGGTGGCGGGGGCTGTGTTAGTTTCTGGAGTAATTCCAAATGGCACAGTGCCACGTGCGTACTCTGGAGTTAACGTCTTAATAATTGATTTCGCTTTGTTACAGTACCTATAGAACTGCTTTGGTTGAGTTGTTGGCTCTGACTGTTGGCTACAGAACCCTCGCAACTCCAGTCTCTGTCAAACTGGTCCTCCCGCCTTCATGTAGGATCTAACGGGCCTAGTCCATGAGTCTTCTATGATGGTTTTGGATGTCTTATAGTGGGTACTCGTAGGCACCCAAAGTGAATTGAGACATGAATTACTAGGCATCCCACTCGCCGATTGGACTAACTATCTTGGATGACCGTGGGTATAGGAGGCAATCCCGGACGATTGATGGATCATGGGCCGCGAAAAGGCAGGCACGGTACTTCGATGTCATGTCGTGTTACCTCAGATGACATGTCGCATATCAATATGACTATGCTCAGAGGGGAATGTGCTGGAGATGGATCTGCTCGATGTACATGTAGAAAAGAAATTTTCTCGTTGGACAACACATCAACTGAAGTGCTCCTATATAGCATGCTCTGATTCATCGTCTTTGTAGAAAAGCTTTAACTCCTGTCTCGCGTAATGCAAGATTTAGAGCCATTGTAATATTCAAGCCAAGCTTGCCATGCGAACTCCTCTTTGGGTGTTTCGTCGAGAAGCCGCTGAGGCTAACGAGCAATAATGTCGAGTGCTTCCATGAAATGGTGTAGGGATTCTCTCATCTATTTTCAGAACCTAGTCAAACGTGCCTCGACAACACGCATTCCCATCCTTCAACCCTGGGTATCCCATGGGGCATTGCCATGGAAACCGGGCAGCGAGGCTAAGTCTAGCCCCGGGTGGAGGCAACAAAGTTGGTCCAACACTTGGTGGGTTTTGGGGAATCGAAAAGCAGAAGCCTCGACCGTATCACAAGCACCGCACAAGCACCATAGCAGGCCTATTCACCAATGATATACGTGCACCCCTCCTTGCCCATCCAGACCTCGTGAACCCGCCCAGCATCAACATCAATCCGATCACCGACGCCGAAGGTCTGCTTGATTGGATTCTCATCTTTCGGGTAAGTAATGGTCAACTCGCCCTTGAGAATGAGGTGTGTCGTCAGGCCAGTGTGGGAGTGCGGGCTGTAGTGAGCGTTCCTTTCACAGTGGAGTCTTGTCAGTCTCTTCTCTCTCTCAATCTCTTGTCTCGAGGTTCTCAGGAGTCGTACGGGCCATCAGTCCAAGTGAAGACATGCGAGAAGCCCCACGAGCGGACCTCCTTCTCGTAGTCCTTCTGCTTCTGTCCAGCCATCGTATCGAGGTGGGGTTGGTGGTGAGACGGGATTAATGTTCGGTAAATGTGCGAGCTTAGACTAACATAAGGCTCTACAGGTGTTCGAGCGAGGAGTGAGTTCTTCGAGATGTCTCAGAGGCATCAAGTTTGTAGATCGCGAGTGAGGAGACTAGAGCAATGATCGTTCGGGTGTGGTTGTAGAGTTGTACGTCGCGAGACGTGGTTTTGGACGCATGACGTTGTCCATGCGCCACGCCTGGGGCTGCATGAACAAGATTAAGACTGATCAAGGATAGCCTACGCCCCGCCCCCCTCCCGAACCAAAAGAAAGAAGGGAAATACCCAGGTAGCAGAGAGCCAGTATTTAAACCGTTGTGTGCCCTCCACTCTGTCGCCACTCTTTCTCAGCCTCCGAGTATGATTCGAAGATCTCCGAGATCGTTTTCTGATGTAGCCGTACGAAAATTACATATGGACTCGGTCCCGAACGAACTTCTGCCTAGTAAACTTCACAACTGAATTCTCCGAGTGTTTCCGGTGGCTTCCTTGAAAATGTGGAATGGCTCCCTTGACAATGACCATAAATCATGAGGCAGTAGAAGTGGTATTTAAGTTCAAAGAGTTGACGATGACACATTATTTACGCTCTTTCAGCTTGGGGTCGTGGACGTTCAGCTGGGCACTTCAACACCATTCAGAGGGAAGGCAGCCAACGAGGCAACCATGGACTTGGAGCCTTCTCAGATGACCACTCAGGGCGCACAAGATGTGGGGTAATCCTCAGATGAGCCGCGTAGTGAGATGTGAAGCATATAAAGATAAGCGCCCTCCAGAGGGACAGAAAGCCTGGCCCCTTTCGCCACACGGCCATCAATCTCACCTGAACATCCACCCCTGCTTCTTCCTTGCTCAGCTCAACACCGCAAATCGAAACACGAGCCTTGCTTTTTGGCGTGAGCGAGAGTGTGAAAAATACTGTTCCACTTGCGGCCAGTATGGACGGATTGCAGCAACAGCCCCCACAACACCCGCCGGAGATCCGGGGTAACGTGCACCGCAGACATACTACTGGCTTCAAAAGTATAACTCAGCGGCTTCAGCTCGCACCAGGACGGCCGGAGGCATGCCCATGCTGAGACAGTCGATAGCGAGGCTGGGACCTCTCGATCGAACACATGGTCGGGCAATGCGAGGGAAACGATGTCGGTTGCCAGCTACAACCTCGCTCAGGAGGCCCTGGAGCGGTTCTTGGAAGGGAGGTGGCAGGGAAAGAACTTTAAAGTTGTTCACGTAAGGAACCGCAGCCCTAGGCCTGTGCGTTTATGTTCATACGGTGGAAATGCTGATTTTTTGGTCTACAGAGGCAGGACAGCTTTTTCATTGATGGACCGGAATCTCTCACAGAGGTAAGTCGCCCTGGAAAACCCCGTTCGCCCTTCCAGGCAGCCTTATTGTAGCAGGCGGAGTCGATTCATGGCTAATATGTGGATGACATCGCCTCATCCAGGATGATCATAGGCAGATCACTGCGTTGAGGACCAAATTCCAGCGCAGGCCTTCGCGCTGAGAAATAGAGGGAGCTGAGAGATAAATTGGGTGGTCACACCGCTGAGGGTGCATGGGAGGCGTTAATAGTCTCATGTAGGCTGTGCCGGAGCCAGGGTCTCGGCCTGGAGCCTTGTTGTCTCACACTGTGCACTTTCCGAGGGTGGCTCAGGTAAATGCTATTAGTGGGTAAAGAAATAGTATTTGATGATGAGTTCTAACGCTATCGCGTCCCTGCTGCTGACGAAATATGCTGACTTTTTCTCCTGGCCAGGATTTGACCTGGGCTCTGCTGCGGTCATCAAGCCCCCCCCCGGCCCCGTGATGCAGTCGATTTGCCTAGGGAATGTGGAACAAGATCTGAGCCTTATCTAGTTTGAGCCTCATATCCGATGCCATTTATTTGACTAGATAAACGACTGATGAGAATGCCATTGTGAGAAGACAATTATATGTTCATCTCTAATTTGAGACAATTATACTACTGGTTCGACATACCTGACGCAAATATGACTTTCTCCCCACTCATATCCCCTGATTTCCAGAGATCATATGACGAGAGGGACCATTATCCTGGCAACCTGATTCACAGGACCGCTAGTACATATCCGAGTGCCCTCAAGGAATACAAGCGTCATCTCGATGCTGCAGCGGACACGCTATTCCAGGCGAATATTAAAGAGGTGGAAGTTAGCTTTCGAGACCTCAGGACCAACGATGGAGCTGGAGCAGGTTCGCGCGCACACAGTAGATCCTCGGCAGTCGAGTCCATGCCTGACGCCTTTCACAGATGAAAGCCTGAATGTCCATAGCCCGCAACGGCTTACTGAGTATTTAGGCGTTAAGATATCCGCCGATCCAAACGACACTGCAGCATCTGTGACTTCGGTCACCAAAAAGGACCCGAAATGTCGACTAATGTGAGCCAGGAAACCCATCCGTCGGGTCTTGTCTATTTCGCTGAGAGAAAACAGATACATCTATGCTCCTAGCTCGCGTGATAGACTGAGACTGACGAGGTCTATGCTTGTCGAGATTCTCACCTTCCACCAAGTCATGCCTGATATTCTCGACTTCATATTTGTCTTCGGCGGGCAAGACAAGGCGACGGATCTGGGGTTTAGCAGCTTTCGTGATCAGGTGACAGTCAAAAATTCTCACAAAGCCTTGGGAATCGGTGCGCTCGGCCGGTCTGGAAGGCAATATCAGCTTTGTTACAATCTCAAGGGCGTATCGTTGAAAGAGGACCCGGCTGGAGACACGTATTCGATCCGATCAGCAACTTTTTACCATCGTTTTGACGTCGAGCGCGGCAACACTCTGTGGGTCGTGACCAAGGGGGGCCTGGATATCGAAGAACGATTTACTGAACTGACTGGAGACAATGCGCGGCCGGAGGACAGGTCTTTCGAGACTCTTGCAGAGTGTTTCAGGTCGAGTCTCTCGGCCCATCTCCTGTTCTGCCACTGGTCCACCGAGGACTGGCGTGGATATATCAAATGGCTTGAGTCCAAGGTCGAGAAACTGGTTAGAGAAGCTCTTACCCAGTGAGCAATGTTTAGGCTGACGTGTCTCCGCAGACGGGGATGGCTCTCCTGTATCCTTATGAGGCAGGGCAAAAGCATCACATCTATACCACGGCAGACGTCCAAGATCTCATATTTTGGGAAGAGAAGATCGACGATGCGATCACGCAGCTCCAATCGAACGTCGAAGTGATGAGATCATTGCAGAGCTTCTACAACAATACCCAAGAGAACAAGGATTTTCAGGAGCTTGCCAAAAACTGCGTTGATGACATCGGCGTCTTCGTCAACGGGGTCGGAAATCTGATGAACAACTTCAAGCTGCAAATTAGCAGAGCAAGAGCCCTTCTGAAACGCATCAGCGGCAGGACGGAGCTTGTGAAGCAGCACCGACTCGAAAGACTGAACTGGCACATGGAGAACGAGGCAATCGTTGTCCGGATTATCACGATTGTGACGCTGTTATACCTCCCTGCGACTTTCGTCTCGGTTCGTACACAGTCTTCAACAGTGACAAGAAGCGCATATGATGACTAACAACTTTCACCCAGTCCTTCTTTTCCACAGACGTCGTCAAGTATCAGAACGAACCGCCAGGAGGCACCTTCAAGGGACTAGCCCTGGACAGGTGGCTGCAAGTCACCCTGCCTCTGACCTTCGTGACGACGCTCTTCTCATACATAGCTTAGAGATGGACGGAGCGGAGGTCTATGTCCGAGAGACCTCCAAGAGACTGGACGTCGTCATTGAAGATCCGCAGGCGACCGAGATATGGCCAGATTTCGGAGGTTTGAGAGGGGGACCTTGACCGTGTTCGAGGAGCATTGAGCGCGTGACGGGTGATCGATGGACATAGACAACAAGCTGCGCTTTGGAGGAGCACTTGAGTCGTAGTTAAGTCGGCTTTTCGCGGAAACTATCGGAATTCAGCGGCTACATGTTGTACGCTGCTTAGTAAGCATGCCTGGGTCTCCATTGGCGTCCATCGTTGAAGTGTCTACCTTCTTCAACATATGCTACCCTCTCCCATGAGGCTGCCAGCATCTCACCGACTATTCACAATACACACCATGCCGTTTTTGAATGATGCATGCGGCATTTCGTCACCGGCGGGCCAAAAAAAAGGCGCTTGTGAAATATAAGGCTCTCTGGGTGGTGAGAGCAGAGCCTCATCACAGTCAGCAACGCCATGATTGGGATACACCACGTTAACCTCAGTGCTTTTTGAGACCTGACCGCCTGATTCTGGGGACACCAAGGACGTCTCCTCTTCTCGCGCTGAGTCTCAGCTGCATCAGACCGTAGGTGGGCCGGAAGCAGCACTGTGCCGGGAATTGGAGCACCTGAACATGGAGGAGGCAACCTGCGAGCCCCCTGTCCACACCACACATGGCGCTGGCTGAGCTGGTGTGGCCCGCGAACCAAGTGCGGTTTCTACAGAGCCTTATCGCGTAAGCAAGCTTTCCAGCCGGGGGGTCGAGATGAATTGACGCTCGAGTCTTCGGTCATGTGTATTTAACGGCCCTCTAAGTTGAATAACCTGCCGTGGATGACACTGATGATCTTTCGACCCGCTCGGTACCTGGTCTTTACCCCTCCGGCTGTGCTGGGTCAAATTCTCCCCTTTACACCTTCGTTTTCTTCGTCATTCGCCTCTTGGCATTGTCTGCCGTGCCGTACTCTTTAGGGTTCTCACCAAGGGTGCGGACCTGACGTGCCTTTCGCGCCATCATGTCTCGCCCAGGTCCGCCAACGTTGCCCTTGGACAATAGCGCCATCCTCGCCGACTTTGCCAACTTCTTGGAGCATCAAGACGTCAAAAGGCGAAGTGCCGACGGGAAAAATATTCTATCACCCCAAGAGGATCGAGTCGTGGATCTCCTCCAATACCAACAACCTCCTCTATGCCGTCTTCAACGAGGGTTTTGCACCCATCCAAGGCAGTCAAACCGCCGGTCTAACGTTTGTGCTCGCCATACTCGCCCACCCGGATATTCTCTGTGTCCACATGATGCACATTTTCAAGCAGCACATAAATGACAGCGTCCTAACTAAGGTACGCGACATGTCGCAGATGTATACCGCGCTTATCAAGGACCTGGAAGACCATCGACTACATCTTCCGAAGAAGTTTGAGCAGGCTGGTGATCACGGCATCACTCAAGCATTTGACAAATTACGCTGGGCCTTCCGCCCGGTCTCACTTGACTTCCAGATGGACGAATCCTTCCATGCTGGCTTGTCTATCTTGCCTTTTTGCATTGTTGCGACTGTCAATCAAAAAGGAGGCACCGCAAATGTTCACCACGTCAAGATACAAGCCGACCTTGTCGACTCTGACAAGCTCCGCGACAATTTGCAGGATTCTCGGCACAAAGATCCAAAATTTGACTGGGTTAGTCGTTCCTCGTCGTACAAATGACTTGAAGAGTCGCGCTTCGAACTGACTTACCTCTCTCCACAGTGTTACGAATTTGCTGTCAAGTCCTACCTCTCAGAATGGAATGATATATACAGGCTAGAAAGCCAGGCATTCAGGGGCGTGCGGGAACTGGATGGCGTAGTAAAATATCTAGGGGAGTACCATCTCAACGGAGGGGACAAATCGTCGCCAAGCCACAATATCATGCTGGAGTACGGAGAACAAGACCTTGATGAGTATCTCGCCGATATTTTCCCTCCGTTGCTCAACAAGGAGATTATTGATTTCTGGAACGGAATCTTCGACATCGCAAAAACCCTCAAACAAGTGCACCGGCTTGTATACCGACGGGAGGCTGGACAGGAGCGACGATTTAGAGGGTAAGCGCGAACATTCTACCTCATATCTACCCATGCAGTCCTCCGACGAGCATTCCATGTAACAACAGCACAGGTGGCACGGCGATCTGAAACCAGACAATATCCTCCGCGTTCACGGAAAGTACAAGCTCGCCGACTTTGGCTTCGCAAAGTTCGAGGAAGACAGGGCCGGTGAATCTGGGACGTCTCTGGTGGGTGGTACCCGGACATATGGTAAGCTGTCATAGCATCCTTTCATGTTGTAAGAGACAATGTCATTGACTTGCCAGGTGCCCCTGAGTGCGATGCGCAACACTCGGGAGCAAAGACTGCCCCTCGGGCCTTCCTTCAAACCATCGACACATGGTCATTCGGCTGTGTCCTCTCGGCTGTGTCCTCTCGGCTGTGGCAACCTGGGTTGTGCTAGGCTCAAAAGGCTACAGTGACTACGAGATGATACGGCGATGTGCCATTGCGGAACCCCGCCAACGCAAAGCCACCGACAACACCGTAAGCGTTCCCACATGCGAGGATGCTTTCCATGATGGTCACCGGGTCCTATCCGCTGTGACTGATTGGCACACACATTTGCGTAACTCGGCAAGACGGGCAGACACTGCGACGCAGCTCGTGCTGGATCTAGTTGATGAAAAGATGCTCCTTGCCAACCCCATCGATCGAATGAAGTCGGAAGACCTGTGCAAACGGCTAGGACATATACTGGTAGATGCTCGTAATGATTATAATGAGGCGGTCGACGATACCTACAACAGGTTGGAAAGAGAGACTTCGCAGACCCTCAAGGCATTGTTAGCGCTGGACGACCAAGCCCCGGCGGCGGCTCAGCCTCAAGCTAATGTCAAGAAGGACGATCGAGATTCTAATGGGCTCGTCCCTCCCTCTAATCGGGTGAAGAAATCTGAACGCCTGGACAAGATTCTGGTGGGCAAGATCGCAAATCGCGGTCCGGCCCTCAAAGACTTGCAAGTATCAGACTTGCCGGGCTTAGGAACATTGTGCGAGAGCCCAAAGCCAACCGCAGGCTCTGGACAACGATCTAGCGCTTTTACCCTCGAAGACCAAGGCAGGGAAACTCAAGTGCCGGAGATCAAAATGGGCAATGGGAGCGCGGACTCCGGAGAAATCACGTTTCCAGATCCCCATCCCAAGACATCGTCATCTAACAGCCACGACGCTCGCGTACCACAAGTACCTTACAAACAAGAATTCAGGATTTTCCGCTGGCGAGATGACCCAGGTTCTCCAAACCACAGCGATCCGGCAACACAACGCAGTCGTGCCTTCGAGATGTCTGCCGGTGCCGTCACTCCTCGACCGTCTATTCCCCGAGGCGACCGAGAGGTTCACACAAGCGGCCGCCTCTCGCACGATGCACCATCAGAGCTGCCATCCCGAGAAGTGCGCAATACATACATCGTCCTCAGAACCTGGACCATCGACTCCGAGCCCAAGCAACAGAAGTTCCGCCATCATCAACAAGAACTCGACAAAACCCAGACAGTCTGTTGAACCTGGGCTTGACGCCTGGCAAGTGGTTGGCCAACAGGCCACTCCCGGTCACCGAGGGCTCATGACAGCCCCAGCGCCTCCGATGGAAAATCTCGACCCAGGGCCAGTGCACAGAGATCCAGTTGCTCGCGGGACCTGTCCGCCCCGGGCCAGGTCGCCTGTCCGGGCGAAGGACAATGCGCCACGTGTGATCAACCCGAACGATACGGCAGTCTACCAGGAATACTACCGCCAGCAACGATTATTAGAGAGGCGGAACTTCTTCTCGACGCTCGCGGGAACAAGCCCGTCTGCAGACCCTCGGCTGAAGAAGTTCATCTTCAACCGGGATATTGTATGTGATGGCCCTGTGAGGCCACTAGCAGAATGCTCATTCGGGCTGTGCTGACCCTTATGCAGATCTTCGTCGTCGACAATGCGGCAAGCATGAAGCCGCACCGGCAGGTCGTGAGGACCACGCTCCTGACTCTAGCGATGAAGGTGGGCCGCCTGGACAAGGACGGGCTGGACATGCTCTTCACCATCGGCAACACCCACGATCTGAATGACATCAAAGGTGACAGTATCCACAAGAAGTTCGGAAAGGCGATGGAAAAGGCCCTCGCGGAGATAGATAGAGACGACCACACCGATATGGCTGCGACCCTGAGTAAAGTTTTCGATAGATACACCAACACCAGAAAAAGGCAAACGCTGATCATATTGACCGACGGGCTGTGGCAGGGGGGAGCGGCATCGCGGAACGACGTCGAGACCGCCATCAAGGAACTCATTGGCAGCTTAAACCAGAGGCGCAAGAAAGATGGAGAGGAGGTGGTCCACAATACAGTTCCATCTCCTTCGGGGATGACCCGGACGCCCTGAGGCGCCTGGAGAGGCTGGACGACGAGCTGGGCGCGGTGTAAGTCTTCGTCCCCGAAACCCTGCAACGTCAACCTCCTGCTGGGGGGTGTCTACCACATCACACACAGGCCTAGCTTATACTAGCTAGATTACCTCGCAGCGTCGGCATCTGTTCCTTATGCTGCACAGTCACCCCTGCCTCGACCCCCACCTGATGCAAGGCTAAGAAAACTCTTCACAGTGATGATGTTGTGGACCACAAGCCATGGTATCATCCTGATATCGACAAGATGATACTGGGGAGCATCACACAAGAGGCTGACGAGGCTGCGGGCCCGTCACTGATGCCTGCACCGTCGATTCGGAGACCTAGCCCCTCGCCATCACGGTCCGAGGGACGTGTCTCTAGATTATCGGGTTCTTCTAATAGATAACTTGGTGGCCAGTGGATGGGAACCTATGGACTGTTACGGACAAACTTCTTAGGCGTGATACTGGCACGGATGATACTGTTTTTGGGTAACGGGTTGGCATTTTGATGATATCCTGCTACGTTCTCTGTAGCATTGCGAATTGAGTTACTGGCGTTGTGGAGAAGAAGAAGAAGAAGAAGAAAAAGAAGAAAAAAGGTTGATAATCGCGATACTCCTGACTTTGCGTTCACCCGCGTTCAATAATTCCCAGTGACTTGAAAAAGCAGACGGCCATCCCGGCCGCAGCTGCCGAAGTCGCCCGGATGCTTTCGAGCAGAAAATAAGTTTTCCATGATACGCGCATCTCCTATTGAGGATGGTGTCATATACGAAAGCCGCGAGGATCTCTTAAAAATAAAAATAAAATTCAAAATACGAGCGGCACGACGATCTCGACATCGAGTCCAAAAATAGAAACAAACCCCCCCCCCCGGGAGATTTGACAGGCTCTGGTCCGTGCCAGCCCGGCGATCAAGCACCGACCAAAGCACACTCCCTCCCCAGTCCCTATTTGATTTCAGGGGAACAGCGGCCGCTTGCATGGTCCCGCCCGGCACCTGTGCTGGAGGAGACGAAGGCCTCCCATAGACGCATCCAGACACGATGGCGAGAGGCTTGAAGGCCGGGGGCTGGAGGGCGGTCCGCGCTCGAGAGGCCCGCCGATACTTGGTTGGGTTGTCGAGAGTGGGAAGGGCGACAGCGCCCCACAAGCAGGCCTCAGAGGAGAGAACATGGATAAGGCCGTCGAGGCGGCCGCTCACCTGCACGGATAATGGGCATGGTGCTTGCCACGCAGGAGCATGCATGCAGGCAACGCTGCATCAGAGCTCCGGCTGGGGGCGGGTGGGACAGCCGCGGTGGGGAGTAACGCCTGCGGCAGCCAGCCACAGCCTTGTGAGGCGCTGAAAGGGTGTTCTGGACAACACCAAGAGATGGGGTTTTGTCTTCATCCGACTGGCGCTTCAAGGCCATGCTCACCCCCTTCTGCCCGAACAGGGGCCTTCCCTCCCAGGATCTCGTCTGAGGCGTCTTGTTCCACTGGGCGTTGTGTTCCGGGATCAGTCTCGCGGGACTGTCCTCGCGCCAAGCAGCCGTTGGACCCCCAAAACCTCCAATCAATCTAAACATCTGGACGGACCACCAACCTTAAGCAGATGACGAGGACCGGATGCCTCAGCGGGAGTCCCTGCCCTTTCAGCTCCCCCCCCCCTCGAGGCTAGGAATTGTTCGTCTGACTGGATGATCGGAGCGCGCCTGTCGGAGGGAACGTTGGTCAGCGCTGTGGCTATGGTATCAGCCTCGGGAGCTGAACAACCACCTCAACTGGACGTGTTTGGCATAAGGCTTAACGGCGCATTTCCTGACTCCGTGGGATTCATTATGCTTACCTCTGACACCGTTGGTTTTGTTTCCTTCGTTCTTCCTGATTTCTTGTTGTGTTCATTCTTCCTCTCTCTCTCCCCTTCTTACTCCGTCCTCTCCAGCGTACTGCGCGCGACCAACCCCCTCTGTCAATCACCTTCGGGAGACCGACCTCGTGTAAAGCAGCCCAGGTCGAGCACCAGACGGCGATGTCAACCTGCAGCAGCCGCCCAGAACCTCGGTAGCGAGTCGAAGTCGGCCGGGGGTCCGCCTGCAGCCCGTTGAGCCCCACAGGCTCCTCCTCATAGTACCAATTCGCCAATCCGGCGCGCCGATTTCCCTGCGGATCTCGCAGCTCGCAGCTGTCAACCCCTGAGCGTGCCTTGCGCTGCGCTGCGCTGCGTTGCGTGCACGTCAGGCGAGGCGACACGGGATACCGTACGGACCGCCCGTGTCTGGTCCCTCCTGCAGTCGTCATGGGTTGCCTCGTAAGTGTAGGCACAAGGGGGACTGAGCTCCCTTTTTTTTATTTTTATTTTTATTTTTTTTCTTTCCTTCTTCTTCATCTTCTTTGCCAATTGAGACCTTATATCACATCGTGCCAATCCATAATCACACTCCAGCGCTCGTCCTCGTGATTTTGACCATCTTCCCCATTCGCTTTTGCCGCTCATCCCCATCCCGTCCTCCACCGCAAATCTCGCAAGCCGCGTATCGCACTGTCGCTTCAAGAAAAAAAAAAAAAAAAAAAAAAAGAAGCCTTGACTAACACCAGCGCTACTTTCTTTTTTCCCCCCAAACGCAGGGACTCCGCAGACGCGCCCATACGCACCCGGTGATGTCGCCCCGCAGGCGCGCGGCACCACCCGGGACAAAAGTCGCCCTGACGATCGAGAACATACCCACGATAGGCACCCCGACACCACCCACGCCGGCGACCAGCGGCCCGCGGCCCAGCCCGCGCTTCGGGGCCCATACGGCATGGAAACACTTCTTCCACATGGTCGCGCTCGGAAGCGGGCCCCCGAATGCACACGGCCGCAGCCCGTCGTCGGAGCAGCACCACCCCAAGACGGTCGACGACGAGGCGGCCACCACTGCGGACAGCCAGCAGCCGGCCGGCGACGGGACGGATGTGTACCACACCACGACGTCCGACCTGCCACTGTTGAAAGACTCCACGCATAGGCATATAGAAGGCATCTTTGCGGCGCTCAGAGGTCGCACCGGCGACTACATAACGCGGGATCGGCTGGAGGAATTCTTGGTCGAGACGCAAGGCGGCCTGGTGCGGCCCCTCGAGAAAGAGATATACACGCTGGGGGACTTCATATACATCTGGCTGCACGACTACAGCGCGGCCCTGCGGCCGGCAGGAAAGAAAGACTTGTCGAAGCCCATCACGAACTACTTCATCAGCAGCAGCCACAACACATATATCGGGCTTGGCAACCAGCTCAATGGGGAGGTATCCGCGGAGGCGTACAGGTCCGTCCTGGAGGGCGACTGCCGGTGTGTTGAGATAGACGTATGGAACGGCGAGGGCTGGGCGGAGGCACGACCCAGGGCGCCGAGCTGGTCCAAGTCGCAGCGCAGCACAGACCGAGATCCCGCGCCGGCTCACAAGAGACACCTGTCGAACATGTCCACGCTCTCCACGAGTTCAATACCGGAGGCAGCACGGAGCCTGGTCGATCTCATGGACCAGAAATGGCACGAGCTAGCCGGGGGCATACGTAGCCGCAGCCGCAGCCGCAGCCGCAGCCGCAGCCGCAACCGTAGGCCCAGTAGCAACGCCAGTGCCAGCATGAGCCAGCTGCATCTGAGTCTCCCGCCGGCGAGCTACAGCACGACCTCGTTAGACAATGACCTGCTCGACCCGAACGGTATCGGGCCGCCACTGCGTCATGTGAGGTCAGCCGAGTTCGTGAGATCGAGAGGGCGACCATCACGCTCACGGTCGAGGTCTAGAGAGCCACAGAAGCGGAGGATCGAGCCGGAAGTGACGCATGCGCACACGGTCCAGGGGCTCGGCGACGTGGGCCTGGCGGGCCGCATACCTCTGCGGGAGGTCTGCAGAGTCATCAGGGAGTCGGCCTTCAAGACGAACAAGCTCCCAATCATTGTCAGTCTGGAGGTCCACGCCACGGGCGAGCAGCAGGACATGATGGTGGAGATCATGAAGGAGGAATGGGGCGACCATCTACTGGATAGAGAATTGGCAGGCTGCAACCCGGCAGAGAGGCAGCCCCGGCTGGAAGAGCTGATGGAAAAGATTCTGGTGAAGGTGAAGAGGCCAGCCGCGACAAATCTGAGCTCCTCCAAGGGTAACAGCCAGCTGACGGTACCCTTGTTACATGAAGACGACGCCGGCTCCGACGACGAGCGACTGTCGGTGGCAGGAGACCTCGCTGCACAGGGCAACGATGCTTCTCAGGTAATCAAGAAGTCCAAGACTGTGATCAGACAAGCACTGGGCGAGCTGGCCATCTACACCCACAGCGAGCACTTCAAAGACTTCTCCGTGCCAGGAGCCCAGTCCATCTCGCACATCTTCTCGATCGACGAGTACAAGATTCTCAAACTGCATCAGACCAAGCACCAGGAGATGTTCGTGCACAACCGGAAGTACTTCATGCGCGCATATCCTCACTCGACTCGGGTGAACTCGACGAATCTCGATCCGTCGCTGTACTGGAGGAAGGGTGTTCAGATGGTCGCCTTGAATTGGCAGCGATCGCATGTTGACGAGGCCATGATGCTGAATAGCGCTATGTTCGAGTCTGAACAGGGTTGGGTGCTGAAGCCGCAGGGTTACCTCAGCAGCGACAACACAAGATCGCAGGCCGAGGGCGGAAACCACCGGGCCCTCAAACGACTTTGCATCACGGCCCTGGCCGGACAGCACCTCCCGTTCCCAGGAGAATCTGACGGGGACTTTGACAACAGCTCGGTATCCAGTGTGAGCACATCGGACAGCACAGGTTTCAAACCATTCATCAAATGCGAACTCCACGTCGAAACGGCCGAGGAGCGCAACGAGAAGAAGGCAATCAAGAGCGGGCTTGCCCAGGATGGCCAGCACAAGCTGGTGACAAAGTGCAGCGAGACTGAAAACCCCGATTGGGGCGTTGGCCAAGTTCTCGAGTTCCCACCCATCGAAGACCTGGTTGAGGAACTCAGCTTCGTCAGGTAAGCCACGATGCTCCAGTCCGTCGAACAGCGCTGGGACTCCCTCTGACCCTGCCCCCCCTCCCCCCTTTTCTCCTTTTCTTCTTTGACCCTCCCTCCCTTGGCGGGCCCATGTCTCCGTCACGTATCACATTTATCAACCTGCACCAACCGCGGTGGGTGTCGTACCCAGTTTGAGAAATCCTGTCATCTTATTTAAGGGAGCGGCTGCAAGTGCGCAACCTGCCTGCTGTGACCGACCCCAAATCCAGACCACCTCTAGGCGAGGGATTCCCCTTGAGGCGATCTTGGGAGCCTTGCCCAAGGGAGCTGACACAGGAGGATTAAATTTGCATGCACACCGGTGTGGAGAGCGGGCAAGGAATGGCTTGACCGAGCTGGCTGCCGGCGTGACACTGTGAGACGTCGCATAGGGAGACCTCGCTGCGCTACAGCTGTGATACGCAGGACAGAAGTGTCATTCGTGTCTCGTTCCCTGGATTTTCTGTCTGCGTCATCTATTCCCCTCGTTGTGGCTACCCGAGCGAGATCTGGTACTGCTGGATCACCGTGCAACATTGTGGTGTATTTTGGCTGCTCGATTGTTCAACGGCCAAGTGGCTTCCTGTCATGACTATTGTCCGACCTTGATGAACCCTGCATAGTGAATAGGTCATGTGCTGATTCTTTGTCCACATCCAGGCTCAAGATCGAGGATGAAGGGCTCGTGAAAGACAAGCTTGCAGCTTGGGCTTGCATCCGCCTTGATCGACTGCAACAGGGATACCGATTTATTGATTTGAAGGATGCCCACGGGAAGCCTAGTGCCGGCAAGTTGCTTGTCAAGATCGACAAGGTTTTTCGGTGATGCTGCTGAAGGTTGCGTCTTGCGCGAAGACCGAGCGAGGCTGTTGCAGAGAATGCATGCCATCATGGTGATGCACGAGGGCTATCACATTTCAGCTTCCCTCAGGGTGAGCTTGTAGTGTTTAGATCTTCGGCAAAGAAACTCATTTTGGTCTTCCCATGATGGGCCGGCATGGGTTCGGATCCTCGACGAATGATTTTCGGAGTTGGCGTACAGGATTTTCGGTCGGGTGGAAAGAACAGCGGGCCATAGCTCCGGCGGGAAAGTTGCCGCCCGCCGGCAGCTCGGGAGCACTGTCATGGTCATTTCTCGTGTGAAGAGTTCTGGCATATCACATAGGATACCCATTGGTGTTGATGACAATAATGCATTATGCACGTCAGCCCTTAAATGTAACGCTCTTCTCGTCGTAGTGTGATATGGCAAAACAGAGACCCAATTTGATCTCGGTGACCGAGCCGATACCAACTCAAACAAACACAAAATGGCGTTGAAATCTTGAAAGACCTCTAGCCGTGGTTGTGTCCGGCCTAACTCGCTCGGCGCGGGCCGGGAACCTCTTTCGGACCTCAATTAAGTTAGCGGAGCCTGTAGAACCCAAAGCAGGCGCCAGCCAGGGCGTCACGACCAAGAAGCGCCTCATCAAAAGCATCGCTCCGAGGACAAGGCCAGCAGTGAGAATCGTATAGCGACTGCTCCGGGGCTGTGCTTAGCGGCCTGCTCCGAACCTTGATTATATTTTGAAGCCAAGCGATGAAGAGCGTCCAGCGTAGCAGCACTTGCGTTTGCATTGCTGATCTATCCGGTGATCACCGCAACTTCCAATGACTCAGGCTATCTGTCTTGGATCATCAGAAGTAGTGTAAGCCCAAGGTGATACAGCTAAGGACTTTAACAGGGTATGTTGGAGCAGGTTGGCCTCATGCGCCCATCGCCCAAAGCGGTCCCCCGTCCCTCAAGCGTCCAAGCCGTGTCGGATCGAAGAAGCGATGTACTCAGGGAACGTATTTGGTATGCTGTGCGACCTCGGATAGTTTCATTGACTGTACACAAATATAGACTGACAGCAGCTTCTGAACGTTTCTTCAGCAATTTAGAACCTTCTGTCACACTGCAGGTTGAATGCGGTATCTCGACCCGACGATTCTGATCCCTGCGGTCATGGTGGTGGTGACATGTTGAAACCTCGTAAAAGGCTGGAAAGTATCCATTCGCCGGTGCGCATGCGACTTCTGGATCACTGCCCGAATCAAAAGGCTGGTGTGAGTGAAAGTGTGGCTATCAAGGGCTTGTCTCTGATTCTGTTTGGGCGGTGTGGGTGCAATCAGCCTGTTAGTGGTGCAATCAGCCGAGCCATCACCGGAACGGAAATCCCATTGGCTCCCAGTGCTGTGGTCTCGAAGTATGAAGAAGTGTCGGGCGAATTTCCTCGCTTGTCGGCGAGGGCCGCCGATTCATGTTCTGACCGTGAAAGTGCCCTCCGAGTTGAGGGCTCCGGGCTCCGGCTTATCTTGGGCGTCGGAAGTCGATCGCATGCGACCTGTCCGGCTGATCGTAGTCACACGAAAGAGACATGGGGTGCTTGTGTGGGCCGATACTTGTGGAACGACCCAGCTGGCCGGTAGATTGCGACACTGACACGGCTACGATCCGCGGTTCAGCCAACGAGGTCCCGCCTTTTGCGAAAGTCGGAATCTCGCAGGAAGATGGCTGGCCTGAGATAGCTGTGTCTCTCAACCTGCTGCTCGAATAAGGAATGTCCCGTTTCGACAATGGGACGATCGTGATTCACAGAAGGTGATGGTCGATCGCCCCGGTCCACGAGCGGTACTTCAGTCCCAACAATGTGGCCGCCGTCTTTCTAGATGCGACCGGGGAAGCGGAGTGGCATGCTCAAATCTGAAATGCGCCGGAGTGCCATCGTGTTGAGTGGAGTATGTCTCGCTATCAGTCGCGACGGCGAAAAGAGACCCACGGCTCGCTGCTGGGTGGAAACGGATGCGACCTGTCATACTTTTTATTTTTGGCTTCACAAGCCGTCCCTAGATCCGTCAAATCGAGATTGAACAGATCCGCATGAGCACCTTCTCATCTGACATCGGCCCACAGTGCAAGTAGGGCGGGAGAGATCGATCGTAGGCTGCAGCATATCATCTGTCATGAGCGCTTGTCATTGACATGGAAGAGTCGATCTGTGGAAGTCCAGTGCTGATAATCCATGCAGACCCCCAGCAGACTGCTTTTGAAGACTCTGCGCTGCCGCATGTAAATTCTGTGTACGGGGCAGCTCACGCCTCGGCCGATGCGGAGACAAGCTTGTGTCACCTCATGAATGAGGCTCTGCTTCCGGGCAATTTCTCAGCCGCACTGGGCCCTTGCCTCCTGTCCGAGCCAAGGGTCCTAGAGGTAGGGAGAGCTTGCCTTGGACGAAAAGTTGCGAGGCGTCGGGGATGTGTCTCTGATTTTTTTTCACGCCTCAGATGTGAGAAGAAGCGGTCCTCTCATCAGCATTTTCTTATTTTTTGATTTGGAGAATGGTCTCAAGCGTCTAAACTCCTTGAACGGTGGGGCGAGGCGCACAGTACCGGTGCCGCGGTTGTCCTTCCGCGAGAAAGGCAAGCCAAGTATTCGGTGAGGACGTAGATTCAGCCGGCACTGACAGCGTATTGGGTTGCTGGACAACGATCGAGCCTATGTACGAGTCTGCAGATCTTGACCCTTTGAAGATGGATTGGTATGCACCGGAGGCCGCTCCGCGCCTCGAAGGGCGACGGTGTTGGGCGGTGATGCTTATGCCTCAACAATCCGGATCCAGAAATCCTCCTCAATGCCTCGGCCGGTCGCCGTGGTTGCTCCGTACGGTAAGCTCCGACAATATTTGCTGGGGTGTCAGATCCCGGGGTAATGAAATGAGCCACGAGGCAAGGTGGTGTTGTCGGTGGAGAACCTGTGATTGTCAGTGTCAGAGGGCCGTCAGACAGGCAACGCCGCAGACGGCTGTCCCGAAATGAGCACACATGATGGTTGCAGATGAGATGGGTCTGCACCATAAGAGGATGATGGGCCAGCACCATAAAAGGGTGATGGGCCATGACGGGATGTTAGAGACCTATGCCCACGACACCAGTTCGTATCCGTCCGAGGGTAAGACAAGCTAAGTTATTCTCCGGTCGTGGGTGGGTGGGTGGTGGGTGCAAGGGCGGCCGGTGGGAAGTGAAGGCCGTTCTACTGTGCACCACGGAGGTAGTGAGAGGTTGTCCCCGCCGATATGGACTCAGGCGGGTCGGGGGAAATGCAGAAATTATTTTGAGTCATCATGCAGGCCATGGAGGGGTATTTCTGTCAATCGCAAGGTATGGGAAAGCCCGGGACAGGGACACAGAGGTGGCCTTCGTGTTTCGCCCCGCGGTGGGTGGCCTGGAGGGTTCGTGAATCCGATGCATAGTGGAGATGTGGATAGCGGAAAGTCATGTTTCCCCTAGGTGCCGTTGATTCTGGTGATAAGAAGCGGTGAGGGATAGATGGGAGAGGGGCAGCCCGAAAGCTGGCTGATGTCTGGAAAAAATTGCTGTAAGAGTCCAGGAAGAAGCATGGCAGCTAGCTGACATCCATGGCATGGATGGGCAGTTGGGCGGGAAGGCTAAAGGGCTACTTCCGATTGTAGTAACTTATAAGCGACTGGGAAGAGGACTGGGGTACCCTCGCCTGGGGGGAACACCCCGTTGTCTAAAGTAAGGAAGAAGAAAAAAAACAGAAAACAGAAAGAAGGGGAAAAAAAAAAAAAAAAAAAAAGAGAGGAGAAGGAAGGAAGAAGAAAAAGAAAAGAAGAGAGAGGAAAAAAAGAGAAAGAATATCAGGCACCACGAGGAGAATCAATTCTGCGTTCTACGAACAAAGTCTCGAACGAACCCTCCCTACGATAAGGTATCCGGGCTAAGGCCTGAAACCCCGTTGCAAGCGTGCTCAAACAGGCAACGCGATGAAGGGGCTCTCGTGTAAGGATATAAAAAAAAATAAAACAAAAATGATATCTGACAACCCCTTCAGCACTAAACCTGAAGCTGGCTACGGTGAAGATTCAACCATGGCCTTCTGTCCCTGCACCTCCAGAGCCCAGAAAAGCAGGACAACCTTGAAGGCCACCCTTCCATTGGTCGGCTGCCACGGAAACGTTCACCTCGAATCACATCTGACGTTAGCCAACGTCCCTCACTTCCGGTATTCCGCGGCGGGTAACAGGTCATGTTACCGCCGGCTGGAATCCTGAGCGCACGTCTAAAGTCAATTCAGAATGTATCAATGCGGTCCACCGCGGCCAGAGCGCATAAGGCCGGGGATAAGCTGGTATAGTATCCACCGCTGGTGTACTGTAGTGTCTGCTGGTAGGGGACACCACCGCATTAATAGGCAGCGGAGGCGAGAGCCGGCAGCACTGACAAGGCAAGGTCGAGAAGGCGAGCAGCAGAAAGACATAACGACCTGGGCCAGACCCGCCTGCTGATATACCCCGGGGGTCTCAATCTATCACCTCTGCCGCGGTGCAGAATAGCTGCTGATAGGGACCGAATATGGCTGTCAGCGATCTTGCGCAAGTCATCCCCACATGGCAAGGTTCCCACTAGATGGGACGAGCAGGTCGTTTAGATCAGGCACCCCTGCCCTCGGGTGCAAGGGTCGTGAAAGTACCCGCGAGTATAGCTCCGGCCAAAGTGATGACGTTCAGGTCACGAGCTGTACATATAGTTACTTGTGACCCCGGGACGGCATCCGCGTCCACGATCTCCACCAGACCCACCGTTTCCCGATCGTTGTCTTCGATTGCCCCGACCTCATCTTATGTAGTGGTTTGACTTGACTTGTTCTTCTTCTTCTTCTTCTTCTTCTTCTTCTTCTTCTTCTTCTTCTTGTTCTTCTCTTTCTTCTTCTTCCTCTCCTTCTTCTTCTGCCTCCTCGTCCTCGTCCTCGTCCTCATCATCCGACTCCGCCTCTGCCTCCGCCTCTTCCGCCTCCTCCTCCTCACTTCGGCGCTCAGCAGGATTGTCCCGCGGAGTCTCGCCAGAGCGAGGCCACCCACTATTCATTTGGCTTTCATCCTTTCGCCGACCATGCATCCTAGTTGAGACACACTTTCGCGATAGGCCTTGGTGCCGGCATTCCAGCTGCAGTAGTCCGAGCCATCAAGTGATGCGGTGTACGTGCATGTGGATGTCTGTTGTATGTACGACGATGAAGGTGGTTGACCCCTCCGTCTTTCTCTGCGTATTGGCCTACATCTGGCTACACCTCTGCCTATTGAACCCCAATGTTGCTTTTGAGCCGATAGGAAGAGTACTGTATGGGGCCATCCGCTCCCGTGTTGTGCATCCGTCAAGCAGACGACGGTTTTTGACCACGATTTTCTTTTACTTCTCCTCAGATGGCCTGATCCCTGCGATTTCGAACTCTGCGAAGACAGGTCCGCCGCTCTTGTGAAGAGTATATAACTCCTCGCCGTGCCCTTACACTGCTGGCCTTCCCCTCCTTGCCTCAACCTCTTGTGCTACTCCATCGAGAATCATATATTGCCTGCAGTCAGATCCCACCCATACCCCCCCCTTCTCGAGTCTTCAGAAAGCACCAATATCTAGCTACCTAAGCGCCGACAGAATGGTTCACCCTACTATCCCGCGCGACCTGGACGTCCAGGCTGTCCAAACTCCATCTCTTCCAGGGCCCTTCCCCATGCCGCCCTCTCCTCAATACCCCGACCTGTCGTCTAACGACCCAAACATCCGATCTCGGCCTGTATGTGTCCCAGCCCCGTCGTACAAGTCCAACAGACTTCTGACCTCGATTCACAGCTTCCCGGTGTTCGCTGCCCTACCTGCGCCCAGGCCGGCAAGGAGTCCTGGGTGATCCCCGGCCGCGCATGCAGCACCTGTGGCACGCCGTGCTTCTGAGTTTGTTGGGACGATGATAGACTCGAACCTGCGCCTGTCTCACTGCATCTGGTCCGGGACACAAAGACCAGGCCTTGGTCTCTCTGGACGACGCCAACGAAAAAAACAAGGTTCCTGCCGTAGAGGTTTCACCTGCAGATCGATCGCTTGCTTGTTTCTATTTCACCTCAGAGGTGGAGCTCCACAGCACTGGTTCTCAGAAGGCGAGGAGCTGCCCGGGATGGTTTCCTGGCCCCCCGTTTCTCCTCCTCCTCCTCCTCCTTCTTCTTTTCCTTTCTTTCTCCTTCTCAACACCCTCCCTCACGGGAGTACGAAGCAACAAGAGCTGCCGTTCGTTACTTCTCCTATCTTCAATGTTTCGGGATGGCGTCGGCCAGAGGACAAAAGTACAGGCTGTATCTAAAATTGGGGTTTGCAGAGAAAGCTTGAAGGGCTGGATGGGACAGGGTTATTATCATCTAGACTGAAACACGGATTTGTTTTCTCTCTCTCTCTCTCTTCCGATCTGCCTTTCCTGCCGATCGTGGTGAGGACACCGCCAACTCAGAGAACAACTGGAGAGTCTTCACTGCTTGAGGTCCAAGAAGACAAGAGTGAGGGGGGAAAACCAAACCTTTCCTCAACCGGCGTGATCACACGCCAAGCAAGCAGCCCGACGTATGCAGTGCAACGAGATCTAAGACAGCTGGCAGGCAAGGAGGCATCTGACAGGTGAGACACGCCCGTACCACTGTACCATCTGCCGCTCAATGCCCATCCGAAAAATCGGTTGGCCGCGAAGCCAGCCCTACCACTATGCCGGGAGGAGCGGGAAACAATGGCCCGATGGCGGCTGCCGCCAACCCCGTGGGCCAGCTAGGTGTTCCAATCCAGCACGCAGGCACCTGGGCTCGCCAGAATTTTCCCTTCGCGTCGCCGAAACCTGGCCATTCCCCGGCCACCAGCATCCCGCCCATCGTGTGCCGGCGCAGTCTCATGACCTGGCTAGCCGGCCAACGGAGTGGGAGCTCGTCAGCTGGCCTGTCTGCACCGGCCCTTCTTGCTCGGCTCTGGGAGTCGGTGAGCGGGCTGTCACGGGGCGAGCCCTGGAACCGAGCCCGGCCGGGGCCTGTGAGACAGTGGTTGAGATCTGATTTGATGAGTTCAACCGCGATGATCGGACTAGGGGTCCAGACCAGCCCCTGACCTGGCTACGGAGACATCTTTTTACCAGGTCACTGCTTCTTGGCGGAGATGAGCCCCTACTGCGACGACCTTCATCAGCCCAGTCGGTCCGTGGTGAGACATGCCTGCCTCCCCATTGGAGACACAGTCCCCGATGGT
Organism: Endothia cerciana; assembly: GCA_026119935.1. Taxonomy (NCBI): domain Eukaryota; kingdom Fungi; phylum Ascomycota; class Sordariomycetes; order Diaporthales; family Cryphonectriaceae; genus Endothia; species Endothia cerciana. The sequence goes on along the minus strand of JALRMH010000038.1, from coordinate 85,585 downwards.
GATATTGGGCTCAATCGATGCAGTAACCATGTCGTCAACTATATTCTTTCTTTCTTTCCTTTTCCCATCAACGCCCGACAAGTGCCCAGGCAGCTCCTTGGCATTGGGCCTCACCGGCTTGATCGACATTTTGAATGCTATAGGCCTGTTCCATGTGCAAATCTTTAACCCGCCTTCCCCCCTCCCCCCCCCCCAAAAAAAAAACACACATACACTAGCATCGCGAGATCCCCATCTGGTTCACATTTTCCGAGGCCCTTAAGCTCGATTATCAAACACGCGCACACTACGTCTACCCCTCCAAACAACGGCCAGCGCCCGATCTTCTGAGAACCCAGGCGCGTGGGTGCTATCAACTTAGCAGGCGACTCTGAAATTGCTGCCATAACCGCGAACACTCGTAGCGTTCGACTCCATCCAACCATCGCTTTCAGCACTGAGACAGCCGATCCCAACTACCCGCCGGCCCGACCCAGTCGCCCCGTCCCAGTAGCCCCATCTCACTGCATGAATCTGCAAAGTCCGTAGGGGTAGTCACGCCGGTTGAGGCATTACAGCCGGCGGTTAACCGAGCTAGTCCGGTGGCCATGGGGCAGAAATGCGCAGAGAGACCTCACACTCGACACCGCCGGCGACTGCCGGGCCCCGGTGTAGATGTCGTTGTCATCCTCGTACCACTCAAGAGTCCTCGTACCACCCAGGAGAGGAGAGGGGGAAAGTGTGGACGGGAAAAGAAGGGCGGACGCAGCAGGGGGACGCGCCACCAGCTCGCCTCGATTCCCGCCGCCGTAGTTGTTGTTGCAGCTGTAGAGCTGAGAAGGATCTGCGGCTGCTTTGCTGAGGAGAAGCACGGCCAGGGTAAGTAGGGCTGGGGGGGGGGGGGGTGGTGCGCTTTGTTTTGATGATTAGAAGCCTGGGTGGCAAGCAGGGTTGATGCTTATGCTCAAGCAGCCTGGTGGATGGAAGGAGGCAGGGAGGCAAGATAGACACTGGCTATATTTTTGCCCTTCTACCCCCCAGGCTTGTCATCACGTCGAAGGCGAGCAAGGAGAACATGTGTAGGTACATGTGTTACAGTTGAGAGTATTGACACTGTCCCATCCCTTGAGAGCTCGACGAAGACCATACTAAAGCCGATATAACTGTGTTGGTGGGCCTGTGAGATCACCCCAACATGGATCCCAAGGATAGTTTTCCAACCATGGAAAGCCACTGAGCCTGCTGATTTTGAACATTGAATTTGCTACACGCATTATACCTTCGTGGCCACGGGTGAGTCGTCAAGGCGTCCACTCCACGGCTTGTGAGTATGACAAATCCCGCTACCATATGATGACGCTCACTCGGTGATCTCCCCTGCCAGCTGTAGTAATGGACAATATTCAAAGACCGAAAAAGAATGTTCGTGGCCGAGAGGAGCGCCGCACGGACGAGGACTTCCCGCCTTCGATAGAGCTACCTCTCCCTTCTCCCCTCTCCCCGTCGAGAAGCCGACAGATTCTTGATTCGTAAAGACCCATACACTGACATTTGCAGACAAGCCCGTCAAGAGATGAAGGTATTGACGCATCAGAGGTCAGACACATCTCATGTACGGTACAGCTGCAGGCGTTGGCCTTCCTTCTTCTTTTCTTCTTTTTTTTTTCTTCTCCCCCACCCTGATCAGCTGGCGATATCGGACAGTGTCAGGAGACATATCCACGACGGAGATAGTACTTCGGAGAAAGAGAGACGAGTTGCAAAAGAAACACGTCCTAGAGAAATCCATCTCTTTTGCTCACGGGACCGCGCATAGATGCTTCTCGGGATGTTGCTGAGATTAATGCGGCTGCCAGGATCCAGGCCTTGGTGGATCCCCCGAACCCCCCGGCACGTCTGCCTGGCCACGCTGATCCCTAACCCGGTCATCAGAGCGGCCCGTGCGCAGCGCACTCAAAACCAACGACCGAAATTTTCCTGGCGAAGCAAACTCGTTTCCCTCTCAAACCCTCATCAAACAACTGTCTGTCACCTCTCATAGGCCAACACGCACTTGTCCAGACAGCCGGGCGCCAATGTGAGACCTGCACCCGATACCCGTAAGCCTCTTCATCATCATCCTCCCTCACTGCCTTTTCTCCGACAAGAGACCGCTCCAGTGATGAGAGTAATTTGCGATTGATGCCGTCGGGATGGCCCGCTCGCCTGCGGTGCTAAATCTCGCGGTCAGGTGATAGTCAATTCTTACATATTCTGAGAGAGCATCTCTTGTCACCTCTTCATGCTTCAGTTGGGTCTAATGGACTTTCTTGCTGACGCTGACACGGACAGATCGTTCGGTTTTGGGGGGTGCGTCGCCGCCCGCACCCGAGGTGGGAGGTTCGCCTGGCCCCCTTTGGAACGGTCTGACCTGGTCCACTGGTTCGACTGCCGAACAATATATGGACCGATCGTTGCGACCGTTCCCTGGGTTAGCCCGGTCGAACTTGGATAGGTAGTTAGGTCGTCATGTCCATGAAGTACTGCAATTCAATTTGCTCTAGTCCCCGTAGGTTCTATGCTCTGAACGCCATGCCGTGCCATCCGACACAGACAGTCTGTGCTCCACGATATTATCCTACATCTTCTTGCCGGGCATGTTGTTTCCGCCCTTCTTCCTCAGGATCGCCTCCTCCTCTTCCCGCAGCTCCTCGTCGATCTTGGCGCCCTTGGATGGCTCGTTGCCGTGCATCTTGGCCTGCCATCCTTCATCAGTACAATATGCGCTGGCGTCTCCAGCCGATATGAGGGCTTACTGGTAGGGTAGCATCTTTCTTGGACAGGGCAGTCTCCCTGTCGTCTTGTGGCTCGCCCTTCTTCTCTTCAGCGGCCAGGCGGTTGGCGATGGATCGCTGGTCCTCTGCGGTATGTTGTCAGTGCCTCGTTCCTCGCGATTTGTCGGACCGAGGATTTGGCATACTGGGGTCTGTGTTGATGTGAGAGTTCTCCTTGCCCTCCTCGTAGCGCTCCGGGGCTGGGATCTCCGAGTTCTTGAGGTTGCGCTGGTCGCCAGCCTCGTAGATGGCGGAGTTACCGACTGAAGAGTTGCCGTGCATTCTGACGAAATGTGCGATGGTGGCCTTGATGTTCTAGAAAAAGAAGTGGACGGTTGTTTTGGTTCTCTGAGAGACGTGGCGCGTGGAGAATAAAGGGCTGGTTGTGTCATGTGGGTGGAAGGCGGAATAGGGCCCAAGAGCTTTAGGTCTGCTCAATTGATATACCCACCTACATCCCCCTACCTACGTCATGGGGCCCTACAACAAAACCCCTACAGCTCCATGTATGCCCTTTCGTCATTGCAAATCATTACTGTCCTGGCTGAGGTCAGAATAGATGGCAGCCTGCCTGCCTGCTGCACTGGTCCTCAGCCCTTACAGAGATCGACGTCATACCAAGGCGGGTCACCCTGGCCGGGGCAGACACACAGGTCAGCTTTCTGGAAGCCCCCCGGTCTATGCCTGGCGGACCAGTGTCGGTAAAGGCCCAAGGAGAATCTTTAAGAGGGGAAAACCCCGTCCTGTGCTGAAGTAGAAGCAGCCTTTACTTTGAGCCCCAACTTCGAGCGGCAGCGGGGGAGGGAGCACGCGGCCTCGAGAGGCCTTCCCAAATGCAGACGTCACCGGGACATTAGGGACCAGGGACACGCCCCAGGGACCGAGCTTCAGAGGCCATGGCGGGGTAAGCTCCAGGCCTGCATACCCGCTAAAGCCTGATTGGACCAGCCCCACCAAGGCTGAGGGCGAAAAACTCGGAGCCTCAATCCACAACAGGCATCACAAAACGCAGTGTGCATCGTCACCACTTCCAAGACCTCACGACCGACGGGGAGGGGAACCAATTGGCCCATCACAAGCCCGACACCAGGCCGCCCGAGGGGCCCTCGATCAACCCAAACATCCGACATGGCCACCGCAACAGCCTTCACCCCGCAGACCTTCGCCAAACTCTCCCCCCACCCCTTCCTCCTCGCCAGCCTCCAGCGCCCCGACCCGGATGCCCCGCCGGCCCGCGCGAACGGCCGCCGGCCGCACGAGCCGCGGCCCCTGGGCGTCAACACCTCCTCCCTCTCGCACGCGCACGGCAGCGCGATGGTGCGCGTCGGCGACACGAGCGCCATCTGCGGCGTGCGCGGCGAGGTCCTGCCGGTGTCCCACATCCCGCAGTGGCGGCAGCCGAGGGGCAGGGTCGAGCGGGAGGGGCTGCCGGAGGAGGAGTTGAGGCGCGAGGGCGCGCGGGAGATGCGGGACTACGACCTCCTGGTCCCCAACATCGAGCTCGCGACGGGCTGCGCGCCGCAGTTCCTGCCGGGCGTGCCGCCCACCTCGCTCGCGCAGACGCTGAGCACGAGGGTGTACAGCCTGCTCCACGACGCGGGGATGCTGGATGTGGAGGACCTGAAGATATGGTACGACCCGCCCGCGCCGGCCGAGGACGCGCAGATGGGGGGCGTCGAGGTGGGCGAGCTGCAGACGGAGCCCGAGCTCAAGGCCTACTGGACGCTGTACATCGACGTCCTGTTCGTCTCGTTTGACGGCAACCCGTTCGACGCGGCGTGGGCGGCTATCCTGGCGGCGCTGAGGGACACGAAGCTGCCCAGGGCGTGGTGGGATGCGGACCGCGAGATGGTGCTGTGTTCGAGGAAGGAGACGAACGCGCTGAGGACCTCGGGCCTGCCTGTGGCCTGTACAGCCGCCGTGTTGACGGATAGGGAGAGGGATGTCGGGCAGGGTGATGGAAAGACCTGGGTGCTGGTTGATCCGGATCGGGAGGAGGAGAAGCTGTGTGAGGAGAGCGCCACGGTCGTGGTGGACTGGACGGGTGGCGAGACGAGGATCCGAGGGATCTCGAAGGTCGGCGGGAGGTTACTGGGCCCGAAGGAGATCCGGGAGATGGTCGGCATAGCGGAGAGCAGGTGGGCTGCGTTCTCCGAGGAGCTGTCCTATTGAGAAGAATCTGCGGACGGCACCGTGCGCATCTGAAAAGAAAGAAAAATCTCCTAGAGAGAGACTCTCGGACAAATGGTGGCCACACCATGACGTCGGAAACGCCAAGTTGTTGGTCCATAAACGAATGATACCCTGATACGAATGTACTCAACCCAGCCGTTGCAGCAACGAGCCTTTATAATTGTCACATTGTGTCGATATGTAGGTCTATGCCTGTCATCTTGTGCCTCCATCTAAGCTGAGATAGCCTGCTGGGTCTCTGTCCAAAACCTGATGGCGGCATCCGCAATCTCCGACCCTTTCACGAAAGCGACCTCATGGCCACCATCCAACACGGCCACCTCCACGGCATCACCGCCCAAGATCTTCCTCATATCCGGCACGATCTGCTCTTCCTTCACGATCGGGTCCGACGAGCCCAGGACCAGAAGCACCTTACCGCCCAGCAGGCCGGGCAGGCTGCTATCCTGCCGTCTCTCCGCGAGCAAGGCCCCCAGCCGGCCCCACTCCTCATACCTCTCGTGGATGGGCCCATAGCGGAAGGAGCTCATCACGGCCGGTATGAAGCCCGCGTGGTGGCGCAGCTGCCACGCCACGACCGACGCGACCGTGACCTCCGGGCGGCCGGACATGAGCGAGGCATCATCGAACGGGCTAGGCCTGGCCGCCCCTCCCCTCGGCTGCTCGGCCTCCTCGGCGAGCGCGTCCCCGTCGCCGCCCTGGGCCCGGCGTGCAGCCTTGGCAGGCCCGAATCGCCTCCGGACGAAATATCGCAGCACCCACTCCGGCAGCCACCCTCGTGAGTACAGCACCCGGGTCCGCCAGCTGTTCCCGCTCGCCCTCACCAGCCCACCCGGCGCGATGAGCGTCACCGACCGCACGGCGTGTCTGAACCAGCCGGCGAACTCGGCTGCCAGGCCGCCGCCGAACGAGTACCCGATGAGGTGAAACCCGCCGCCGCCCCCCACCGCGCTCCCGAGCCAGCTCACCCCCGAGCTGGCCAGGACGCACAGCACCTGGCTGACGTACAGCCTCTCGTCGTGGTCGACCCCCTCCGGGTCAGGCGTGTCGCTCCACCCGCGCCCGAAGTAGTCGAACAGCATGACGCGGCAGCCCCGGGAGGCCAGCCTCTCCGCGATGTTCGACAGCGCGATGCACGGCGTTGAGATCCCCGCCAGCAGCAGCACGCGTTCGCCTGTGGGGGGCCCGAACTCGAAGACGTGTGTGGTGCCGTAGGGGGTATGGACGACGCGGCCCCCCGGGAGCGCGGTGGGTGGGTAGGGGAGGGAGGCGACCTGCGAGGGGGAGAGGGACGGGAGGAGCGTCTGCCGCGGCGAGGGGATGATACGAGCCTTGGCCAGAGGTGGCCGGAAGAAGAGAGGCCGTATGATCAGGGCGGCGGCTACGCATGCCAGGCCTGTCGCGAGGACGGGCCTGCACGTGAGGACGGGCCTGGACGTGAGGTTGTCCATGGTCGTGAGTGGCACAAATGACAATGACACCCTGGAAGCCGTGCATCCGGTTGTCCTCTCAAGACCCGTTCCCACAGCCAATTACACCGCTCACAGCAACGAGTAGAGACGCTTGGAATCAAACAAAGCAATGAAATATACGGAGGAGCCTGGAACATGAACTACAGCCTACATTGCCGACCACGTACGATTCGATCACGCTTATCGGTGAGCATCGGCCCGCGGCTATCCAACAGGCGCAGATGGCGGTGGGCGAACCTCGGGCGAACACTCTCGCGAGGTGCTGCGATGAAGACTGTCTCGACCGTTCGAACCGCTCTTACACATGATAATTCAAGAGCAGTAGATACAAGAGGATTTTCAATCTACCGCTCAACATGAAGCTGCCTAATGAAAGGAAACTCCGTTCAGAGGATTGTTGTCTATGTAGGTAAAAGGCAACTGTACCTGGTTGAGCGGGTGGTTGAAGGGAAAAAAAAAAAAAAAAAAAAAAAAAAAAAAAAAAAAGGAGAGAGAGAGAGGAAAGGAAGAAAAATTTCTAGTGGCTGTTCGAGACGACCTGACCAGGGCTCCAGTCCAGGGGTGGGGGCGGGCCTGGGAGCTTGGACCACCAAATTTGCAGAGCCTCTTCTCCAGCCATGCCTCAATTTTCAACGTCTTTCCCTCAAAACCACCAAAACTCGCCCGTCAAGGAGTAGCACCGATGACATGGAGCCCCTGAGCGACACGATCTGGGACGTGATCATCTGCGGCACAGGCCTGCAGCAGTCGCTCCTGGCACTGTCAGTCTTCCTCTCTCCTCTCCGACATCAGATCCAGAAGCCCATCTAACTAACCCAGCCCTCCCTTCCTATGAAGAGCCCTTTCCCGGTCCGACAAGAAGATCCTGCACATAGACCCCAATGAATACTACGGTGGCGCAGAGGCTGCTTTCAGTCTGCAAGAGGCCGATGACTGGGCCTTGAAGACGGCCAGCCCACCCTCGGACTCGTCCGCGATATTCACAAATGCCGCGATCACGCGGCCGCCAGAGTCGGCTGGAGCCGGCCTCTCGAACCCACGAGGCTACGCTCTCTCCCTCTCCCCACAGATCATCCACGCCAACTCCGCTCTCCTCTCCCAGCTTGTCTCCTCCCGCGCCTTCCGGCAGCTGGAGTTCCTCGCCGTCGGCTCGTTCTTCGTCTTCAGGCCCTCCCCCGCGAGACCCACCCTCACGCGCATCCCCTCCACCCGCGAGGATGTTTTCTCCTCCACAGATCTCTCCGCCCGCTCCAAGAGGCAGCTGATGAAGTTTCTCAAGCTGGTCCTGTCACATCAGGACGAGACCTCGCTTCCACAGTGGCAGGAGTACGCGGATAGACCCTTGGCTGAGTTCTTGGGCGAGAAGGTGGGCCTGGACGAGGAGCTGAGGACATACATTACCACGCTGACGCTATCGCTCGACGGGCGGATCAGTACCGGGAATGGGCTGCAGACGATACACCGGCATTTGACGTCCATGGGCAAGTTCGGGCCTGGTTTTGCGGCCGTGTATCCCAAGTGGGGCGGCGGTTCTGAACTTGCACAGGTAGGCTGTCGAGCTGGGGCGGTCGGCGGTGGAATCTACATGCTTGGTACTGGTCTCAAGACGGTGAGGACCGAGGGTGCCGGGGAGGAGCTCACTGAGCTGGAACTCACAGACGGCATGGTCGTGAAGACCAAGGTGCTTGTCCGGGGACCTGAAGAGGTCCCCGCTGACGATGCCATCAAGGTGAGCAGGATAGTGGCTGTCGTCGACTCGCCACTCGCCTCGTTGTTCGAAACGACAATGGAGGGGGCTCCGACTGCCGCTGTGGCTGTCATCGCCTCCCCTCCTGGTACCATGAAGCCGGTTGGTGCGGCCGGGTCTGTATACCCAGTATACGCAGTCGCTCACTCGAGCGACACGGGCGAATGCCCTGCTGGGCGAAGTAAGTCGGGACCCCTATCCTCCCCCCTTGTTTCTTCTTTCTTCCTCCGTGTTGCATGATGAAAAACCATTCAAACAACCTTATCTACATTGCCTGAGCTTCGGCTTTGACGTCAAACATTGAATCTGACAACTCGACCCCATTCTTCTCGATAACTGTACACAGACCAAAATACTGCTGTTGCTGACGCCGGCCTTTTAGGCGTGCTTTACTTGAGCACCATCCACACAGCAGAGTCCAAACTACTCCTCGAAGGCACAGTCACCTCGCTCTTGTCCGCTCTGGCTCCCGAAGGCGGAGCTGCGCCTCAGTGTCTGTACCAGCTTTACTACGAGCAGAAGTCCAGCACCGACCGCACGATCACGGGCGATGGCGGAGTGCTCGGCCTCCCCACGACCGCTCCCTCCCTGGCTTTTGACGATGGCACGCTCGAGTCCGTTGCGCAGGTCTGGCAGAGAGTCATGGGCGAAGCAGCAGAGGACGACGGCGTGCACTATATGCTCTTTGCCGACCGTGAGGGGGTTGGTGACGAGAACGACTATGAGTGACAGTAAGACCTGCTCTCACCACAGTCACATCGCGGTTAACGATGGCATGAGCATACGAGATGTAATGGCTAGCTAGTCGGATCCGTTCTGACCCTCTATCTGAATGCCCATGTCTCCTCCACCTTGTCCTCCGTTCTTTTGTGTAATTTGTAGTAATCTCCAGTCCGACCTCGGTGCTGACTGATATGGCCTGCTACCTCTTTTGATGAGCTAGAGCGATGTCCTTGCCAAGATGCCGCCGAAAACAAACGCCTCTCCGAAGATACTCAGCATTTCGCCCACCCCCTCTGCGTCTGGTAACCATGGACGAGAGAAGTAGATGTGGCCAAGGGTGACTCCCAAGCTTGTCATTTCATCCAAGGACAAAACACAAGTCGAAAGACGAAATGACGCATCCTGCCCGTGACACCCCGAAGAAAGAATGTCGAAAAGCTCGAATGAATGCAAAACCCCCAATCGGCTGTCCAGTAGTCGATGTTGGTCGATGATGGGGCAAATGTGCCCATGATGTTGGGATCCGTCGGAGGTCGAAGGTCCGGGCTGACTGACCCTCGATATCCGATCCAAATTGCTGAGCATCCACGGAGAATTCACCCATATCAGTTGGAAATTCTCTCCTCAGCCTCCTAGACCTCGACCTGAACATCTTCCATCCCCTCGCCCTCAATTTCACCTTGGCTCTCCAGTAGAGGGCCCATAATGCCAACGCCAATGTTCCCAAATGGCTGATTGTCCTCGGCAACCTCCTGCCTGACTCGAATCTGGTTCTTTGTAGCCAGCGTCAGGACATGTAGGAAAGCTTGCGCCATCACAGCCTTCGTCTTGTCCTGCGCCTCAAACAGGCTATCGAACTCGACCCAGCGCAGGCTTTCATCTCGGCCATTCTCCTCACCACGGTCAGCAGCGACACGCTCCACAAAGCCGAGGAAGTTCTGGCCCTCACGGTCAAGCACCTCACGCATGAACTGGCTGGTATTGGCCTCCTGTGCAGATACACCGGCAGCAACACCGAACTCGCTGAATGAAGAGAGGTCGAGCACGCCGTCTTCCTGCAAGTGTGCAAAGCCGTCCGATCCAAGCACCGGCATGGCACTATCGCTGAATTTGACGTTCGACTGCTGAAGTATGCTGCCTCGGCCGACCAGTGGGCTGTTCTCAACAGCATTACGGCCGGCTTCGACGTTCTTGCCGCTGCGAGCAGAGGAGGGGACAATAGAGGATGGTCGGTTCCAGGGGACATTGGACGAGCGGCGGTGGTCAGATAGCGCTGAACCGGGGTGCTCTCGGCCCACCTCAGGAACGTCGTCCTCGAACATCATCATGGGGCCGTCGACAGCTTGAACCTCTTGTTGACTGCGGCCAAGTTGCTGGTCTTGCTCCCGCCCACCATTGTCCACACGTGCTCGGACGCGGCGGCCGTCTTCGTCCTTTCCCTCATCATCTGAGCCGAACGCAAGAGATGCGGAGCGGCGGCGGCGAGCACCTCGTGCGTCCTCAACTTTCCCACCCATAGCGGCCACAATGTCACCAATTGCAATATCCTTGAGGCTGTCTCCCGCGAAGAACTCAGCGAGCTCGTGACTCACACCGGCAAGGCTGTTGAGCTGCCCAACGCCTCCCAAGCCCATTCCAAACACCATATTGTAGGCGTTCTGTCTAGCCTGGGCAATGGTGACTTTGTTATAGGTGTTGTGGTCCTCCTTCATTCGGGCGACGTAATTGTCGGCCCAGCCCTTGAACTCAGCGCGGCTGACGTGGGTGGCAGCATCGGGGGCAAGAGTCTTGATATTTCTTGATTTGCGCTGCGCTTGGGGCTCGTGGGCGGATTCGGAACTCAAGGACTCTTCAGATGGACGAGGTACACCATCCTTTGCTTGGACTTTCTGTGGGGCTCCGTCCATTATGGAAACTTGCCCTTCGTCATCGCCAAATACCATGACAGCGTCTTCGTCGCCGGGAATGATCGGTCCCTCGTCGTCTGGAAAGTGCAAGCCGCTTCGATCTTTTTGCATCTGCTCGCCGACCTCCTTCATTTGCTGTGCAGTGTGTGAGGGCAGCTCAAGCTCCTCGATCAGGTTGCCATCTGCGTCGATGCGGATGGGGAAATCTGCAAACGGCAGCTCTTCCTCCTCGCCGAAGGCCATCGGCAACGTGCTGTCGTCCTTGAAATTTAGGCTCCCCTTATCGAAAGGCGAAGCGAGGCCGAAGCTTCCCTGACTTGACGAGTGGCGGATGTTCAAGTTGATGAAGGGTGCATTGGCTGGAGAACCGCTGGTCTGATCGACAGGCGAAAGCTGCGAAAGGAGCCTCGACCCCTGAGTGTCATCAAGGCCGGGGAGAACAAGGTGGCCGTTCTTGTCAAAGTCCGGAGGAGGTAGGGAAGGGTCTGGGACGAAATTGGGGTCGTCGACAAGAATCAGTTGATTACGCCTGCTTAACCTTAGTCTTGTGTCCAGTCACTTGCCTCCTTGATCACACTCACTTGGCCTTTCCCGCGTTGGGGTCGATTGTACTGGAACCGGAGTATTGGGCTTCTCGGAAGTATGTACGCATGCGGGCGCACACCTTCTCAGTATCGTCGAGCAGGTAGGCCCCATGCTTGTGGTACACGCCAGAGACGCCACACAGGAGTCTTCCTTGAAGGCGCAGGGCAATCGGTGCACCCGGCGGCTTCTCTATGGTGTTGCAGGCTCGAGAGACATTGACGTTCTCGATGGCTTTGCGGTTCAGCTTGCGACTGTTGGCGTTGTAGCCAAGATTGGCGACGAGCCTACGAAAGTGTCAGCAACAGACAAGCACGGACGATCGGTTTTCCAGAGTGGGCTCACCACACCGTCGCAACGCCATACTGGGGGCTCGCGAGAACTGAAAGACTCGTGTCAGTGTGGTGCTTCAGCTCAGACCAAGGGTGCGGGGGCCTGTGACTTACTCTCGTGAGAGTAGAACATCTTGACAATCGTGAGGCGCGTCCATAGCGCGTGATGACCGATTCAAGGAGACTACTCAATCGTGAGATGACGCGGTCGCAACTGAGAACGATGCGGATTGGGAAGAGGAGGCAGCCCTCCAGAACGCGAGTATTGGTGAACGGGCGGCAGAAGAGAGGGCAGGAAAATAATCAGACGAGTCTAGGGCAAGAAGTGGGCCTGGAGACGCGTAGGAGATGAAAGGGATTGTAATAAACCAAGTGGTGGAAACGAAAAGACGGCTGGGGATGGCAGTGTGGCGGTTGCCTGTAGTCCCAAAGGTGAGATCAGACTGAATGGGGCGACTGTCGAGTTGGGTGATGCCAAAGTTCTAGGCAGAGATGGTGGGATCGGGGCAGGGGGAAAGAGCTCCTGCAGACCCCTTCTGTGATATTGGGGGGGGGGGGGGCTGACTGCTTTTTTGACGGGGTAGAATGACAGTAGTGGTTATCTGGCAGGTCGGCTTTACTTAGCACTTAAGAAAGCCTATGGAATCATGTACCTGAAGAATGCCAACCCCAGTTTGCCCAAGCCCCCTCCAAGGTTCCCACCCTCATGGCTCCAAGATTCATCCTTGAGAGTCAACAATCTCACAATCACACAAGAAAACCTATGAAATTCTAGTACAAAAGTCTTGGTCTGATCTACAAAATGTGATTTGCGTACCCGCAACAGATGCAGAGGCGGATCGGGATCACCTCGAGAAGACCTCAGGACCCTTCTAGTCCACGGATGCTCGGTACTCATCTACCAAGGCACAAAGTCATCTCAGTCCTTGGAAAGGGATACCCAGATACGAAAAGGGTCTAATAACAACGCTCCTAAATGTTCCTAATACCCTCGCGGTCAGCACTCCGTGAGCTTGATCAGCTCCCAGTCAAACCGTGCCAAGTAAGTCTCAGGCATTCGAGGTCGTTGAATTCCATGTTGAGTTATGAAAACCCATAGCTATTGTCTGGCATGATACATTATGCATACTTCGCACGTCGCCAACGGAACTATTATCAAGCAGCCCACTAGGATAGCCCCAAATGACATGTTACAGACCTTCACTTGCTCGATACTCTAGTCTGCAAAGTAGCGACCTGGCTGCGATCCTGATCAGAAGATAAACTGAGATGTTTAATGTGTCAGCCAACGATGCTTTACGGTGATTCTCTTGTGCTCCGAGAATGAGAGGCGAGTCTCCAGGAGCCGGGAGAATGGGGAGGATAGCCCATCTCACCACCGTCACACTCGATAATATCAGCGGCAGAGAGATATCGCTACTGATATCCCACCAACCCAACTACTGGCTGACACTTTCGTCATGCTTTTCTATCGTTCGCAGCCACAACGCTTCCGCCAATGGAACAGAGATTACCCGCGCACAATACAAAGACAGCGGGCATGACCATCGTAGGGCTATCTTTCTCGATCGGGATGGTTTGACCTATTCACATCAGGATAAGAAGGTTCTGGCTGAGTAGATAGATAGACACAATGGCGGGAATGACGGAGAGCAAGTCCTGTATAGTATCGACACTTTATATTACTACTGGCCAGCTGATTCTTCTGATGAGGTGGTAACCTGCATTGTCAGATGCTCGAGGCCCAATTCGCAACGTAGCGTGCGCCACAAGATGTAGGTGGCCTGGCACATGCAGGATCCGTGGTGGCTGCCCAGGTGTGAGCCAATCACAGTTCGAGGTTCACGACTCGTGACATACTAACGTAGGCACTTCTGCATTCTACTGCGACTTGAATCGAACGTCTTTTGCTGCCTGACAGCCTGAATTTCGCATTTGGGGTCCTATGCAGAGTCTTCCTGCATAAATATCTTGCAACCCCTCAAGATTCTAGACCGGCTGGTAACGATGGATAGCGCTTGACTCTCGTTATTCTACCCATCAATTGATCAGAAGCTGTTGAGCCCGACTCGACTCCTTAGTACATGAGGACTCGCCAGTATACTTCCAATACCGCCCTTCTACTCGCCCGTATAACTGCTAGCAATAGTTTCTTACCTAGGTAGGCGCTTGTCTTGACTTGGAGTCCTCTTCGGTGCTAATCCTTTAACTTGAGCGGCTTTTGCCACTCTTTATCAAAACGCCTCATGGCCACTTGAAGAAGGTGTACAAGGAAGTGGATGCAAACGGGATAGCGAGATATCATCGCCTCAGGCCAGGCAACCATTCCTAAATCTGTGTAAGTTACTATCATTTTCGAATCTCTGCTGGAGAAATTGCTCAGATGCTTTATAGTATTATTGTGGGAACGGACCAATGAACTTCAACCCTGAAGAGTATTGTTCCACGTGTTTTCGCCGCAGAGATAAATATAGTGGTGTCGGGAGTCATCAAATCCGCCAATACATACAAGACGGGCATTCTCGCCACCCTGTAGCCTCCATGCCTGAGTTGAGACAATAACCAAACGTCATCAGATGATCTATATCCACAAGGTAGCTCTCAAGAGCGCAAGCATCCACAAGCACTGTCATCAAAAGAAGCCGTCTCCCGCACCACATCCGCACCGGATACAACCGAGCGCGAGGAGGCTTCAGGGCAATATGGGATCCATGAGAAAGACATCCCTGAGTACGAGGTCAAAGAACCCCAAAAAGTGGACAAGCAGATGGATAACGATCTCGAGACGTTCAGTTCGGTGGCCAACAACTTCATCGAGCTCAGCATGATATCAAAACAATTAGATCATGCGCCGGGGTCAGCCAAAGAGCAGGAAACTCAAAGCACGAAGGTCCACATGTATCACAAGTGGCCGGATCCGAAGGTCACTCTCCTTTGCACGGTACAGATTGTCCCGGGCGCGCCAGTGCTGCCGCATTACTCGCGTACGAACATAACAACAGGCAACGGCCTGTCATCTCGGGCGATTCCTGGTTTGCTAAGTATTTTGCGCCTAGCCTGAAGCCCAACAAACAACCATCAGAAGCCCCCCTCTTGCTGGTAATGTGGGATCTCGCTCAGCCATCGAGGAAGCCTCCGGAGAGCAGCAGCAAAAGTCAGGTGTGGTGGCTAGGTCTCTTCGACTTTCCGTTGAGAGGTCTATGGAACAATGGCAAGGAGATACGCACCTTACGACACAGCCCGCCCCAGTTACCGACTCTGCATATTCTTCAATGCTCCCTCCATCAACGGACGGGCATACGCAGAAGTCAGAGGTAGGAGCTCGTCCTGTGCACTGCACCTTTCACTTCTGTGCTCGCATTATCAGAAGCCTTAGAGTAATTTACTCTTGAACATGATCTCCTGACAGAGATTTAACTCAGAGACGTGCAGCCGGTCTTCATACTTCTGATGGAGAGGCTTCGAACGATGTGGATGCTGCATCGAATACCTCAGTCCCTGATGAGGGTTACATATCGTATATCGCCGACATCGCCAACTACCTATATACCGCTATACGGCAACACGTTGACCTTGACTGCGACAGTTTCAAACGAGTAAAAGAGAAGCTTCCTCCCCTCCTGAGAGAATCTGGTCTCAAACTTGGATTTCACCAAGCACGATCGCCGCAACACCTCAAGGCAATGGGCTTCATATACCGAAACCAACAGTAAGTCTGATCGGACAACACCTTGGGGAACCTTCAGATGACGGTCAATATCATTTTGCCTTGTTGGCTGCCTTGGCATTTTCACCCGAATCTCTCCAACTGTCTGCCCATTCGCCAAGATCGTAGACCGATTTGAGGAAGTTTAAACAGGAGTCGAAGAATCTTGACTAAAGATCCTGCCATCTCAGTCGAATATTACAGTCTTTTGAGAGGCGCTATAGGGAAGACGAGACGTCTCCAGAGAGATCAAATGAAGGCCCAAACGGCATATCTCTTGCTGAGATTTGGGACTTGTGGAACGAGTACCATGCCACTGAGGATTCAGGCGTGCCTGATGATATCATGAACAACGTAGGTGATCTTGATGAGATAGCCGAACCACTGTCGCACGACTACCATCGTCTTGTCCTTCAAAGCCCTGGGTTCTCCTGGCTTGTCGGCTCTCTCGAAAGGGAAATCAGTTCAAGTGTGCCAGCTGCAGCGGCCCCGCACGCAGCAAATATACGGCATGCCATCCTTGAGGCATCGCCGACCCCGTCTAGGATGAGAAGGCAGAATCCTACCACAGGCTTGATCGCTTCATTTGAAGCGGGATGGGACCCGATCACGTTCATAATGCTCAAGGCTGTGAAAATAGTGCCGCCGAAGTGATCGTGACTATCATCACCTTGACAGGATGCCCAGTAGAAGCCCAAGCGCTGACATGTGAGCAATATCTGCGGCAGAATCGGCCCGAATCGGGCCCTCATTTCTTCCGAGTTGTACAGAATGCACTCCACGTGTCTGATAGTGATCATACTACTACCTGTAGGTACTTGCAAAGTTGTAGATGTCGATATGCATATAGATATGGAGCTGGAAAAGCTGAACCTCACGAATACAGACATTCTCCCAGACCGAACTGAGCTGAGGGCCCGTTTCCAACACCGAACCTTGAATATCGAAGTAGTCGGCACGGCCTATGCCATCGCGGAGGTTGGCGAACAATTGGGGTGGTTGACCTGTGCAGTCGAGGCATCCTCACATCCCTTCGTCGTCAGCTATTATCATCCAGAGATCCGAGAGCTTCGAATGGTCCCCGCCTGGGGGTGTATATACCCTTCTCACCTGATGCTGTGGTGTAAGATCGACCCTTTTCTTGAACAAAGCTGTGAGTAGATCGATTCGTCCAGTGGTCATGGTTGGTAGAGTATGTTCAACAATCCAGTTGTCGTGACTGGATACCCGATACCGCGGAGGCCGCGGATCGAGCATGGGGCGGGCCTCGAGATGACTCTTGATCCCATGATGGCACTGGCAGATGAGGAGGAAGTGCTACGTCTGCTACCCACCTTTCCTTTTCTATACTGAAACATTATTAATGAGTACACTCAATAATCGTGCCATCAGCGAGTTGCGTTTCTATGACGGGACATGGAACCAACAACGTCATTCACCCCACATCAAAAAGCACAGATAGACGAGGCCAACCACCAAGCCACACAACAAGCCGTGCCTTTGCCCCGGAACCAGACCTCTGCTTCAGACTGAGTGGGTCAGGCAGCTCGCCGAGAGGACTCCGACGCAAGAGTCGGTGCTGCTAGGAACAAAAGGTTCGGAACAATGATCTACAACTTAAGAAGAAAAGGGCCAAGGGTTTTGGGGACAACAAACCCCCCCCCCCCGGCCCCTTCAGAATTTCATGAAGAGACAACTCAGAGGGTATAGAATCGAGGAAGAGGTAGAAAAGATCACAGGACACTTAACTTCAGCCCAGCGTCTAGAATAGGAATGAGTTTGAGAGACTCGGATGAGGACTTGACCCTAAAATGACCCCTCAGACTTCGGATATGGAGACATCAAGCGAAACAGGAGCATAATCAAGAATTAGGTCAACAGTATGAGAGTCTATTGAGGAACCTCAAAAGCCCACTCCTTGTGCCTGCCCAATATGAAAACCCGCAAACTCTGGACACACACGAATGTTGTCACCATCGGGCTTCGGAAGTTCAGCGAAGTGGACAAGAGTCTTGATGGATGATGGAAGTGGCTTGTTGCGGATTTCGGCTGACGATGACAGGTATGGTTTGCCCAAGGTAAGAAGAACGAAAAGTGTTTTTGTATTCCATCATATTATAACCATTATCGGAGCTGGAGTCGACGCGTCCTGCGTGTTTCGTCTTGCCATCTTGTATGCCCTCCGTTTCAACTGCCTCTGTTGCTCTGTCATGTCCACCGTGCATGCTTTGCCCCAGTCTCAGCATTTCGCCATGCCATCTAAGCGGTGTTCCGAGGTGCACCTCCTCTCAGTGGCCTGCCATTAACATTGTCAGTATCTCGTTCACCGACAAAAACATAGCTTTTAGAACGCTGGTTTCCTCCTGGCAAGGAAACGTTGCATTTTTGGTCTGGTCCGGGGCCGCCTGGCCGCCGGCCGGACGGCAATTCGACGGGGTAAGAAAGACATTTAAACAAGAGACGGGCATGCTTACGCGCAACCGGATGGCGTCACAACGCCTAATGCGCAGTCGGCACCATCCTTCGCGACGACCTGGTTGTCAAAGACAGGTGTAATGACGATGCCCGCACTGGCGAGGGAGATGCAGAAAGCGAGGAGGGCGAAGACCTTCATCTTGTTGTTGTTTGTAGTGTAATTACTGAGGGTTTCAGAAGGTAGGATTCGTGATAGCGTGGCAGACCAGCTTGCTCAGTGAACAATCGTGTAGGTTCAGGATGATTGCACATCAACGACAGTGATGGCGACGAAATGAAGAGAAGATCAATGCCAAGAAATGAAGCAAGCAGAGAGGAAATCACGAAAAGCAGGAAGAAGGGGAGAGGAAGTAAGATAGGCGCCGAGAAATTCTGCGACAAGTCCCGTCACGGACCTGGTCAGGGGTACGCTGGCCGTGCGAGGTTTCAGGCTTGAGAGGAAACTAAACGCTGGGCCTATGGGATCGAGCAGGTTACGCGGCGGCGGCGCCAAACTTGGCGCATTGCGAAGCGCAGAACGCCGGGGGGGGAAAGGGGTGAAGACGTTGTCGATGAGGGAAAACATATCTAAGGTCCTATCTCAAGAGTTTTCTATTACGAAAAGATAAGAAGAATTCGTGAAGACCATGATGTTCTCGTGGGCGGTTTGACTGTCGAAGTTCGAACTGAGGTAAGATGAGACTAAGCTGAGACTCGCTTAGTAAGGGACCACCTTTTCTCATCCTTGTCTTGCCCTGAATTGAATTGCGCCCCGCCGCTTCCCCTTCCAAAGCCATCGTCGACCTAAATACCTAGGCAGGGGGGTTTGGTCGAGAAAACAGAAAAGATATGGGAAGATGACCCTCTTTTTTCTGGCCACCTCTACCACTACCTTCACTCTTTCATCGGAACAAGACCAGAAGGACAGAGAAAATACACAAAAGAGATAAATAAGGTTCAGGAGAAATTGAAAGCTGAAGAGGCAGGGAAACATAAGGGCGGACGAGCATCATTTGCCTAACACGCTTATCCTGTTGGGGAGGGAGACAACTTCAAGCTTTTCCGTGATTCCCAGGCATGCTCACGATATGTCAAGCCAACTTGCTCGTCACATAGCATTGCGGCCTGAGGCAACCTGAGTGGGCTTTTTGCTTGTGAAAAACTTCGAAACATTGAATTGGCATCACTAACTTTCCGATTAACTGGGTGTTGGCTTGTGAAGATGCAGAGGCTCTGACGCAGCAAGCTGAGTTACAACCGCCACCGACGTCGCCGTAATCGTATACATTAGCCCTGAGTCGTAAGCTTGCACGACTTCAGAGCTTCCTGCCTATGTCTCTGCATCCCGCCATGGAAATGATAACAACGTCCAGGATAGTCGCGATTCCGGTTTTACTAGATCTCAGCCACTTCATTGCTAGACATTGAACCGAATTCGGCACCGTTGCACTACAAAATAGTGCATAGAAGCAACAGCCCCTCAGTGAACCGCCGGGAGAGGCACGGAGGCTCGGACATTCGCCAGAGATAATCACCAGGGAGCATGCGAAGCTCCTGGTCTTTCAAAGGAGGAGTTATAGTCAAAGTATCATACTCTGGTGCGAGTTCTTCATGTGTTCATAGTACGAAGATGCCGGGAAATGATTTGAACCATCTCACATACAGCCATACACTGATTTTGAAGAGGCTCCAGGGTTCGGTAATCTGGTCCAAGGCCAGATGAGGCTATCTCGCGCAGGTGTGAAGGGATAAGGCAGTGTTCATTCCTGTTTTCAATTAGGAAGAAGGCAAACCTGAGAAGATGGGAGAGAAACAAATTTTGCTTGAGGTACAGACCTTGATTCTTACGGTTCTGGCCTCATCGCTCAAGAAGCAGGCTGTGAAGGATTATAATATATGAAATCAGAGGAAGAATATTCGTTTAATGATATTTCTATTCAGAATCATCTGTGAGGAGAACGGATTATCATTGATTTAGTTTACCATGTCAAATACTCAATCCATGTACACATACTAGAACTGCCTGCTGTAAAACCTGGAATTCCCAGCATAGCTTCCAGACTTGAAATACAAATGGTAGGACCAAGGGCCCCTGGGTGCAGATTCACCGACGCGATGCCACCCGCGGTATCTAGAAGCAATTTGGTCACCTGGCAGCTCCCGGAGAAGCTGTTTCATATCATCCTCGACCATTGGCTTTCCGTCAGCTTACAGGGTCTTCGGAAAAGAGGCTAATATATGGTGCAGTGTTCTTTGATGAGATTCGGGCTTGCGTAGAAGTGACGATAATTACGTCATTGTAACAGTGCCGGTTTTGAAACTGGTCGCGAGATGCTGCGGAAAGTCGAGCGCAGTTCGCATTTGGTCTTGTTGCGACTTCTGGCTACACTGCTCCTAGGTGCTCATCATAGCATCATTCCTATCTCGAACGGCACGCTACTTCGCATTGTTCTTGTTGTCAGAAGCGGACATATGTTCTTGCGCTACCTCTGACGGTGAGCTATGAATATGAGCTATTACTGTGATTGGCGTAATTGGACAGGAAAGTCTTCGTACACGGGGAAGACAGGCCGACCAGACCGCCAAAGGTCTTGGCCCTTGGGCTCAGTGTCTCTCACAGTGGTAAGTCTGTGGCAGCAGGACACCGAAGGGAGGTTGATGTTGGCTGCTGGTAACTGTGAAGCCGCCCAACGGAGGGTTGATACGCATGTCAATCGGCGATTGGACCAGGTCTGTAAATAACCAAGTTGATTGGTTGTCATTTTCTCATTGATGCTTCAGCTGCTACTGCCATTGTTGAAAGCTGAGTGACATGACCCGATGGCTTTTTAAGAAAAAACAAGATCACACCAGTTATTCTTCAATCCCTTCGGTAATACCTCGACATCCTTCCTCCCCGAGCCAAAGCAAGTCTTTCATCAGTACTTCTTCCACTCATTACTTGCGCACGGTCCCTGTGAGACTGGCAACCACGTTCTGCAGGTCGGTCTGGGCATTCTGCAGCCCGGTGACGGTGACGCCGGCCTGCGCGTAGCTCTGGAGAACAGCCGCGACATAGGCCTCCAGGGGAGTGGCGAACGGCTGGATAGCGGCCTGGACTGCCGCGATCTCGGCGCCAGCTGCTGCCTGGACGTTGCCTCCCAGTCTGGCGATGATGGTGATGGTGGCCCCGACACCCTCGAGGAGGTTGACGATGGTCTCGACGTCCGACGCGAGCGTGTTGATGTCGGCCTGGGTGAGGCCCAAGGTCGCATCCGCGATGCCGCCCGCGGCGCCGACAGTCGCGCCCGCGACCTGTGCCTCGGCGGCCAGCAAGGCTGAGGCGATCGCGGCGAAGTTGGCATTCAGCGCGGCTGCGGCGGTGACTGCGGCTTGGGCGGTGACTGCGTTCTCAATGGCAACGGCGTTTGTGACTACCAGGTGACGACCAGTCAGTCAGCCTTGCCCAAAAGTAGTGTTTACAGGTCTGAATGTTTTTCTCCCCTTCTTTCTTCTCTCCTTTCTAGGCAAGAAGGTGGTAGACCCAGCCCTGAGAGATGAGATATTGAACGAACATACTTATAGCACTCTCGTATTGTGGCAGCACCGCTCCAAGATTCTGTTCGACGCTGGTGATGGTGCTAATGGCTGTTTGTGCCCACGCCGTGGAAACGAAAGCAAAAGCTGTGAATGCTGTGAAGAACTTCATTGTGGATGAGCGGAGATGATGACAGGTAGAGAGATGAAGAAGTTTTTGAGTGCTTCGTAAAATCTACAACTTTGGGGGATGAGATTGGTATTGTCGTGATGTAGAAACCTTCCTCGCTATTCTGCAACCCGGGGATCAGCAGGCAATTTATACTCGACTCCTTCATGTTACCTTCCCATGCCACCTTTTCCTGCGAGCTCCCTGTGCATCGTCGATCTGTCCATTGCTGACGTTATTTTCTCTCGTAAAAGGCGGACGCAACAAGCAATGGGCTGAATGTTCTGAGTAGAGGGGTACAGTCTAGACAGAGATCGGCCAGCCCCCCAGCCAGCCACACGTAGTCAAGAGAGACACAACAAACGGTGGCTTTTCGTCATGCACATTCCATAGGGATGGTTCTGTACGCCGATGTCTGAGTTACAACAGCCTTCACGCTTCTCCTTCACATATCCAGAGATGTGGCATTGATACCCTACACCTGGCCAGGGTGCCCGCAATTTGAGGAATACTTCTGGAATTGATCGGTCTTCGCGTCTGTCTCACTTCGATCTTGCCTGTGGGGATTGGTGCCCGAGCCCCTGCTCACCGGAAACGGTTCCCATAGTCAGGATAGGCAAGCCGGACGATGGCAAATTCCACGACCCAGCTCAAATTCGTCGGGGGAATCCACAAGTCAGGCCCAGGTGAATCGGTTGAGCTGGTTCATGATGGTTTGTCAAACGCTGCTCGACAGCCGAAAATGACGCCGACGTCGGCTGAACTAAGAGACAGTCCTTGACCAATTGCTGGCGCAACGATGTCCCCGTGCTGGGCAAAATTACGATCGCCATCCAGCTACGTGTCAGTGTGCTAGTCAGCTGCTTTGATGAGGAGGGTTCGTCACGGGGGCAAAGGGGGGGCAGCGCAGACCAGGAGGCAACAAAACTCAGAACGACCATACCCAGAGCGATGACCGAACGAAGTTTGATGACTAAGTTGCGGTTGATTTCAACGCCATCAGTAGTCAGCTCTCTAATAGCTCCCCCTCTCGGGTAACGAGGTGGACCATCTGGGACGCAGTTTGAGCCGGAATCCTGAGAAACTATTGAGCAGAATGCGTGGGAGGCGGCTTTAAGGCGCAAGATCACCACCCTTCTTTCTATTTCTCATGTTATCAATAACTTTGCCATATGTGTAACACGGGTCCAGAAGCCTCCTAAGGTCATCATGGTTTTTTCCTTCTTTTCCTCTTCTCATTCTCCTTTGCTCGATCTCTTGATAGCCGGAACCTTTTGTTTCTGTTCAATAGATGCCGGCGTTCTTCCCACTGCCTTTGGCTTTCTGTTGACTGACCGTCCGGATATCATGAGACGGCAAAGCTGTATCGTGTGCGGTGGCCCCAACAGCACATCCAGGGATTGTCCATCTCGCCAGAAGCCACAGACACCAATATAGCCATTGTTGTCCAGGGGGCTGTCTCCGTGTGATCAGCTCGCGAGGCCCTTCTCGAGGGGCACACACAATGCGTAGGGCGTCAAGCCATTTGTCGTCATCCAGTTATTGCCAATAGTGTTTTTGTGGACGGCCTTCTTGAGGATCCAAAGGATGCAGTAGGCGACTGAGGCATGTCTCAGGCGGCCTTTTCCATATGTGGAGCCCGGTCGATCACCAATAATCTCGAGGGGGGGTGGCTTCTGCCCAATCCCAGTGCCCAATCATCGTGACGAGTTCGCCATCGCTGACATTGAAGCTAGTATTGTGCAGGATGACTAGGGAGACTCCTCAGTGGTTGATCATTAATCGTGGTGTGCTCGAGGGTAACTGCTGGCATCGGTACGCAGGGCTGACCCCTTTTTGCAGTGTCTCTGAAGTGTACAGCATGCAACAGAGGTATTGTCTCAGACGCCGAGCCACGGCATTTGATTGTGTTGATGCAAGGTGGTCTCTCTGCCTGCTGACAGAACCCTCATATCTGCTTGGTTCTCGAGTTCAAAATAAAATACCAAGTCCTGAAGACGGTCATCATTCCCAATTATTGTAGTGACGATAGTTTAAGTCACGTGACTCAAGGGTGCCCGTAGGTAGCCCAGGCAATGCTAGTGCCGTTGAAGCACGCCCAGAGCTCAGGTAGTGTCCAGTGAAGAACTGTGCCCAGGGACAGATACGAGGCAGGCAAAGGGTGCCGACAGGACCCCCAGGGATCAGTATTCACACCTCGCCACCTGACTGCACTAAACGTCAGAATACTCTCAGTTGCTGAGGACCCTGGATTTATGGGGCCTTGCTTCTTGATACTTTGTGATCACTGAGACTTTGCCCAGATCGTCGGTAAATATAGTGAATTGTCTTCAGATTTGTGGCGGAGTGTAAATATTATTCCTTGGGGACTGTACTATAAGCAGCCTAAGGCGAGGTCCATATTCCTCTGCATCATATGCTGCAGGTTGTAGATGATGTCTACCGAGACGAGGAGGGGCTATCAATACAGGGCTAAAGTAGTGCCTGACTACCTCCGTTCCAAGGTTGTTCAACCGTCGGGCTGCCATCACTGGGTTGGAGCTCCGTTTCAGTTAGGGGTCCTAGAGTATGAGAACTTTGTCCTTTTCGGGAGCGTTATTCAAGCTCAGACATGAATGCCTGGATTCCAACAATTACTCAACGCGTTCCAGATCAAGAGTCAAGCTGTCTGGGGACCCCCTCCAGAACGGACGGCTGTTGGACCCGACGTCACTTTTGCAAGAGGACCAGTTTGACGAGCGTGCTTGCGCAGGTCTGGACAGTCTTGTCCACTTTAGGACCGGTCGAGAACGGATCGGATGGCCTCTCCGAGCCTGGGGAATGCACGAGCCCGCCGCTTCGCATTGCCATTCTGAGCCCGGCTGCCAGAGCCCCCGTCCAGCTCCTCGACCTTTGACAGAACTCATCTTGGTGCCCTGCATCTCGAAATGACGCACCCTGGACGCCGGCAGAGCGAGAGGGGTCGGGAGCAACGTGCGTTCTGCCCCAGAGGCTGTTCAGGTACTTGCGTCGAGGTGTTGCGGGAAGGGTATCAGGACGGCGGGTGATGGCTTCAGCTTCCGACCACCACTTCGGCCAGAGACGCGGGATGCCGGAGTTGGCCTTCGTCCCAGGCTGCCGAACCAGGAAGAAAGTGAGGTCTTCGGACGATATGATTCTCACGCCGCGTGAAGAGCCCCCGTCATGCTCAGAGACCCGGCCGAGTCTCGGGCCCACGGACACGGCGGGCATGATCCAGGCGTGCGTGCCAGGGCGGGTCGGGTCGTCTGTCTGGCTGCAGGCGGGAGGGGTCCGTGATCCATCAGCATGCGGTCAAGGCTGGGCCCTGTGAGGCGTGAGAACCTGGACCGCGAGAGAGGCCCTGCCCGTTTATGACTGCTGTCAAGAATAGTCGAGGTATTCCTGGCTGGCCTGGGCTTGGTCAGCGCCCTTGGGAGATGCGACGTTCAAGATGCTCGCCAGATCTGTCGTTGGACGTGTAGCGTGCCGCGAGCTACAGTGGTACCTCCAGCCGCTGCGGTACCCACTGCGGCACTGTAAGTGCTACGCTACATGGCATACGGGACTACGCTACCACGGTACCTACCCGCCCAGCCATCCCCACATCGCCCGCATCTCTGGGCAACGCGGCACCAGCCAAGCATCGCGGGTGCGGTGACGTAAGTGGGTCGCCCTCGAGCAGGACCTCTGGTCCACCCTGCATCTCCATCCAGTTCATCGACTGGATGATCAGCCTGGACCGACCACGACCGGCCGGGCTGCCTCCAGCTTTTTTCTTGGCAGGCTTTGCGTGACTGGGCCTCTGCTCGGGTAAACGCAGGCAGGTACAAAAGCACAAATCGAACGCCAATTCTGCCAAGGCGTCTCCTCTTCTGATCATCATCAAATCACCAGTCAAACATACAGAAACACCATCGACGACATCGTACGACCACACCGCCAGCTCAACATCAACAGACAGAACAACATCGACAGAGACTGTACATACAGAAGCAACAATCACCATGGCCAACGTGTGCAGCCTCATCTTGCTCATCCTCATCACCCTCCTCTGTATGCATCCTGCCCTCGCCGATGGATCATCCACCTGTTGACGAGCCTGGCTAACCCCTCCGTCTACAGTCCCTCCCGTCGGCGTGATCATCGTCGCCGGCTGCGGCGCAGATGTCCTGATCAACATCGGCCTGACACTGCTCGGGTAAGTTTTCCCCTCCCTCAATCACCCCCCCCCCCCACCCCGATATCACAGCATACAATCGGCTGACCTCTGGACCTCCAAAACAGCTACATCCCCGGCCACATCCATGCCTTCTACATCATCTACGTCTACTACTCCCGCCAGGAGGCCGCCCGCGCCTACGACCGCGCCCCGGGCATCTACAGCGAGCGTGTCCAGACCGGCGGCCACAAGCACACCGCCGCCGCCCCCGTGGCGCCCGTCGGCCCCCCGCAGGGACAGTACGGCACCATGCAGTAGTGGGAGAGGTTAGGCTGCGCGGACCAGCGGGCACGGCGCGCCCTTGGTGGAGCAGGATGGCGACGGAGTGAAGGGGAGCTGGTCGATTGAATGGGGCTGCGGCGCCTTGTTTCTTCTCATATTACCCTCGGGCCCGGGGCTCGAGGGGGACCCATTGGGGGAACCTAGGTGGTAGAGGGGCATTTCAGTTCTTGATGGATGGCTCCACGGCTGTGTCGGCTGTGTCGGCTCTGCCGGCCCATCCAGGCATGAGATCACAATTTCGGGGACGAGGCCTGAGGGTTAATCTGAGGCGGGAGGAGGCACAAGGGAAACGGCACGGAACCACGGATGATACCACTGCGAGTATTCTAATGAATCAACACTTGCTTTTCCCAACGTCTCACCTCCCACCGCATACCTAGCAGCCGGGCTTAATCCAGGTACCGCAGAGGCAGAAAGACACTCCGGTCCTCGTTGTGAACTCCCATCCCCCAAACAAGCACGAGGATTATCTCATCAACCCTCCCATGTGTAACTTTTGCCTCACCCAGCGGGGGGAGCCCCGTCGTATACCCGCGACCGTATTTGGCGAGCGGCAGCTAGCCGAGTCACCCAAATTTCGGCACTTGCACTCTCTCTCTCTCTCTCTCTCTCTCTGTCTCTGGGTGCCTAGTGACGCCGAACGAAAGATGACGTCTCTATACAAGATCCTTGTTCCTCGGGTGGTCTGGGTCTCGAGACAGGGATGAGGTCCGGATTTTTTGCTGAGGGGCTCAACACGGCATATCACAGGCCGCATAAGGCGGCGGATTTGGTATCGTACAGTAGTGCCTGGGGATCTGCGGCGGCGGCTTCCTGTTGGGTCGGCCTGTCCCGATCTGTTTGGACGGGCTTGACCACGTAAAGTTCTGACTGGATCTGGTCTTTCTTCGTCCTCCAAGACAAGAACCACCACAACAGTGGTCGAAAGGACCGGGGGAAGGGGGGGGGGGGGCAGAGGAGGATCACATCGAGTGGAGCTTGCTTCTTGAACCAGTCAGTGCTTCCAAGCGCGCGAGTCTCCCCGCACAATCGATTCTTCTATCCTATCGTCTTTAGCAGCAGGGACCAACGCGATGCAACAAAAAAAAAAAAAAAAAAAAAAAAAAAAGACCCCGCGGACCGGTCCTAATATCCACACCACACCAAACCCCCTTTCCGTATATTGGTCATGGTAAGATTTCGTGAGTCTCGTCGAGATGTGTCCCTAGCCCGTAAATACAGATTATATATACGCCACAAAAATAGCATAAGATACACCGCACCTCCCTCACAGCTCGACCGACCGACCGACCGACCACCTAGAGCAGCGCGACCAGCGCGGCCAGCCCGCCCACGAGCGCGAGCACTGCCGCGCCGCCCGGCCGGGCCCCCTCGCCCGCGGTACTCTTCGACGAGGACGACGAGGACGACGAGGAGCTCGAGCTGCACTCGCCCGTGAAGTCGGTCGCGCCGGAGCTGCCGGCCGCGATGGCCTGCACGTTGGTCCCGCAGCTGGTGTACTGGGCCATGCCGACCTTCATGTTGGTCTGGTCGAAGACGACGTAGGCGTTCCGCAGGAAGGTGTCGCCCAGCAGGGCGCTGATGCCGGTGCCGCTCTCGAGGGCCATGACGCCCAGCACGCAGGCGGTGCCGTCCTGCAGCACGAAGTCGCTCATGGGCACGCTGACGGTCACGCCGCTGAAGGCGAACTCGAGGGTGCCCGAGGACGAGGAGGCCAGGCTGCAGTCCACGACGAGCAGCCCGGACTCCTCGTCCTCCTCGGCGCCGAAGTCGTCGGCCATGGCCTCGACGATGGCCGTCGGCAGCTCGCACAGCGAGGAGCCCGTGTCGAGGACGACGCCCGACAGCGACGAGCCCGAGTACTTGCTGGTCCCGCTGCTGTTCTTGTAGCTGAGGCTGCTCAGCGACACGGCGTACCGCTGGATGTCGCCGCTGGCCGGGCTCGCGATGTCCAGGGAGGCCAGCGAGCCCGAGAACTTCTTGGTGTCGACGCCGCCGAAGACGATGGTGCCGCCCGCGGTGTCGCTGGTGCCGAGGGCGACGGAGAAGGCCTTGGTGTTGGTCAGCCCCTGCTCCTGCAGGGCGTCGACGAAGTTGCTGTAGTTGAGGTTCACGCCGCTGCCGAAGCCCAGGCCCAGGATGCCCTCGTTCAGGTCCTCCGACTCGGTCGCCTTGCCGAACTGCACGCCCGTCAGGTTCTGGCTGGCGCCGGGGATCCCGACCGAGTCGATATAGTAGGCGATGTCCACGGCGCCCGACCCGTAGACGATCTGGCTCGTCTCGCCCGTGGTCTTCGAGGTCGTCGACGTCGAGGGGTCGTAGGTGCCGTCGGCCTCGCACTCCCGCGACTCGTCCGAGGTGAAGTCGCTGTCCTCGCAGTTGGGGTCCACGAACAGCTCGTCGGAGCCGGTGTCGATGGCGACCTTGACGGCCTGGGAGTTGGAGCCGAATGTCACTACGCGGCGAGGCTGGTGGTCAGCAGCTAGGCCTAAAGGGGGGGGGGGGGGGACGGGGTCGCCAGGACGCAGGGGTGGTGAGCGGCTGGTCGGCTTACGTTCGATGAGGTAGCTCGTGTCCGCCTCGTTTATCAGGCTTGCTGAGGCCTGCCGTCCTGAGAGCGTCTTGGTCGACCCGCCCCTTCTTATTGGGAAGGAGATGAAGCCTTGCCCCGAGCCTGCGTCGGCATCACGCGGGATCGTGGTTGCGGCGCCGATGGCCGGTATGGCAGAGGCCAAAGCCAGCAATAATGATAATTTTGAAGCCATTGGTGATCCGTATAGCCCGGGAGACGTCGAATTGCCCTGGAGATTCTCTAGGGGGGGGGGGGCTCTGAGAGGTCGAAAGAGGCCTTACAGACCTGTGACGTGGACGGGGCAGTCCCAGCAGGTCCTTGAGGTGTTGACAATGCCCTAGGCGAGATTATCACTCGTATTACACTGGTCGACCGTCGCCGTAGTCGTTCGTCGTCGTCGTCGTCGTCGTCGTCGTCGTCGTGGTTAGATATGATCTTCCACCACAGAAGCCCGGAGGTAAGTAAGGATATAGTGAGGTGACGAGCGGACAAACAGTGCCGGTCTGCATGTGGGCGCGAGGAGGGAACTTATCCCAAGTTCAGCCGGAGGTTCAGATGTTGCAGATCCCCAGTCTGCCGCAGCCAGGGTGGCGCTGATGATGCACCAACAGCACCAGCACACCTGGGAGACCTGCAAGGCACTAGAGGTAAGAAAAGCTGGGGCGCAGCAAGCCCTGTGGGCACAGGGTTCAGACTGCCAAGGTTCCAGTGGGATCTGCTTGCTGCAGCCGGGCAGGGATCGTCCTTCACAAGGGTTGCGCGGGCGGGTGGGAGCCTGCGAAAGGGAAGTACTCGCCCACGCAAGTCAGGGCCTCTCGGTGACATGGTCGGTTTCTCTGTCAGGAGGCGAGGGCCCCCAGGAGGCAGGGCGGGTTAGGACGGAGGCGGCAGCCTGGGCGGCAACAGATCCAATGTCCTTTGGGGGGGGGGGGCCTTTGGGCGCGAGATGAATATCCACAACAAAGAGCACTGTAAATTTAGACTTACCACCACCACATACCATAGCCTGTGGGTAGGCCTCACCCGGCGTGCACGTACCGAGTCCCCCGGACCTACTATCGCCGTATAGTACTCTCGAATTTAGAAATCATGTGAGGCTACCATCCCGTCGGGGCTTTGTGCCGATATCAGTGGGCTGTTCCTATGTATGATTTTGCGAGGAGGGGGCGGCAACAAAGGACCTGTGACGGACAGCATCAGCCTGTCGTATCTCTCCCGACCTTGATGACAGTCGTGGGCCGCGGTTGGCACGGCACGCTGCATGTGTCTACGATTAGCTGGTTCCTCAGCGGGTGTCGGCTCGTCCCTTTCCTCTGGCTTAAATGTCTCAGGCCGTGGTCTAAGACACAGAATCCTTCCTTCCATCTCGCTTCCTTCCCGCATCCACCCTAACCTTGAATCGTAGATTCGACGTGCACTTACTTATCATGCTGAGCCTCTGCACATCTCGTCGAGCATTCTTACTACCAGCCCTCTTCATACACATAACCAGCCTCTACCGCCGGCCCTCGCCTGGGAATCTCCCCACCGGCATCCGCAGAATTCTCTCTCCATGGTTCAGCAGCCGTCATCCTCTGGGAAACCCCCCCCCCCCCCCATTCCACATTCGTCCCTACCAAGGCGCTAGCTGTGCCTCACCAGCCCACCATAAGGCTTGGCAATGCGGTGTCACAGACGACGACGATAACAACAACAACAACAACAACACCCCGCCGTTTTACGACCGCCACCCCCACCCCCTTCTCTTCGTGGTGAGGACATGACGCGTCCCTCCGCCCACGGTCGCTGGTCCCGAGCCAGTTCCGATCATTGTCATAGTAGTATCTTGCGCATCCGCATGCATGCATGCACGAACACCCCAGAGTCCAGACGGAACGGACGGAGGGGAGGATCCTGTGTATCGCATCAGCTCCAGCTGTGCCTCCCCCGGTCGACCGGCGCAGTTTCAGAGTTCAGATGACACCAGGTTGCACCCGAGGGGGGCACCCGCTCACTCACTGCACTGCACAGCCACCGCTGGGTCGGTCCCACCTGGGCTCGTCGTCCCCGGGACCACCCAGCTTCATGCCTCCCTGATCTCGTAGCCTGGTAACGAGATCGAAATGTCCTATTGCCCTCCGCCCACCCGCTCGGCTGGCCTGCTCTCATGGTACGTAGTACATAGGGTAGATCAGGTTGACCCTACACGTGCAGAGCAGGAGCCCGGACTGCCTCTATCGCCTCGGGCATCCCAGAAGGCCGTGCATGCCTGCCTACGCGGCCGTGGTTTCGTGGGCACCGCCGCGCCCGTGCCGTGCTGCCAGCGGGCATGAGTCCCCCGACGCACGAGCTGCGTCAGAACCCGCCCGCCGTTGTCTCTACTACACAGTACGTAGTATAACTCCGGAACGTTCGCTGCTGGGACCCACCGTCGACACCGGGGCCGGCCTGGGGTTCTTCGTCCCGAGAGCCTCGGCGCTTACAATAGCTGCTTTGGGGCCTGCACATTTGTGTACATGGTATCGGAGGATGAGCTGCGGTCGATCCTGCGCTGGCTTAGGTGGCCACCGACGATCTCAGCACCGGCGTCTGCCTTCGCCACCGGCTGGATGTCCTGACACGGTGGACCCTGCCCTGGCTCTTCAGCTGCCCCTCGAGGCTGGACCCTCGAGCAGTGGTTTTCAGTCATCCCCGGGGGGGGGGGGGGCTTTTGCTCCGCTCAATCGTCTCCAAAATCATTGTGGATTGGGACGATCCTTTTTTTTTTTTTTTAAATAAAAGGAAAAAAACTTAAACAATAGAACCGGCAGCTAGCACACATGCAATCCCAATATGAATTCAGCAGGGCGGTCTCGGTGGCTACAAAACCCACGAGCCAAGAGCCGCGCTGGCGAAGAAACGCCCTGACCGTGCAAGATAAAAAGTCCCCCCTCCCCCCTCCCCCCCCCAAAACACCGACCATGCGTCCTTTAATATTTGCACTCATTTAATCCCAATCGTCGAGTCAAACACCGCCGGAACACGGCAGCCGGAGCCGTCCTATGGCTCAGCCGCGGGCAGCGGTACGTGGCCGTTTCCGTCGGACGCCGTCGACTTCGTCTCCTTCTTGGAGTACAGCTGGAACTGGCTGAAGATGACCATGTCCTCGACGATGGTGCCCAGGGACCCGAGGAGCCAGGGCAGGGCCTTGACGAGGTAGGCACCGTCCTGGGAGTAGGCGGCCAGGCTCGCGCCGTAGGTGAGGTTGCCGGTCAGGGAGAGCAGGAAGAAGAGCAGGGCGAGGCCTGGAGGCCCACAGTTAGCCTTTCCACCCCGCAACAACACAGGTATCCGCCAGGGGGGGACATATAGATAGAACATACCCTCCGTAGACTTCTCCCTCCAGTTCTTGATGATCTGCGGGATGCGCGCGCAGAGGTAGCACAGCGCGCTGAAATAACCCAGCGCCATGCCCAGCACCATCAACGGCCTGTTGGCCTCCTCAGCGCCCGTGGTATCATCATCCCCCGGCGCGCCAGCACCGTCGCCGCCCATGACCTGGCGGCTGACGAACCAGGCCGCGATGCCCAGGACGTACACCGCGACCAGGCTCAGCGTGTTCGTGACCCACGCGCTCCTCTGCGGCGTGTCGTCCTCGCCGGTGACTATCCTCTGCAGGGGGTCGAGGCCGGACGAGTTGCGGCGCACCGAGTGCCGGCGCTGGCTCCCCGGGAGGCCCCCGGAGCCGGAGCGCTCGCGGGAGAGGAGGGGCTCCTCCTCGGAGAGGGCCGAGCCCTCGGTGTTGGTGGAGGGGTGGCGCTGGCGCTGGCGGTTGCGGCGGCGGCGGGCGTTGAGGGCGTTGTAGTAGAGGCACTGGGTGATCAGGATGAGGTCGGCGAAGCAGAAGTAGATGCCGATCGCGATGGCGGAGGGGGCGAGGTCGGTCACGAGGGCACCTGTGGGGGAGGCGGGTTGGGTTAGGGCCTGTGGACATTGACCGGGAAGGGCTGGATGCGCCGGGACTTTTGATGCTCGCCATTCCCCTGATGCTGAGCGTATGGGGGAGCGTTTGTAGATAGGGGAGGAGTGGTCACATACCTGCCAGGTTGGTAAGGTCGCCCAGCAGCCAGATGAAGAGGAAGCCCATAGACAGGGCGTCGGCGCTCTTCGTCCTGTAGTTGGCGATAAGCTGGGGAAGCTGTTCCGGAAATGTCAGAACCACGGCAACGCCTCAGGGGCCAGGACGGGGGAATCGTACGAGGAGACATATCCACGCGACCAGGCTGATGCATCCAAAAATACCGGACAGCGCCTGTCCCGTCTTCGTCGACGCCACGGCCGAGTCCGTCGTCACGACGATGGCGGCCATGACGCGGGATCCGAGCCTGAATCTCCTACCGCGATCTCTCTCCCGTACGGTGGTGAAGTCGCAGGTGCCTTTTGCGATCCGAGTGAACATAGAACAGGCAAAAGCGAGCGCCGGGAGGATCTCGTGAAAGAGTCAGATGGTCCTGAGACCCCGCGACTTACGGGAAATAGACCCCTTATCGCGGCGCCCGAGAGATAAGAAAACCCGGATGGATGACTTGCTTGGTCCTGGTTGGGTCGGCGCCTTCAGATTTCTGCACATGGGCTTCGGATGGGCCCCAGTGACGTATTTACCACTGCGTACCTACGTACGGATGCCGCCCGGGATGCTACCACAATACAGTCTGCTGCGAACCCCTTGCAGGATTCTTGGGAACCCAGATCGGGAGGTTCGCGATTGGCCCAGGCCGGTCTTTTGGGTTTGCTGAAGGAGGAGCCGCACCCCCGACTTGACGTTCATCCACCCAGCGTCCGACGGGGAGGTTCATATGGGACGATGCGGGTCTGACGGCCGGTTTGATACTCGCTCGACCGGCACCCTGAGACAAAGATATCAACCCAGGCGGCGCCGTCTTGAACAGCACCATGGCACGGCTGGCAGCAACTACCATGGCAGGCCATCGAGATGCCGATCATCGACCTACGACGCAGAAGCGCCATGAATACTGACCGGATCCTGTCGCTGACGCCCAGCATCCCCAGGGCTGCCATGAGATCAGCTCATCAAACAGGCGATGATGACGATCAGAGCTCAGACTGCGGGTCTGCTTCCCTCATACGGTGGCAGCGGGAGTGGATGTCCTCGTGAAATCCGGGGGATTAGATGTGCAAGACAGCCTTGGTGATTTCGAATGTGCAGCGGGATATGTGGGGTGGAGGGTCGGCGGAGGGACGTGTGCGAATCCCGGCGATGCTGGAAACGGCAGCGATAATGGGTCTCCTTGGTTTTGGTTTTTTTCTTTTAAAAAAAATAGTAATAATAATAAATAAAAAATTCATTATTATCAGCAAGTCGTAGCTGTTCCTCTGGTTCTTATAATCCCGATCACTATGTCGTGTGGCATCCGCTAATGGCATTCCAAGGGCGAGCGCGCCTGTCTACCTCGTCCCATACCACACTGGCTGGTCACGGTTCTCGACAGCTATCCGCGCCGTCTTCCACCTGGGCAGCTACATGGTATGTCAGGTACGCCCAGTAGCTCATGAGCCTTCACCCCCACCCACGCTTCCCGTCTAGATGATTGAGATCTCAGCAGCTTGCCACCAACGGCCTCCTCCATATCCCCAGCCTAGCCCCCTGAGCAGAGTGTCCTGTGCCCTCGCTCTTCCAGCAACCGCCGCCATCCCCAGGACCACCTTGCCATGCTCGGCCATCACTTCAAACTGCTATGCGACCCCGGCTGCACCTGGCTAAGACCCGGACTCTGTACGGAGTCCAACTGTGACGCCAAATTCTATGTTCATTTCTATGCAATGAGGATACCTTAGAATCGATGGTGTTCTCCAGGTCAGCAGGTTACAACTGTATACACAGGAAATCAGGCAAAGGAATTATTGCACTTTATAGCGGCTCAGTATTGGACCATATTGGCTTCGCAATAATCATGCTGCAATCTACTTCTCATAAAACAAGGTCCCAATATCAGGCTTGCCAGAATGGGTGACCTGACGGCGGAAGCAAAAATAGCTGTTGTGTATTAGCTCTCATCAACGGCTGCTTTTGTACCTGCAGCTAATCCGCTTCGCGGACCATGTGCTGGGTCCACTTTCTCATCCTCTTCTACTTTCCTCTCCCCTTCTCTTTCTTCTTCACCTCCATTTATTTCCCTGATGCTCACTATCGATCCTCTTTCCGCCCTGTTTTCTTTTCATCTCAGTCTCAGGACCTTCCAAGCTCCCCCGGGGGGGGGGGGGGTTGGTGAACGTTGACAGTGATCCCATCAGAACGATGATAGCTCTTCAGTATCGCAACTTCCGTGTCAAGGAGAGCCTGGATTCTTTTCTACCCTGTTTACACTCATCAGATACTATCCAGTGTTCTTTCTTTTTTGGAATTCGCCCTTGTCGCGGCTGCAGTCGTAATGTGTGCCTGCTGAGGTGGCACACGTGCGGGTCTTGCGCCACGGATCCATTCGCTGTCGATGCACGTTACGATCCCTGGACCGCGCGCGCGTGAACCTTGCCGTATCAACTGACACCCCATCATCGCTTGACGTGGCCGGCTCATCAAGGAGATAGTGAACCGCGTCTCCCCCTCTGATCCTGATCCTGATCCTGATCCTGAGACTCTCCGCCTTCGATACATCTCCTCTTCATCTGGATCCATCAGGTTCGATCGTTGCAGCATGAAATTCTCAAGCCCGCTGGCCTTGGGCCTGTTGGCCGCCCCCAAGGCGCTGGCGTGGGGAGGTGAGATTCACATGCCTCTATGTCCTCCCCCCCCCCCCCCGCCCTCCAAGACTTGATAGAGACATGCTCACTTTCACAGGGTTCGGGCACATCACCATCGCTTACGTAGCCAGCAACTTCGTCCAGCCCCAGACGCAGGCCTACTTCCAGGGCCTGCTCCGCAGCGACACCGGCGACTACCTCGCCGAGGTCGCCACCTGGGCCGACTCGATCCGCTACACCAAATGGGGCCACTACACGGGCGTGTACCACTTCATCGACGCCAAGGACTCGCCCCCGGCCTCGTGCACCGTCGACCTGGACCGCGACTGCAAGAGGGAGGGCTGCGTCGTGACTGCCATCCAGAACTACACCACGCAGATCCTCGACCCCTCGGTCCCCGTCTGGCTGCGCGCCCAGGCGGCCAAGTTCGTCGTGCACTTCGTCGGCGACATCCACCAGCCGCTGCACGACGAGGACGTCGCGCGCGGCGGCAACGGGATCCACGTCCTCTGGCAGGGCAGCGAGCTGAACCTGCACCACGTCTGGGACTCGAGCATCGCCGAGCGGTGGGTCGGCGGCGTGCGGAGGAAGCCCTACCGCGAGGCCAAGGCGTGGGCGGATGAGATCACGGCGGGGATCAGGCATGGGAAGTTCCAGGAGCAGAGCGGGGCATGGCTGGACGGCGTGGATTTTGAGGATCCCATCGGCACGGCGCTGGGGTGGGCGAGGGAGGGTAATGCTTATGTGTGCACTCATGGTCAGGCGACTCCTCCTCTCTTCGGAGAACGTGATGTGAATTTTGACTAACTAGCCGGGCAGTGTTCCCAGAAGGTCCAGCAGCGATCGCGGGTCAGGAGCTGGGCGGGGAGTACTACGAGAAGGCTGCGCCGGTGGTCGAGGTCCAGGTTGCGCGAGCTGGCTACCGACTAGCAGCCTGGCTTGATCTCATCGTTGCGGCCCTGAAGGCGACGGAGTCTGAATTGTGATTGCTGCGCGAAGGTCGCCCCGACCATGAGAAGCATATATTACGACGCAAGGGGCGATCCCATTTTGGGTAATATCCATAGACGCTTCCGGAAGACGTAGATCAAGGACATGGATTGCTGTCTACAGAGCCATGGCCTATTTCTGGGTAAATAGAGGTTTGGATCCACCGTGTACGGAGGCAGCACCTACACGACATGCAAACAGGTCCTGGCCGGGGCCAGCCCTCCAAAGCAAACCAGGCCGGCCCCATCATGCTGCGTGGCACCAGTGCGCATGTACATCGTATGTCCTCATGCGGAAACTGAGCTGGAGCTAGCCAATGTCGTGCCGCCAGCTCCACAACCCCTCAGCCCGCCGGGTGAGATTATGCAGGCGACGAGAAAAGTGAGAGGATGTTTGGCCATCCATGTGCATGTCTCCAGCCACTGGATGCAGAGCCTGCCTCAAGGGGCATATATAAGTAGGAGCTATCCTCCAAAGATATTCCTGGAAGCGCCGGGCCTGCTGCATTTCCATCTCAGCACTTCCCAAGCCTTGCAAAGCAGCCAACAAAATTGCTAACCAAGCGTATCAATGTCCGAGCTCAATGTCCTCGCCACCACCATCGCCAGGAGGGGATCTAACAAGGAGCGAGCGGGAGTCAGTGGACACAGGCGACGGTCAGCACCCGTGACCCTCGATGTTTTTGTTTCTACTAACCCATCGAGTAATTATAGAAAATGTGAGCCTCAGGCTGTACAACTGCGTGTACGGCTACGTCGATAGGGGCGACCTGCCAGCTGTTCAGCAATTCCTGCAGGCTAGCTCACCACAATCCGATGTCAACTGGGCCCCCGAATATGGTCGGACCGCCCTACACGCAGCTTGCCGTCGAGGCCTTTACCGAAATCGCGGAATGCCTGATCGACGGTGGCGCTAGAATGGTGCGCTCGGAGGACGGAACACCTCTGCATCTCGCATCTCGCTATGGCCATCTAGGCGTGGTTCAGCTTATTCTCACTAAGTTCAAAGATAAAGAGGACTATCTCACTCAAATCGATG
This sequence comes from Endothia cerciana, assembly GCA_026119935.1. Lineage (NCBI taxonomy): Eukaryota > Fungi > Ascomycota > Sordariomycetes > Diaporthales > Cryphonectriaceae > Endothia > Endothia cerciana. The sequence goes on along the minus strand of JALRMH010000038.1, from coordinate 48,174 downwards.
GTCGTTCCCTCACTGCGCTTGCTATCGCAGTGATAGAAGAAGGTCGTCTCGATATAGTCAAATGCCTTTTGGAGGCCGAAGCCGCTTTGAAGCGGGATTTACCTCTGAATGAGGTTTGCGAGCGTCACTGCTGGCCCCTGGCCCATGTGGCAGTTTGCGAGGGACGCTTGGAAGTGCTGCGTTATTTCATCGAAGACTGCGGTGTCAGCGTCGATTCAAAAAGGCCCTGGAACAGTTGGAAAAGCACCTGGAAGGGTCAGGCTTTGGCGACCCTGCTCGAGGTCGCATGCACACTGAGGCATTTTCACTTGAGTGCGCCGAGTACCTAAGGAGAAAAGGAGCAGACATGCCGTTGTTAGACCTCGAAAAATTGTGCGCAAACGGGTACATCAGCTTCTCAGCCAAGATTTGGATAGCATGGGTCAGACATCCTGAGTGCGATATGGTCATACCAAGCCGGGACGACTCATTCACACAGCATATGTTTCTCTCCTCGCTCCATCATGATGTAATGTGTTCTACCCGAGTCCAGACAACGGACGACATGATGATCAGCTCAAATTTCTGATTATAATCAGTTTTACGTTATCCTTGTGAGTCCCTCAATATCCTGCAGATCCTTATTCTGAGGGTCAACTTGGATCTGCGGCATGGGCGATCATGTTTTCATCTCAAAGCCCTCCAAGCAGAAAGTTGACGCCTAACAGTCCTGCTCTCCCCCGGACTCGAGACGAGATGATTGGTGCCTACTTGGCGGTTGTCGTCGATCACCTATCAGATCCGGGTCTAGATCTATTTGTTGTATTTGCAAACTCTATCGCCTCCGTCTCGGAACATGTCAACCATTACCTCTGTTCTGAAGAGATGGACAATATCAATATCAATGTGGAACAGAGGTACATCCACGAAATCGAAGACATTCGAGAAGAACTGTCTATGATACGGACCGTGATTGCTCATCAAGAAGAAGTGTGGAGGAATTTCGCATTTGCAGCCTGGCCGGAGTTCTGGCCTGATGGACCGGAGGGCAGATTTCAGCCTCTGATGAGCGCCATTGCATCAGGAGATGTGGATCTGTGGAGGCACATCCAACGGCCAAACCAATTATTTCCAAAATACCGACGACAGTTGTATAAACTGCAGGGTGATGCTGAGCGAGTTCAGAAACCCATCGAGCTGAAGCTGGATCTCAAGCAGAGACATGCGAGCTTGAGGGAGGCCCGCAACGCGTCGGTCATGAGCGCCAGCGTCTTCGGGTTTACCATTATCACCATCATCTTCACACCGCTCTCATTCATGGCCGGTCTGCTAGCCCTGCCTATCGATCAACTACAGCAGGATCAAATAACGGCAGGTGGAGGCTCGGCGGTGTACCCGACGAGGTACATCAAGACGTGGATGGGTAAGTCGACCCACGTTCTTCATGGGAAGTCCTCTTATCCTAATGCAGTGAACCAGTAACGGCTGAAGTTGTCTCGTTGGTCGTGACCGGTCTCGCGGTCTGGGCGGCACTGGAGTACTTCAGGATGACCAAAGTCATCCACCATACGCGCAACTGGCTCAGTGCGAGGCTGAGGGACCTGGCAGGGCTTTTGCGACCCAGAGATCCGGAGCAGCTGCCGAGATAAGGCCTCCGTCATGAGGTTTCCGATGTAAGGTATAGTTCTATTGCGTATTGATTGCGCTTCTCGTCCGATGCACCACGCCTTCCCCCAGGCGGGACTTCTCTGGCCGATCCACGAGCAGACGCACTTACATGTTGCCGCCGCCGGATCCAGCCCTGCCCTAATATGTCTCATCAAAGACTCGGGCATCTGAAAGTCTTTCCAATATGGGGATGCCTGTGGGCTGTAGATTGTTCTGCAGAACCTTGTCGACCGAGACACGGATTGTTCCATGCGATTCTTTGAGTTGGTCTCCCATATGGCCCTTCTTTAAGGTCCGAATCTCTGCTCAAAGTCATAAAGTAGCTACCCAATACGCGGATGACGATCTGGCCGACAGTAGCCCCGTTGCCGGAAACCTCCCTTGCCTACCAGGCTTCATACGTAGCTGTGTTCCCATGTTGACCAGGCAGCTTGCACCCTAGTCATGGTCGAAAGACGCATGTGTTCTGAGCGGTCGTGTATAAGAGGCCATCATGTATAACAGCAAGACAGCAGAATTTGAAAACACTAGAGGGGAACTTTTATCCGCTATCCGCACATTGTCGATCACAAGACCGGGAGACACCAGGCATCGGCTTGGTACAGCTTCAACTTCCGGCTGCATCCTGACACGCAGGTGTGGAGAAACCCAGGCACAAGCCGGATCTTCTCGAGATTGCAACTTTGTTTTGCCCAAGCCGATCAGAATCCGCCCGGTCAGCAACACCACAAGACCACTGCTTGATGATTGCAGGAATGCGCCAACATGCAGGTGATGGATAAGCTTTACTTGGCGGCGGGAAGAATTGCCCAGTCACCGGTATGAGGCCCTTTTCACTAGTGGGCAGTCAAAACCCGCCAAGGCGTTTGGGGCTTTGGCATCCTTCAAAAAAAAACCCATCCCCTGTTCCCTCTCTCTTGCGACTCAACGGAGTCGTCTCGTCCCAGAATCTGACCGGCGGGCACAGTCTCAACCTTTCGGAGAGGAACAAGCCTGGAGACAGATCCTGTGATCACCACCGAAATGAGGCGGCGTGACGCCGTGAGTTGTTCCACTGGGTAGAATGCGGACTGGCGTTTGCTCATGGCGCAAGTACTGCGTCATTCAGACACTGACCCTCTGAAGGCGATATTGTGAGCGTCCGACCGTGGAGTAAGGCCGTGCATAATTAGCAAGGGAATGTCGATGAGGGCCGACGATAGAATGCCGGAGCAGAGAATTGTTGAGCCGAACTTGGCTCGGAAACCGGATGGCAGCGCACTGGAGGGGCCCCGATTCAGGGGGAACCTTCGGGATCTGGCCGAACGGCACCTTTCATCCGATTAGGTACTGGGCCAAGCATGGGTGATGAGGTCGCCTTGACCATTGCTTGTGAAAACCCCAAGAGCCTTCCCCCCCCCCCCCGCGCGGGGCCGCCGCAAGGCGCTGTCCTACCATGGCATCCTGCGCAGGTGGTGCCGCTTAGTTAGACGCTGATATGATCCCCTCTGTTTTGCAAATCCGGGAAAATCACAGCAGGGGAGATCAAGGGAGATCAAGAAACTGAGATCGCCGCAAGGTAAGCAAAGTACTGGCGTGGGTCAGAGGGGGTATCGACGGCGCGGCCCCTCGTCCACGACTAAGAATGGTAAAGTGAGCGTCAATTCTGGTGGTTGAGGTCTCAGCCACCGTCTTGAGGCGGTGGTGGTACATGCAAGCGCGGTACATACATGGGCGCTGGAGTGTGGTTGTACTCCCAGGAGTCCGGCCCTCTGTCGCCCAAGATTAAAGTTATTAGGTTGTTAAGCTTGTCATGTTGCCCGGCGCCATGCTTGCAGGCGGTACGGCGGCGTGTGGCAGACAGTCTTTGAGGCGCTATCCCGCTTCATCGACACATGGTTATGGAAGAAGCCCAAACTGAATCTGCGTGATCGACCCCCCAAGGCCAATGACGACCTCTATACCGCCATGGGCCCACCCGCCCGCGGCATGCTAGCAGGGGCCCCGCTAAAGAACCTCTGACATCTTGAGCCGCATCAACGTCGATCTATCAAGGTTGCATCTGTCCGGGACTTTCATCCTCTCTTCTCGGTCTGGTCACAGACAGCCACGGGAGAGGATGAGAGTCTTGTCGGCTCGGCAAACAGTCTGAATATAGGGGAGCATCTAATGAGCCCAACTCAATTGGGATGCACAGCAGCGACACTTGCGAATGACCGCGCGCTATCCCATCCAACCTCGTACATGATATCCCTCTCCTTGCTCAGGGCGACCCCTGGCTCTATCGACTGTCGTGCATGGACACAGCGAGTTCACTCGAACAGACGAGATGGCCGTCATCCCTCCAATACTCGGACTCTTTGGGTTTAGCAGTCGGTACATGGGACGGTACAAGAGCTGCTGGGCAAGATCTACTTCGGATCTGCGTGTTTTTTTTTGGGGTTTTTTTTTGTTTTTCGCGCATCGCTGATCTCCCTGCCCTTCTTCATGTCTGGTGCCAACATTGCTCCCATGTGTCAATAGCCCTCGAGTGAGTTGCTACAGAACGTTTTCCTCTGTCGGTTCTGGATGCGCTCAAGAATGTTCTTGGGACTCGCTGACCCGCAGTGGATAGGTGCCCACAGCTCAGTACTTCCGAGTCGCGTACATCGACTTGTCTCGACCAGGGGTACAACGCAGCAACGGGGCTCATCGAATTAACCTTAAAACTTCCAAGGATCATCAGCCCTAGTGGGTGAGGCGCCTACCGATGGACCCCTGGCAGCTCGTTTTGTGGCCGTGGGGTTCGTCGGCGGTGCGCCTCCTTAACGCACCATCACCACCACACGATCCTGAACATCTCCCATCACGGAGGTGGGCCGTGAGGGAACGTGATGCAAGACTTCCCGGCAGCCAAGATCTTGGCAATGGAGTCACCGAAACCTGTCATGGCCTTGGTTGTAAAGGGCCAAACTCTTGGCTCGACGTTCACTATATCTGATCTCTCCTCTCTCCTTCATCCTCAGGTGATCGGGGGCTCCTCTTTCTTTTCTTTTCCTGCCATCCCAAATCCCCTCGACGCGCTGGTTGTGTACTTCCACTTTCGTTCGCTCTTTTCTCGTCGGATGTTCCTACAGCCAAGTCGGTGATTACTGTGACCGTTCCTTTTCACAGCAAGCCGGCCTCCCCTTGACTTTTCATTGGTCTGGTACCAAGTCTCTTCGGCAGAGCCTCATATACCCACCCCCCTTCTTCCTACGAAAACCTTTAATACCACTCCCTAGATATGCAGTTGAAAGCAGTTGCCCTCGCCCTGATGGGTATGGCCGCGGCCGCGGAGGCTTTTGCACTGCCAGGACATGACGAGCTCGGCTTGCTGGTGTCGAGACAGAACAAAGGGAAAGGGACTGGGAATACCGCCAACACCGGCAACAGTAAGCCGCGGCCCGTGATCCAAGGCCGGGCCTCCCGCTGATTCTCTACAGACAACAACGCCGGATCTGGCACTACCCTGAACCAGAATGCCATCGCCACGGGCTCAGCCAATGACGGCTCATCGGGTGCCACAGCGGGCCAGGCAAAGTCGCAGACGGACAACGCCAACTTCATCAACTTCTGCTCGGGCAAGACCTTGACCAACGGCCTGCAGCAGAAGCAGGGCTCCTGCAACGGCGTGGTGATGGGCGACATGCCGGCCACGACCAAGATGGTATCCAGCATCATCACGAGCCCCGTGCCCGGCAAGGAGCCGGCTGCCAACAAGGACTTCAACGTCACCGTGCAGATGGCCAATATACAGCTGGGTACCTTCACCAACCCGGACAGCACGTACTACTCGGCCCCGCAGCAGCTGTCCAGCAGCGGTACGGTCATCGGCCACACCCACATCACCATTCAGGATATTGGCAACTCGCAGACGCCGTCCACGCCCCCGGACGCGTCCCAGTTTGCCTTCTTCAAGGGTATCAATGACGCTGGTAACGGCAAAGGGCTCGTCACGACCGCCGTCACGGGTGGTCTGCCGGCTGGAAACTATCGTGTCTGCACCATGGCCGGTTCTTCCAACCACCAGCCTGTTCTGATGCCCGTCGCTCAACGGTATGTAAGGACGGTGTGTGGTTTGCTCTGAAACTTATCACTAACGTATTGATCGATCAGTGGTGCTCAGGATGACTGCGTGAGGGTGGGTGTCTTCCTCTCTTCTCTCGGCATGGCGAAGTACTGGGATATACTGACTCGTATATAGATCCAAATCGGCGGTGGCGCTAGCAGTAATACCAACAACGCTGCTAATGGTAACGCCGCCAACAAGGGTGGACAAGGTAATTCAGCCTCCAACAACGCCGCCTCATCCAGTGCGAACAAAGCATCCCCCTCCCAGGCCTCCGGTGCTCAGTCCTCTTCCCCAGCATCAACATCATCAACCTCCAAAGGTTCCTCCTCAGGTGCTATCTCATCATCATCATCATCATCATCATCATCATCCTCATCCTCCAACAACAGCAACAGTGGCACCTCCTCCGGCAAGACAGGCCAGGACCAGTCCGCACAGAGTAATAACAAAGGCAACCAGGGAACGCAAACGCAAACGCAAACGCGAACGCGAACGCAGGCAAAGGCAAAGGCAACTAATGTCGCCGCCTCCTCCCCTTGTTCTTCTCCTTCCTTGTCTTCACTAGACGCCAGCGGCGATAATACTAGCGGTTCCACGACCCCGTCGTCCTCGTCCTCAGCCTCGTCGTCCGTCCAGCAGAGCAGCAGCAGCGCGATCGGCGGTATCGCGGCACCGGCCGTCACGGACTCCGGGGATTCGACGCGGCCCTTTGCCGTCAACGGGAACACCTTTGTCAACAAGAGCGCAGCGGTGCAGCGGGCCTGTGCGATCCAGAACAACGCGTGTGCCGATGCCGTCAACTCGGGGACGGTGACCGGCTCGACGGTCGGTGACTGCAACGCGCAGGAGACCGCGTGCAACCAGCAGGGCGGCGCGTAGGCTCCACCCCCATCTTCAGAGGCCTGGCCACATGCGCTGGGCGCTTGTATCTATTACCCTGTGCTGCGATATGGATCATGACCGATCTATGATGTTTGGACACTCTCGCGCTATTTAATATACCTTTTACATCATTCCTAGCCACGTTGGCCCTAGTCGAGTCCAAAAGACTGAAGAACCAATGCTGTAAAACCATGAAATGGGGGGTTGATCAAAGTCGGAGAACGACAACAGGTCGTCGAGGGCAAGGTTGCCGCCCGCCAAGTACTGAAGAAACATGCCAAGGCAAAATCTGGTTCACAGAAGATCTTGATCGACGCCAGGGGGATGTGTCTCAGACCCCTTGCGCGCATCACAAAACACCGTCCACGACTCCATGATCCACAGTCCGTACAATGCCAGACGTAAAACTTCTTGATGTAGCGAACGACCGAGTACTCTCGTTAAAGGGAGATCATCAACTTTGGAATTTTCCGGCAAAACCAAAAGTAATCTCATCAGAAACCACCCCAGCAGGCCGTGACTATCCCATCCCTTGAGCCGTCATACCAAGAATGCGTCTTAGCGAGCCTCGAAAGCTGAGGCGCCCTCTTTGGCGAGCTTCTTTTCTCAAATTACTCACGCAAGACCCCTCCTGTCCTGAATGTGCACGCCCAAAGCGTAATAGCACAAACGTTCGCAAAGTGCCATCCATAAAGTCCTCCTGCCCCTAATTATTGTAGATTATACACTTCTTGTAGAGAAATTTTGGTACAGACCCAAGGATGACCTGCTTGGTACGTTACCTCGCTTGGCCGTCGGACCTATAAGCTAGGTTGCATACTTCGTTTGGGGGTTCCAAGCAAGGAGAAGCTTAGCATGCCGGATCCGATATGGACGACGCAGAGAGGGCGAGCAGATGATACGTTTTCCTTTTTCTTTGTTTCTCTCCCTTGGCGGAGGGGGGTTGGGTTCAATACAGCAAGTTATGGCTGCAGCTGGAGCAGTCGTACAGTCCATACGCATTTTCAATGTCATGGAGCAGATACAGATTGCAAGCCAGCTATGATATCGCTATGTGAACCGTCCGGACGGCTGTGCCTGACGGTGTTCTCCGAGAATCAGATCTCTTAGCAACAGCCTTGCGGAATGCACACCAATGAGTGAATTCAACATATATTCACGGGGGGGGATTCACCATGCATCCACCGGTAAATCCGCCCTGGACTCACCAGTGAATTCACCGTACATCAACCGCCAGGACTTCCGGTAAATACGCTGTAAATGTACGTCAAATGCCGGCCCTCCATGGCCTTTGTCCACAAAGGGATGGCGAAACACTCCAAGGGTACCATCATATCGGCTATCACGAAGGGTAGCACTGGAGATCGCGGACAAGTGAAGCATGAACATAGGAAAATCATAGCACACAGGTCTTTTATCAGGATCTCCTTAGACTGCCGATAACCTGTCCTACTGGGAAAAAAAAACAGACACCGCCGTCAAAAATAGCCTACAGCTATGCCCAGGGGGAGCATAGCGCGGCAAGATACTATGACTACGGACTTATGATATGATGCTACTGTACACAGTCCTCCGGAGTTCGAGTTCGAGTTCGGCCAAGAAAATGGGTGCTCGTAGGCGATTGCCATAGGAACCACGGGTCGGCTCATGTTGGGAGTCCGACATGGACATGGTCGGCAGCCGTGCCGGTGAGTGGGCGCGCCGGCCAGGCGCCCTGCTGGGTGGTTGGGCCAGCTGATGATCAATGGTACGATGCGTACATGGGCGGTAACCGCACCGTGTAGCACGCGCCGCCCTCGCCTCTTGTGTGTGGAGTGGTCGTCCCACCAGGGGGGGTTGCCGGGCCCTTGAATAGAGCACCTGAGTGCTTTCCTAGGTGCTCACTGCAGATATCACAAGCAAGGCCGTGTACGTACCATAGGCTCATATGAAAAGTGAAGCCGCTCTGTGCTTTCTCGCGAGGCTAGGCTTGATCGAGGCTATCAAAATGCTAATGACTCTGGGCCTCACCTGGGAATACTCCTGCCCGAGCGAGGTTCAGACGGCCCGGTATATAAGTAAACAGACTACGCAAGAACTCACCCATAACCCCGGTTTCGCATCAGTGGTCCAACGGTCAGGATCCTTGCCTTCCATTTCTACCCCTAAGGGTGTGAACGTAAGCAAGGGGCGGGGGTTCGACTCCCTCCTGATGCATTTTTGACGATTTTTCTTCTTCTTCTTTTTTCTTTGTGTGGTATCTATCTATCTATCCCTCGGCCAGAATAATAATCCTTGGTAAGAAAGAGACTTGTCATCAAATTTCATTTCTTTTCCTGTTGAATTTTCACGGTTGGCAGGTGGATGCGGGTGGGGGATACCGACCAACCAAGCGGGCTGAGAGAGAGAACGAACCTTACTATCTATCCCTCCATTGTGGCCCGCGGGCAGATTAGGTAAAGCCACCCGCAACCCCCCAGCCGGCCCCTGGTCTGAGCTCGCGGGCTAATAATGAGGGCAGCGGCATGTGCGTGCCGTGCGCATGGAGGAAGTGAGTCAGTCCAAGGCCGGGATCAAAGATTACTTCATCCACACATCGTGCGGTCCTGGTTGGTGGCCATCGTAACCCCCGGCGGAGGAGGAGGCGAAGCCCGCTGCTCGTCATCTCAAAAAGATTCTTTCTTTTCCCTTTTCCCCAAATCCTCCGGCGGGTCCGCTAGGATGGAATGGGTGGGATGCGCTCACCCAGGTCGCCCGGGGGTTTCGGCACCTGGAGGCCGGTCTTGCGCCCCCGCGGTGGGAGGGCATGTGTGGGCGCCCGGGGGAGGAACTCTACGGAAAGGTCGGCACGGCATCACGAGAAGGCGGCAGGTAGGTAACGTAAGAACCGCGGGGGCTGAGCAGAGGTAAGCTATTGCTGGTCGAAATTCACGCCAAGGCCTATTGGGATGACTCGAGCGGCCCTCTGAGCTCCAGGGCTCAGAACGTGTCCAGCAGCTTGTTTACGACAGGACGCGTTGGATTTGACGAGATGTACAGCTGAGTTGACACGCAAAAAGAGACGTGTAGAGCAAGATTCGCACGGGTGCCGGCCAGGGAAAAAAAAAAAAAAAAAAAGTATCATGGATTCAAAAAGGGAGCGTGTTGGGTATTATTGAGAGAAGACAATCCTAGAGACCCGCAAGACAAGAGAATAAATACCCTTTGTATGAAAGTGAATGACTAGACGGACACACATGCCCTCCAACCGGGGACTCATAACCAACGCCAGCATATCTGGTGATCCCCTCATACCGTAAAACGCCGTCCTCGGAGGATCCTTGACTGCTCAGTCTGTGTCTTTTCTGCTCTTCTTGCCTTTGCATAGACGTAGACCGCGTGCCCGTTTGATCCCCTGCTCATTTCTACTCTCTGTGCCATGCTGGGTATTCCGGAAAGATAGATAAATGGATGATGATGGTGGTGGGAGAAATCCTTAGACCCGCTCCTCGTGCTCCACCGCCGGCTCGTCCTCGTACGAAGGTGGGGGCGGGAGCTCCTCCGTGCCGATGGCCATCAGGGCGGACTTCTCCTCGGGGAGGGCAGCCTCCTGGTGGGAAGCCTTGTGGTGGCTGGAGCGGCCGAAGCGACGGCAGTGGTGCGAGGGGAAGAAGCTCTGTCCGCGGACGAACCTGCGCCACAGGCCGACCAGGATGGTACCGACCAGCATGCCGAGGATGGAGACGCTGACGCCGGCGACGATCCCGACCAGGACGGGCAGGATGATGTGGGAGGTGAGCTTCCGGAAGAGCAGCGCCCAGCCGTGCTGGCGGTTGTGGCCCAGGTGGCCGCCGTGGTGGTTGTGATGGGTGTGGCCGTGGCCGGCCTTGGCGCCCATCATGCCGGCACAGCCGTGCATCTTCATCTTCTCGAGCTGGGCGGCGATGATGGCGCGCCACCTGCACAGGATGGTGGTGCACTCCTCCTGGCCGTGCTCCATCGGGGCCGAGGTCGTCTCGGAGGCGGTCTTCTCGATCTTGGCGATCATGAGGTCGCCGTTGGGGGTCTTGATCAGGTGGGCGCGGACGTTGGGGAGGCCGTCGACGAACACGGAGCCGACCTCGATGATCTGGAGGTCCACGACGGCCAGTTCCATCTCGTCGGCGGTCTTGGTGACCGGCTGGACCTGGAGGCTGAAGCCGAGCTGCTGCTGGACAGACTTGGGCTTGCCGTCGTGTGGCCGGAACTTGTGGTGGCTCTTCAGCCCCTTGGCCTTGTCGTCGCCGTCCTTGTGGTGCTTGCTGTGCTTGTTCTGGTGCTTGGGCTTCTCCGCAACCTGGGCAGCAACGAGGACGTTCGTGAACGGGTCGGAGTGGGGGTACAGCTCAAAGCCGTTGACCATCAGCCTTCCGGACTCGGCCGTGAAGTCGAGCTCGAGATGGCTGACGTGCTGCTTGTGGTGAGCACCCTTGTGCTTGTTGTGGTTCTTGTGCTTGAAGACGGGCGGGCACCCTGCGCACTCGAGGTTTACGGTCTGGCCCTGGGCGATGGCGATACTCTCGACCGGGATGACCTCAAAGGCCTCAACCTCGTGGGTGCTGAGCTGCGGTGGCACCAGGAAAGCACCGGCGGCAGCCGACAGGCCAGCCACGGCGATGAGGGGTCGCAGCAGCATGTTGACTGATCTGTGGGCGTGTTGTCGGGTGGATGGTTGTGAGGCGGCAGTGCTAGCCACGAGTAAGTGAAGTGGGAGGTCTGTCGCCCTGTGACGTCGTCGTCGTCGTCGTCGTCGTCGTCGTTGTCGTCGTCGTCGTCGTCGTCGTCGTATTGTTTGGATGTCTCACGAGAAGAAAAGAGATACGGAGCAGTGTGGTTGTGTGTGTGGGGGAAGGGGGGGGGGGGGGAGAAGACCGTCGATTTCACAGAAAAGGACGAGTGGCGATAATAAAAGGAGAGGGAAGAGAAAGGGTTGGTCAGAAACGGATGGTGTGGCAGTTCCGGGGCGACAGAGCAGTTGTAAGAAGGATGGAAAAGGCGGCGCCGCGGGGTGCAGGGCAGGGCAAGGCGGCGGCGGTGGCACGGGAGGAGCAGCAACTCAAGAGGTCAAGGTCTTGTCCCGTGGTCCATCCAGATCATGCAGGACCTCCCATCCATCTCACCAGTGTTCCATAGGTGGCCCCCATCGCACGTTCATTGTACTGGTAGTGGCAGCCAGACCCTCTGCAGGCCGCCCAAGTGGCCACCCGGTGCCCTGTGGGTGGAGACCTGTCGCCCCCTCAGGCGGCCTGTGTCCAGGGGCCCGTGTGCGTTTCGAAAGCAGGGACAGCCAACCACAAAGGGACATGGCGTCACCCCATCCCCCTGTTTTCGCTCGTCATTGCTGCCTCAGGAAGCAGGCATACCCTTCACCCTCACTCTTTAAGCTTTGGCGGGAGGGCTGGACGGGGACGGGGACCCTTGTTTCTCCCGGATATTGCTTGCCAGGTTCGCACCAAGTTGCGGTCGAGATCAACAAAGTCCACACAGACACTCCTCCATCCCGAACACTGATCCCGCTTTGTACATCACATCAGGCACAGCTAGGAGTCTACGGGGTCACATCATCCTCATTCCCACAGGAGGCCCAGCAAAAACCGCCAAAAAAAGAACGAGGCCCTTCCCAGATTTTGATGGCCGTCAGCTGAAGGGTCGTTGGGGGGGGGGGGGGGCCAGGCGGGCTGTGGCATCCGAGTTATCCGTCACCCCAGACGATCCTCACCAGCTCACTTTATCTCCTTTCGGCATCGCGTGGCTGGATGATCAGGGCGCGATATAGCCTGGGCATCTCGGCCTCGACGACACCTGCCTTGTGACCGGCGCAGCTGTCTTCACGAGGAGGAGGCTTTATATACGCCCCGTCAGCGCCGCGCTACCTTCTGTCCTGGTCGGCGCAGGCCATGCACGTGAGCTCATGTTACACGGTGCACGACAGCCCTACAAACCACAGGGCGAGGCGTCCTCAGCCTTGCAACCTGGCCTCAGTTGGAAGGAATGTCGAGTCATTGTGGTGCATGGACGACGTGACATACTTGGACGTATCAACCCTGACCTCCTATGGCACCTACCGTAACCTGGCTCTGAATTATAGATACCGACACGTCTTCCCCTACCTCCTCGACAATGACCCGGCAGTCTTCACACGATCGACAGCCTTTTTGAGTCTTCCCCCATCCCCATCTAGCGAGATGGGCTTCCAGACCGAGCAGGTGAACAGGTCGAGCGGCCCCCCCTCCGTGGGAAGACCTTGGCGGACCCGGCCCCGTTTGAGCATGGTGGCCCGACCCGGCCCGCTTACGGAAAAAACGGCCGGACGCCCACGACCTTGAAACTTCGTATCCTATTATTGGCCGCGTTCACGGTTGCCAGTATCCGTCAATAGACGCGGGGACTGTATCCGCCGGCCAGAACACCATCATGTCCTACGACCATGCCAATATCCAGCCTTGAAGCCGATCAGATTCATGATTAGACCCCCGGCGAGTGTTATCTGTCTGCCCCATCCACCTATCTATCTATCTGTCGGCGTCACTCGGGTCTCGATTGCTTGTCCGTTGCCATTTGTCTCCCATCACGCCGCACTGCCCCAACAGTCCGCATCTTGCGAGTAGGTATCGTGCTGGCTGTTACTCTCATGGTCCCGGGCCTAACACCAACAAAGTCGTCGATTATGTATCCTCGTGACCGCTGATCCTCCCGGTCTGCTGCCCATCTGCGGTGCCGTCATGCTCTCTCAAGGCCCCTCCAGCCCGGTGTACGAAATGAACGCCTGCACGACCCTCTGGGCCCGTGAACCCCGCGTTCCTAGTCCGGGAAAACGTGAAGGGGACAGAATCAAGCAAAACAATCCCCACTCAGGCGCAGCGCTCACTTGAGCGCGGCACTCATGCGCTTGGTCAAGCCGAACACGAAGCCGGGGGCCGTCTCGAACAGCTGCTCCATGCTGTCGCACTTGATCAGGTCCTCAAAAACGCAGGCCATGTACAAAGAGAGCATGTCGCAGATCTTGTCATTCGCCATCGTGTTGTCCAAAAAAACGTACGTGGCGAGGTTGACGATGTCCTGCAGGCGGCCTGGGTACAAGGTGAAGGCTTTCAGGGGTGGCGTGCGGCCGGTGGAGCGCGAGCTGCCTCAGCTGGGGGATGTCGTACTTGTCGCCTACGACGTGGAGTTTCGCGTGGCAGAGGAAGACCTTGGTGTAGCCCTCGCAGTATTCGGTATTCTCGCGGGCGGTGAAGGTTGTCGTAGGGCTGGCGTAGGCTCTTCCGCCCTTGTCCATGAACTTCTTGACCAGGTCACCCTTTCGAGCCTTGGTAGAGGCAGCAGCTTCGGCGAAGCAGTGCTCACACTCATCCCGGAAGAATGTTTCACAGACGCCGCACCTGCAGGAATAGGTCTTGGAGCATCCGGTGCAGGTTGCCTTGTAATTTTCCATGGGAGCCGGAGTTTCCTGGGCCGCAGAATGAACAATGCCCACGACAGCTGATGCAGTCGATACATATTGGTTGCCGTGTGAGCCTTGCAGATGGCGCAGCGGTGGGATTTGAAAGACTGCGCGCACACGTCGCAAGATGCGAAGTCTTCTCGGGTGACACGGCCTGGGTGCTCCGGACACGTACTGGGCAACCCCCGTCACGAGCTTCAACGCCGAATCTAAAACTGATAGGCTAGCCATGGCAGTGAACCTACTCGTTCCAAGTGGAAGCCATCCTGTACGTACGCTGACGTGGCGTGACGAGCCCGCCTACAGGTTGTTCGTCGTGGGAGGAGACGGGTGCGCTGGTTGTTTCGTTGAAAGTCGTTGGGGGGGGCGTCGAGACGAGGTGCGATAGAAAAACCGCGCGTTTCACGTGGGAAAGAATCCGGGAAACCCGTGGAAGCCTCTTAGGCTGCGCAGAAAGAGTGCGGAAAACCGATGCTCGATGTCGCAAGTTTAGCTTGTCAAAGGTGGTCGGGCTCCGGTCTGGCCCCCAAGCTGCCTGGGAAGTCCGAGAGACGGAAGACGAGATATTTCACGCGGTTACCTGACAGGCAGAGGCTGAATAGAGTTGCAGCAGCAGCTCCACCCCCCACCCCCCCCACGTCCTAGAAATTGCAGTGGGGGAAGGTAGAATGCCGCAGTCGGCATCAGAAGGGGGATGCTGCATCCGCGAAAGCTACAACTTTTCCTTCAACAAAGCTGCTGGCGCTTACACCATATTTGTTGGAGAGAGCAGATAATCCGTGCTGTACTATCATGCCTCTGCAGCGTACAATAATCACGTCGTCGAATTACCTATTCCTCTTGTGCGACCTTTCGATCAGTAGATGTTGTTGTCTTGCGCAAGGTAGACCTCACTTCCCGGTCTTGGAAATGCATTCAGTCGTGGGAAGGCCGTAATCCAGAGAGATGACCATGGATCGGGCCGTAGTGCCTCACAGCTCATCTCGAAGTCCACAATGCAGTTCGGTCCATCTCCAGAGAGTCATGAAGAGAGGATTGCTAGATCAGTACACCACAAAAGTCCAAGTCTGTAATTCGAAATGGCCATAGCAATGGGATGGTGGACTTTACCCCCATGCACGTATTTCTCCTGCATAGGGAAGGGGTACGAGAAGCTCGCTGCGAGTGAGGCCGAAATGTAGCTACAAGTATACGTCAGGGTTAACATATGCGTGGACAACGAGAACTCTTTGGGGAATGCAAAGCCATTCTAGGACCCAGGACTTTGCTAAATATAGCATTGCCTTGTCAAGTAGCAATTAATAATCTTCTGGAAGGTAGTGGCCACATGGTTGGCTGGAAATACTCTGCATGAAGTAATTCCTAATTCCAGACCTGCTGAGCTCCGGTATGAACCGAACATGGCAGTGAGATAAATCAAAGTCGCTTACGGTCGTCTAGTATTATGGCAGTCTACATGCATTTCTAGGCATCGGAGTCAAGAGACCATAATCACGGCCTCAGGAGCTCGTTCTCAACAAAGATGTGTTCGGGTCTAGGGGAGTAAGGGGCGAAAACTGTTCTGGGATCAGCTGCAGAAATACCTAGGCTTCAGTGATCACCAGACAGTCTGCTAAAGAGCTGATAGACACCTGCTCTGTCCTACGACCTGACATAGAAATCCGGAGACTCAGCTGGCCTATCAGGGTACCTACTGGAGTATCTGGGACAGTAGCTTTCTGGAAAGCACTGGCCCGTACTGATTCGCTGCTCTTCCAGTTATAATATATACTTAAGTATATATGCATGTGCGTCATCTGTTTTGAGGTGGAGGACTCGGTGACTTCGAGTAAGCCCTCCTGGACAAGCCCACTGCAACGTCATATATCAGCCATAGGTAATGAAGAAAAGGACAGACCACACAAGACCGCAGTCAATTATGTGGACAGGTCCTTTGAAACCGTGGGTCTGCAAAAAAACATAAAGGCACAATATGGCCTGGCGATGGAAAATAAGAGCGGAATTCTTACTATCAGCCCAAATTTTGTGGATCTCGTCGTCGTTAGCACGTCCCTCGATGCAGCCTTCTCCCCATGGCTCTCCAGGACCGGCCTCTTTAGTCCCCGCCGCAGCCTGAGAGGCGCGGAACGCCCGACCTTCTTCCGAGTCGGCCGCGACGATCCTGCCGGACGACAGCTCCACAAGTTCGACGCTCCTGACCGTATCCAGGTCGTGCCCGGCGTCCGGCCTCTTGTCCGCGGCCTTTCTCGCGTCGCTCTGTCTGGTGCCGCTCGGTGAAGGGGCCGCAGAGCCCTGCCATAGGATTCGTATCACCGGGATGGTCTGGGCGATGATGTAGGCTGCTGCTTCTGCCTGGAGGAAGCACAGGAAGGTGATGACACCGTCTGTCGGGTTTGAGTCAGTGCATATGGATACAGTCCGTCGGAGGTAAGATGTGTAATGCATGGGTGGGTGCAATTACGTACACGTGAAATCCGACTCGCCGAACTCGTATAGCGGTACCAGAGATAGTATCGCGATCCTAGAAGCTTGTCCGTCAGCCCCCACACCCCTGCGAACCGACCTATAAGGGTCCCGAAGGGTATGTATATCCACTGACTTGACAATGCTGATTGGGATCGAGATGCCGACGAGACTCATGGTGGCGGCGAGACTCCATTTCCCCTTTTCAGGTATGAACCGGACCTTGTTAACAATCCGCCACGGCAGCACTATCATTGTCACGTCGATGACGAAGAGGAACGCCAGGTTGCCGAGGATGATGTAGGCCTGTGTCGTCGCCGGGATACATGCCGTCTTCATAGACGGGTAGTCGATTGAGTCGCAGACATCTACCCAGGTCTGTATGATCACTGTGCCGGTTAAGGTCAACGCTGAGCTTCATGTGACATACAATTTAGGGTCGGGCCCTCGTAGGCGTCAGTCCCACTGCTAACGCACAACCCCGGCTCGTGGATCGACACAACCAATCGACCGATCTTGCCACGAGGCGATCGACACGGAAAGGGAAGACCCAGTGTTGAAATCAGGAGCCGACTTACAAACTGCAGCATAGGTATTCATAGAAATGATGACAGCCCACAGCACGAGACGAACTCGGCCCCCGGTAAGTCTGAGAAGCGTGGTGGCGAAGGCCGTCTTGCTAATCGCGACGGCGGCATACATGAAGCTGAGGCCGGCTAGGTGTGTTGTGATACCCGCAGGGTGTAAATGCAGGACATTATAGTGGTAGTAGATGGGTGCCGCAGCGCAGAGTCCGTGAGAGACGAGCAGGCAGGCCCATGCGGCGATGACTTCGAGATACTGCGATCAGTACTCGGCACCAGTAAAGTTTGGTCTTCATGGTTTGCTTCTCGTGTCTCTTGACCGAAAGGGGGGGGGGCGGGGTCATCTCACGGATGTAGTCATCCCACCACAGGCCCTTGTACTTTGTCGACCTAGCCCACAGCCGGGTGAAGAGGAAGATGGTCGTGATCGAGGCCGAGGCCGAGTAGACTGCTTTGGCCAACTCGCGGTAGTCAGGCCGGTACATGAACGAGGGTGGTGCCATCTTCACTATACCTCCTGGGAAGGTAAGACACCTCAGGTGGAGGGGGAAGGACAGAGTTATGCAGAGCCTACCTTTCCTCGGGAGACATCGTGTAATATATGCGCGAGCAGTTGCAGGGTTGGCATCCGCAGACCCACCTTTAGTGCCAGGTCCAATGCAGTGTTCTCGAAGCGAGAGTGCTGTTGGTTGCGACCGCTAAGTCGGTAAGCAAATGGGGGCGCTTTATGGCAAGGACAGTTGTTACCTTGGTGGTACAGGTTCGGCCCGATACCCATCGCAGAGGCCATGCGCGCAGTAAATTGTGTGTCAGAGGAGGCGGAGGGGAAAAGATGACTGTCACATGACTTCTGGTCGAGGGTTGTGCTGTGGTTACGCACACACATAGACACAGACACATATATATCAAAACATATGGACGTAATTCGAAATCGTTTGAGTAAGTGCCTAAGCATAAACACGTGTATCTACCAATGAGTTGTCCACATCGGGCTTCAAGACGGAGTCTATACTCCGTCATACATGTGGGGGTGTTCTGGCTAGATGTACTTAGTGTCAGGAAGGACTCTGGTGCTTGAACGATTCTCTGTCTCACAGCAACAAGACTTATTGTTGCTGCGTCTACATACAAGACTGACTCCGTACCGTGGTTGACCGAGAAGGACGCCTGCTGCCCGTTGGTATTGGGGACGATCAGGACCGTCCCGGTCCCGCGCCCGACGCTGCCGTTGAGGGCACGGCAGATGGTGAGCTGTGTGGCGCGGATGAGGCGGACCGTGTCTGTTGATATCGATCTGCGCGTAGCGGTCAACGCCAACAATGTCACGTCTCTTTTCCGTGCCCGGGTGGGGGGGGGGGGCACACCTAGAGACCGCTCATGTCCCGTTCTAGGTTGTGAGCACGGTCAGGGGCAATCCAGATGCATCTCATATCTCATCCTTAAGGAGCAGCCGGCTCGACTGACAACGTTGAAAACTCCGGTTCTGGGGAAGAATTACAGTATCGATAATCCCGAACTCCTTCTCGGCTGTGCGGAACATATTATGCAGCTGTTTCCAGGATGTCACGGCCGTCTGCTTGGACTGCTCTTCTGCGAAACTCCGTCGCCTGAGTATGCAGTATCCCCTAATCTTTTTCTTCGATTTCTTTTATCGCTTTGTAATAGGGAATATCTGGTAGCGCCGGCGTTTTAACGGACGGCGATTGTATGTAGGTAAGTGGATGTGCCCAGCGGTCTGTGTAGAGTAAGGGGCCGGGAGTGTCCACCACTATAGTACCCAATCTGCAACTTCAGCGATTGGTTCTCAGTGTCCGTTAAGGCAGAAGCATCAGACCCGAATCCGTCACGCTGACATGGAGTACACGGACGCAACGCGTTCGAAAGTCGGAGAGCCCCCTGCGGTACCACCCGTGCCTTTGCAGGAGGCGTGTTGCCCTGGATTGTGGAGAGGGACGAAACACCCTACTACATCGGAGCTTCATGGGTGCCTTCAAGTCGTGAGAAACGCACAGCCTCAAGCTGTTGCTGCTGTCGTCCTATCACTTCGCTACTGCTTCAACAACATTTCGCCCCGTCGCCAGGCGGAGGACAAGAGAAAGACGAGACAGCCCTCTGACGTGTGCCAATCAAACGCCTGGCAGTCTATATGTCTGCAATCGAATCAAGAGCAGCTAGCCTCCGATCAAGGCAAGCGACGTCGATCTGGGGACATCCGATCTTGCTAGGGCCTGTGTGCTGGGGACCCGGTCCTCAAACTGATCTGTCTCGTTTCACTCGTCTCTTGAGGCCTATAGCAGGAAGTAAAAGGGTCGTCAGGGACCATCACAGTTCTAGTGATGCAAGCGTACAACATGTGCAAGATATTATAGCGGACATTTGATGGTGATGATTTCCCCGCGTACAGGCAACACGCTTGGAGAAGGAAATGGTTGTAGAGAGTGGGAGATGGTTGGTCAACAGCCTGAAGTTGATCAGAGATTTACTGAGCGCGCTGTCCCGTCCGCTGATAGCTATTATCTCGTCCTTTCCGACATCCCTGCCTCTAGCTGTCCCCCGCGGCTGTCTTTCGTCTCTCGCACTTCGGTAATTGCTACAATCTCGTCATACAGGCATGCATGGAATCTCAGCCCTCTCATATGGGCGGTGGAGAGAGCCCACGTGCAACCCCCCAACCCATGCAGTGGTCCATGTACGTTCTGTTCTCGTCAGATGCCGCTGGGGGCTTGGCCGTTGCCTCTTGCATCAGGCTAGTGATATTCCGTCCACCATGGGACCTCTGTCACCGGGGTCCAGACAGTCCCATCCAATCCATCGCAGTTTGCCAGGACACCCTCTTGCGAGTGCCGGGCCGCTCGACCTGCCTGCGCTGTCTCATTCTCCGTAGCACCAACCTTGATTTGATCATCTTCGAAGCTTGTAATAGTCCAGCCATGACACCAATAGGAACCCCGCAAATTCCAATCCCGTCCATATTCGGACGCCCCCCGGACGTAGACGCTGTTGTCATCCAGCTGTTCGCTGGCCCCAGTAAGCATTCCACGGAGTCTCTTGAATGCGTCGACTCTGATCTTTAGGCCTGGAATAGTTCTGAACCCTGGAGAGGAAAAGGAGGACCGCTCTGCTATGCTCAGTTCAAGATGCTTTGATGGTATCATCATAGCTGAGGGAGCGTTTGACCCCCGCCCCGGGGTTTCCGACCCGAAGCTAAGGTTAAACGCCCCATCCCAGTCGAGACTGAGATGTAACGTATGTAATGCCATATCAGACAGCTTGTGAAGGACAGGTAGCCACAGGGGCATCTCTGATGTTCTCGCGCTGTAGGGCACAACTCCTAGCGCATTGAGCTCGATGTGCCGGATGCGGGTTATGATGTCAAGGCTTCTGTCGCATAGAAATGCATACAAGGCGGCGACTCCGCACTGGCCGACAAAATCATGGCCTGCGGAATAGTCCTCGCCGAAGGAAAAATGGTTCTCGGTGTAGTAGGTGTCCTTGCACTCCTTATAGAGCTGGCGGTTGACAAGGAAGAGATTGAGGGCTGGGCGGCTTGTTATGGATGGCTGCGCAATGAAGAGCATTCGTTTGGGTACCCATCGATGGTAGGATCCCTCCATCTTGATTCCTGAAAGTTCCTTCTGTAGGGTGAGCCGGCACCGTTTCTTGACAGGTCCAAGAGCAGAAACCTTTGCGGTAGCGCTGAAGGCGATGTACACCTTGGGCCTGACAAGAGCATGGCGCCAGATCATATCGCGCACCTCCCTGGGGAGCGCGAGGATGCCGGGGAGTGGAGTGTCGTCGCAGCTCTGAAGGTCCGGTGAGCGGCTCTGGCCCCGGCTTGTTTGGGGCCGATGGGAGGAGGATCCGTGTGAGCCGCGGCACCGTTCTTTGAGACGAGCCCACCAGCTGCTCGGTGTGGTTGTGACGTGCGCGGGAGACGCAGAAGGAGCGAGCGGGGCCATTTTTCGTAGCCAATGTCGAAGTTGAACTGGTTGTTGATATTTAAGCCCAAGGGGTAGGGGCAGGAGCCGCGAGCTGGATGATACTCAGGTGGACAAGGGAAGGGAGGGCTTTGCTTGTGGACTTTGAGGGCGGGAAGGACGGCGGCGGTCGTGAAGTTCGAGACTTCGGTCAAACGGCAATGTCAGGTCCTAGTTGCGTAGGTCCAAGCAGTGGCACGACTGCAGGTGCGGCAAGATCAGAACCAGAGCTTGGTAGGTCTCGTGTACAGCTGCTGATCTGTCAAGGGGGGGGGTCAGTGCCTGCGATCCTCTGTTGATGGCGTGAAGGATGAGGTCTGAGACGATGACGGCTGGGTGTTGCGTTGCTCGGATGTCAGGGCGGGCTCACCTTGCACAGTTGTGCGACTGGGCAGACTTCCCGAAACTCTGCCAGAAGCTCGCTGCCTGCTTCTCAGAGGGACAGGAAGGAGTAGAGGTCGACAGTAGTGTGGAAGTGTATGCAGTGATGGTTAAAGAGTTGTGTGTGCAGTGGTCTGTCTTTTCTCTATCTAGCTAAATAATTGCTAGCTGCTTTATAGAAACCACAGCCGCGCTAGTCACCAACCGTTGGTTCACTCAGTGACTACTGAAAGAAAGCAGTGAAGGCATCTACACTGAGTCACTGCTTACCTGATGCCGCTGTCACACATAATGTTTGGTCGACCTTAATATCTGTTTGACAATGTGAAGGCTGCATGACTGGAATGTTCGAGTTTGATCCTAGAGTGGCAGAACAGGTAGTGAAAATACAGCTGAGCTATGAGCCGGCGTATAGTTTTCATTCGCAGGCACTAGGGAGCCTGTTGTGGGCAGGTGGTTGCATTGAAGAAAAACAAGTGTTGAAGGACATCCAGGGAAGCCACTCGACTTGTTCGATGTTATGTAATAATCTTAAGCAGAAGGAAGGTCTGAAGACGTGAGCGCTGGGCTCACTGAGCCGGAAGAAAGTCGATCAAAGAATACTGGATTCTGAGGTGCTTGCCCACAAATGGCCTTTCCATACGAGCGGCCAGCTCCGCCCTTGGAAGCCCTACATCCCACAGATTTCCCTCAACATGTTCATCTTCTCTTACTTACTTAATACCGCAGACCAAGGCCACTTCCAGCTTGACCGCGGAGACCCTGAATTGATACATTGCTTGTTGCGATATACTGCAATGTATATGTTACGTGTGAGCATTGAAGATGACCTCGATCGGAATCGGTGAACCCCCCTCAGCTGCGATGGCCAAGAACATCCAACTCTGTAGCTGGCACTACGGTTCAAGAGGGAACACAGGAGAAGTATCACCCAGGGCATAATAATTACGTACGGGGGAGGGGCATTGCTCAATAATTATGAGTCGGAGTCGGTCGATGGTTCCACCCCACAACCCCCCCCCCCCCCCCAAACCAAGGCGCGGAGGACCCAGGCGAGCTTATTAATTAATTACTACATCTAGCAACACATAGACAGACAGGACAGGACCCCGGGTGACTTTTATAGACGGAACAAACGTGATTTTATGACGGTATTATCTCCCTAGGCCAAGGAGATATGATATAAAAAGCCAGTTATATGCAACGCTAGACCATATAGATAGATCCCATACAAAAGAAAAGAAGAGAAGAAAAAAATAAATAAAAAATAAAAAAATTCCTCCACATGAATTTCCTTCGTTCGGTATATGACCCCCTTACCCCCATGCTATGCTATTTCCATCTCCAAAGAAAACATCATAACATTGACGCCATGACTTCATAAGAGTGAGCAGTATGAGGGAAACAAAGGACGTATCAGCTATGGCACTGTCTGTGCTGTTTATGAGTGTTTGCCAAAAAAGAAAACCCCAAAAACGCCGGATAATAAAATCCTTCCCCCCCCCGGGGGGGCTGGACCTTCTTCGTCGTCATGGCCCCCTTTGGACCCTCCTCCAAAATCGCCCTCTTCGCATATTCTTCATCCGCCATCCGGGCTTCTTCACTGCAACTTGATGCCCTCAAAAAGCCTCAGGTCTAGGCTCGTATCATTCTCCCCAACATTCGGCGTGGGCTCGTGGAGGATCTCCCACCGCCTGAACGTGAACGCGCCCAGCCTCTCCCCAGCCACCCCGCCTCCGCCTGCAGGCACCGGCACGCCGAACACATTCTGACCCAGCGATCCGACCCCCAGGAACCCCGTGCCGCGGGGCCTCTGGCCCGCGGGCGTCGCGGGCTTGTCCTTGTGCGCCAGCATCAGGGTGTCGTGCGGCTGCGGTGCGTAGCTGAAGATGTACCGCAGGCGCGGGTCCGAGAGGGCATCGCGGAGGTGGCGGATGCATTGCTGCCGGGCCTCGTCGGGCAGCGTGTCGACGAAGAGGAGGGCAAGGTCGAATGTGCGCTGCGTGAGCTGGGGCAGGTGGTTGGAGGGCACGCCGGGGTTGCAGATGGCGAGTGCCGACAGGCCTTCGAGTTCCTGGAGGAGACCGGTTAAGACGAGGAGGGCCCGGCCGCGGACCTCGCTATTCTGCTTGCTGACCGGCTCCTGGACGTGCGCATGCAGTGCGAGGAAAGATAACATAAGCGGCAGCCACTTGAGTAGCACCGCGACCTTCACGTCCCCGTCCGAAGGCGAAGCAAGAAGTTCCCACAGGTCAGCCAATCGGTCGACCACAGCGGAAGCGAGCTGTGTCTGGCGGCCCCGGCTGAGGGTGTCAACCACGGACAGCAGTGTCTCTGCAACGGCAAAGCTCCCGCTGGCAGGCGCGGGATTCTTCGTCGACGGCAGCAGGTTGAACAGCCGGGTCTGGGCGAGGGTCAGAAGATGTTGTGTGACTTCCGTAGGCAGCCAAGGGAGGATCCCGGTCCAAGTTATGTTGCGGGACTCGATGGCGTCGTCCATCGCCTTCGAGTACACATCGAGCTGAGTCTGAAGCCTATCTTGCGCATTAGCGCCACTCGTCTCGATCATCGCCATGCACTGATTCAGCTTCAGCTGGCAGAAGGGAAGAGTGAGCTCGTTGGTCAAGCCGAGGACCTGTTCAAAGGTGAACTGCCTGCCTGGCGCCTCATTCGGCAGAAGGAGCCTTGTCGTTATATCGTCCAACATCTTGCACACAGCAGGATCCAGAGCCTTCAGGTTTAGAATCTTGGGAACGCTCTGCTGGTCAGTCAACACCAAGCTCCTCAAAAGACCCTCCAGGCGGCCCAGCGCCTTTTTGCCCGCCAGAGGAATGGTTGATGTGTCCACCTGGCCGTTGGCATTGCAATACTCGGTCAGGGCATTGCGGACAAGGACCACCATCTCCTTGAAGTGCGTCTTCGGCGCCTGATTCTGTAGGATCCGAAACCGGTATACCTCCTCAGGGGTCAGCAGCTCCTTCGATGCTGGCGGTGCAGTGAGCAATTCGAGGACCTCTTGGACGTATGTCGATGGACGGGCCCCAGGCTTGGCAGCCATGTTAGGCCTTCCAGCGGCAGAGATGGCATCTCCAGTAGTGGTAAGAATGATGGAGAGATTGAGGCACCCGATGATGATCATGAGAGGAAAGACCTGCCCAAGTGGTGGTCGGCTCTGAGGGTTGCGGATTCCGAGGACCCACTTCGTCATGAAGGAGTCGAAATGCTGAGTATCGAAGTACCGCAATCTCGCGAGCAGAGAGCCATATGCGCGCAACCTCTCGTCAGTTTTGAACCAGCAGGCCTGGATCTTGGGGATAATCTTGTTGAGGAAGCTGTTCATCGTGGTTTTGTCCATGCTGGTCTTGTTTGCAAGCCTCTTCTCGATCTCGTCCAAGAGCTCACCTTCCTCGTCTTGTATCCGAGCCGCCATGTTGTCACTAACGGGCGAGGAGGCGTCGACGGCACTGTTCCGATCGTTGCGGATCGCTTCGTTGAGGTGGCTGACAAGGGCCTCCTGCCCAGGCATCCGCGGCGCCAGCGTCGCCACCGATGTCAAGAGAGGACGCACAGCCGCAATGCCTTGCGTCTGGGTGAGACTTGTGAGCCTTCCAACAAGGGAGTCGAACGTCTCCTTTGCGGTCCCTATAGCGCCGAAGGTGGGAAGGTGGAGATTGAGAGTGTCGGCGCACGATGACAATATGTCGGCATCGAACAAGCCCGACGCGGTCTTGAGAAGTTCGCCGAGTGTCCTGAAGTCTTCGGCCGCCTCGAGGATAAACCTCACGGAGAGGAAGGTCGACGCCGGGAAGCGGAGATCCTCCTTGCTGGCGCCCTGCGCCTGGGCCATCTCCAAAACAAAAAGCTGCCGAAGACACTGGCCGATTTCTGATTTCAGTGCACGGCTGCTCTTCCTGATCCTCTTGCAGATCTTGTCAACGGATATGCTGGTCGTCTGCGGCGCATTCGTCCAGTGCAAGCCCAGGCTGCTCTTCACGGAGTTGATCGCCATCTCCGTATTCGTCGCCTCGTCATCGACACTGTACCCCGCCCGACCAAGCATGTTGGCACGCATGGTCCTCAACGAGTCCGGCAGGGCAGAGACGGGCAGCTCCACGAGCAGCCGGGTGGTCGCGGGCCCATCCTGGTCAACGCCAGTCGAATCGTAAAGCCCACCACGCGCTATCAGCCACTGGATGTATGCCATAGGCTGGAAGTGGCCGGAGCGGACGAGTTCAGACACCAAATGGTATAATGCAGTCTTGCGGTCCATCTCCATCAACGGGTCCAAGACCATGAACTCCAGGATCGCGGCCGTCGTATTGAGGCCAAGCCCGGCCCAGGCCGACAGCAGCCGGTGAGCAACGTAGACCTTGGCCAGTCCTGGGCGGTACGAGGACGTGCACCACTCCAAGGTGATCCTGACGAAGCTGTCCTTCTCCTTGGGCATGTTCCAACATTTGGTAGGCAGGTCCTCAGAAATGGGCGCCTGCAGTGCTCCGTCGAGTAGTTTGACCATGAGGCCCCGAGCTGCCGGTGCCCGTGCGCTGGAGAGTAGCTGTTCGTTGCGGGAGTTGATGATCCGGTGAGCGGCCTGAACAGCCTCGTCATCCGCGGGGAGAGCAGACGCGAGGGCTTCCCTGTGCTTAGGCCAAGTTGACGGTGAGATGAAGTTGACCGTACTCGAGGTCATCAGCGTCTTGATGAGTTGTAGTAGTCTTGTAGCTAGTGGTGCAAAGATGTCGCGGTCGGGATGGTTTTGAATCTGGCGCCGCAGGTCAGCCGTCATCTAATCTTTTTTTTTTTTTTTTGGGTTTTTGGTTTTTCTTCTTCTTGTTCTTCTTCTTCTTCTTCTTCTTCTTTCCTTCCCCCTCCCGAATAAATAGTGTAGACTCACAGTAGTATGCTGGCTGAGGAGGGCGGCGACTAGTCGTCGGCCATATTTCCTCAAGCGCAGGAGATCCTTCCAGTAGATCTGCATGATAAGAAGATACATAGGTAGTTTTGAGTTGGGGCAGTTCTCGATGCCCAGGACGACCCACTCCATGTAGTGCTCGCGGTCGAGCAAGTGTTCGGCGTAAAGTTGCGTAGCAAGCCGGACCCTGTCAGATGTCAGCCCGGAGGTGAGGACGGGAGGGCTGAACCCTGGAGCGACCTACGCGTAGTTGACCTTGTTCTTCCAGTCCTGGTCCCCAAAGGACGAGACAACCCCGTCCACAAACTGCTCGACGAACACGGTCCAGTCCCTGATCCATTTGGCCTCGCCGCCCATCACCACAGCCCCGTTCACGCCCTTGCGCTTGAACGCCCTGATCTCGTTGGCGCCCACGCACTTGGCAAGCCAGACAGCGCGGTCGGTCGGCATGTTCTTGTTCAGGCACTGCTCCAGCAGGCCCTTGCCCCGGATGCCGTGCGGGACCGTCCTGCTCAGCCGGCGGAGGGAGCTTGACGGGTTGGCGAGGTCCTTCAGCCAGGCCTCCCTCTTGGTGTCGGTCACGGTCACGCGCGGGGGCGGCTTGAACGTCGAGGCCGAGGTGATCTGGCCGCTGTGGCGCCTGGCGCCGAGCAGCCCGGTGAAGACCGTCGAGAGGGCGTAGAGGCCCGTCTTGTGCTTCAGGCTGGGGAATATCGCGGCCTTGCCCGACCCGGTCTCCGCCTGCCCGACGGGTACCTTGTCGAAGTACCCATTCTGTATGAACGACTGGGTGAAATGGTCCTCGGGGCCGTCGCCCGCCCACGGGTTGAAATCAGCGTATCCCGTCGGGGCCGCGTTCGTGGCGGCCGACCTGGGCTGCGGGTCCTTCCCCCCGCCGCTGAGCAGCGACCAACGCGGCGCCGCAGCCGGGACCTCGATGCTGTACGCCCTGGGCCTGTTGTCCTTCTTGGCTTGGGCCGGCGGCGTGGCAGGCAGGTTCCTCCTCAGGTCCGGAAGCGCGAACCGGCACCGGCGCCTGGGCAACGGCAGGGGAGGGTTGTCACTGTCGGCGGCCTGTCCACCTCTTGAAGCCCGGGGACTGCTACCCATATCGCCGAGGTCGGACGCCTCGGCCGTCATGCCCGGGGGCAGCACCCGCGACGGCGTGAAGGGCTTGGGGGGATCGAGGGCGCCGGCGTTGGTCGGCGACTCGACGAAGCCGGAGTGGGAGATGGCATCGTTGGCGAGCTCCAGCCTGAGGCGCGAACCGCCCCGGCGGGGCGTGCCGTACTGTGTCTGTGCCGCATTGCTGGCCTGGCTGCTGCTGGCGCTGGCGCTGGCGCTGGCGCTGGCGCTGGCGCTGGGGTCGGAGGACGGGAAGTCGCCACTGTTGTTGCGCACGGGAGGGGAGGGAGGCAGGTACTGGGAGGAGGAGAGTGTTCGCTGGTGGGCAGGCCTCTGCGACAGGGTGCCGGAGCCGCTCAGGGACCTCGAGGGGGGCTGTCGCTGCGGGACGCCTATCGAGGGTCGGGAGGACATCGCTAGGAGAGGCCTGGGTGCGCCATCTGGTTCGAGCCAAAGAGGGGGGGGGGGGGGAGAGAAGGTAGCCGACGTCTCCTTTTTTTTCTTTTTCTCTCCGTCTCCTTCTTCTTCTTCTTCTTCTTCTTCTTCTTCTTCTTCTTCCTCCTCCTCGATGGGCTGGTCGTGGGATGCCCGCGCCGGTGGGGAAAGGGACCGTCGGTCTGCTCTGGGCAGTACTTCCGGCTCGGGAGTGCGGTTGCGTCTTGGGGCGGGAAAACGAGGCGAGGATGGGCTCGGATCTATTTTACTCAGCAGCCAGGTCGATATCTCCCCGAGCCGGGCGGATCCCCCCTTTCGTGTCAGGAGGAACTCGAGTGAGTTGTGAGCCCGTGGGGATGCGATTAGGGCCTCTTCACCATACACAGGGAGGAGGGCAGCCGGCAGCGTCAGGCAGCACTGTACGAGTGTAAAGAGGTGAGGTGAGGTTGTCCAATCTAAGGTTACATGGGCCCCCAAGCACGAGGACTAATTGGGGTTGGTAAGCAGTGGGCACCTTGGGGGGGGAGGGAGGGAGTGTACAATACATGCGCCCCGGTGGCCGCGCTGATCAGTCAGGGTAGGCGGGATAGGGCCAGCCAGTGACAGCCTACAGCACGTTCGTCAGAGGCGGGTGGGGGGGGGGGGGTCCGTAACGGCTTGGCCTACAGGCGCCGTCCGTCACTCTACACGGTGGGGGGTGACCGTATAATCTCTCAATCTGTCCCTCTCTATGTCTCTCCCCCGGCTATAGGCGACCTGTCTGGGCAAAGGGGTGATTAACCCCCTGAATCCCTGGAGGTGTAAGTCATGACTGTACCATGCTGTAAGTACCCCGTCCCACGCGACTCCCGTCACTCTAAAACACCCTCACACACAAAGCTCACGAGATAGGCGAGAGGCGGGTCCACGACGAATGTGTATGTCTCTCTCTCTCTCTCTCTCGGTAGATGGCATTTCATCTCGTTCATCCACCTGGGCCGCCCTCTCGCCGCCCGCCCAACATCCATCCTCCTCGGATTTGGGCTGCAGCACAATGTCAACCGCGCTGGTGCTACCTGCTATCTGACCGCTACCCATCTGCCGACTGTCTCGCGTCCTCGCCCTTTGTTCACCACTTGATTTGCCAGGTCTCACTGCTGGCCATATTGCAAATTCCCCTGTTCAGGAAGGAGTTCGTCCCGGCCCCATCCTCCGTTCGAACATAGTAAATAACCCGTGCCCAATGCCTGTCATCCGTGATCAATAGAGGAAATCCCCCTCGCCACCAGATGCTTTTTTGTTTTCCTGCTTGTCAGGTCGGACTCCGGGGGCCAATACCGCCCTCCGAGTGGCTTACCTCGTGATCACGACATCCATCACTACCACTTGCAGCTTGGCGGCTTCAGAAAGTGACACCACGTCACGGATAAAACTCGGGGCTCCATTCTTTTTTTTTCTTTTTCTTTCTTTTTTCTTTTGCCGCCGCCGTCTGAAGCCGGCCGACTTAAGTAACCAAGGCTGCCCCGGTGGAAACACCGCAAGTTTCTTGCCTCGTCCGGCCGGAAGACTTTTGAAACGAGATCCCTTGCATCGTCTCGTACAGCCGCTCCCCAGTTTTCAGTGCGACCCTTCGGTGCATTTCACATGTTCGGTACATATTCGCCCTACATTCTGCCGGTGTGTTCGGCTAACCCAGTAAAGTAAGCATCACTAGTGATACCCAAAGGGCCCTCTTTGAATAGTAATTAATCATCTGGGAGAGGGGGGTGGGTCCCCGTCCTTGACGCGCTTGTTGTCGGTGTCACTTGTTGGTGGCTCTTCTCACCTGCAGGAACGTGGACGCAGGAGAACGGGGCAGATGTGACGTGGTGACTGGTTTTCTGTGCAGGCGCCACGATCTTTAAAAAAGTAAAAAAAAATATTAATAATAATAAAAAAAAGTAAAAAAGTATAATAAAAAGAAGGCGCCTGGGCATCTCGGCGCCGGGGCGTGGGAGTTACCCCCCCTCCCCCCCAGACCGAGAAGGATATAGGATATACAGTACTATGTACCTCGACGCCATACAGTACACCAGATAAGCTGCGGCGTAGGGAATCCCGCGACTACTGCTTCGAAATCACGTCTGGCTGATTGGGGCCTGGTGATTTCATCTGCCTCGGTCTTTCGTTCATGCCTCTGCTGATCCGCGAGTAATGGATGGCACCTCTTGGGGTGCGGACATATCGGCCGAATGCACCATGGGGAGGAAACAATGCTCCCGTCAGGCTCTCTCTCGATACCACGCCAGCATGCCTCCAGCCTCCCCATTCACACAATTTTTTTAAAAAAAAAAATAAAATAAAAAACCAACCGACAACGGACTGAATCCCCTCTGGGACAAGAGACCCCCATCTGCCCCCCCCCCCCCCCGGTGGATCTGTAGTAACATACGGACCGGCGTTTACCCGGGTGAGAACAAAAAAACGCCTCCCTCGTTTCCAAGGCCCTTTTCACTGTTCCGCTCCTCACGGCAATCCCGGCGGGCACCTCTGCGCAGATGCTACCCCCCCCCCAGGGCGTGTCCCAATGCTAAGCTGTTCCCACCGAGATCTTGGGTATTGTCGCTCCACAGGGCATTGTCTGGTTCGCCCCGCTAGGCTTCAGCTGGGACCGCCCCCCCCCCCCCTCTCCCCGCGCCACTGTGAACACGACTTCCGACTTTCCCGCGTACGACACGAGGACCTCGGATGTTGGATGACTGATGGTCGCCCAGGGCAGTTCGGATTTATCCACCGCCTCCCCTAGACCGCGTGGGATGGATGAGTGCGCCGAGGGAAGACCCTGCAGCAGGTAATACATTCGCCTCTTGGTAATCCGTCCACCTCCGTTTCTCGAGAAGCCACGGGCGCGGTTGGCACTGGCCAAGGAGGACGCACTCTACCGGTGATTCCATCAGCTTCAGCCCCCTCCCCCCCCCCTCCCACGGCTAGATTGTTATGGCGAACAGCGAGATCTCTCCGTGGGTCATCCCACTGCCCGTGCTTCAGCCTTGGAAAGATCAAAAAAATAATCAAAAAATAATCAAAATAAAAATAAAAATAAGGCAGGACGGTTGAACATGCCTCCCCCGGCCCCGCCCCTTTCCTTCTCCCCGGGGCTCCGGCATCCCACTAAACAAATCCCGCCGACTTCTTGTAATCCCCTTCGCATCTCCGCGGACCTTGCCTGGCTGCTTGTTGGATCTAACTACCCCTCGTAAACTTTACGACCACTCTTATGTACTTGCCTGGTGCCACCTGTGTGGTGTCTCTCGACAACGACGAGATGAGCCCATGTAAGTAGGTATTTTATGAACCCAAGTCTGAACCCGGACGGGAACGCGAATGTAGACAGACGGTGCCGTGGTAGCTGCAAAGGATATACTCAGGAGACCGCGACCTGGGGGCCAGTGCTGCGGACAATCCTGTCCGTCGTCCTGCAGGCGGAGGAGGAAGATGCCTCTTCGGTCAACCACCCAGGTACCCGCACCGGCTTCCACATCAGTACTGTCCAGCCGAGCAGGCCTGCGCTATAATCGATCACATACACGTAGACCGTCGATCATAGATTCGGACCTGACAACAGGTGTGCGGAGTAGTTGCTTCGTGTGGCTTTCCCCGGCCCTCCATGTTGTTGGGGCGGGCGAGGAGGGGAAGTTCGAGGGGTGACCGACGCCGGCACGCTGTTGTTCTTGTTCAACGACACGTACTTATCCCATCGACGACCTAGACCAGAGGCGGATCCGAGATGGGGCCTCTTCAGCCTGTCCGGTTGATCACCAGAGCACGGCAGGGGCCCCAGAGATACCGAGCATGCCCCACCAAGGGCTACTCCGGCTCGCGAAACTCCACCCGGTCTTTGCGGCTGAGGCCGCCGGCGTTGGCTTCTCAAGGCCGGTGCCGGACGGCGTCCTCGACGAGATCAGGGCCGCCATCACCAAGGTACAAACAAAACCCCCAATACACCCGCCACCCGGGATCCCAAGCTGACCCCGGGGGCCCAAGTACGGCGCCCTCGTCTTCCGCAGCACCCCGGCCTGGACGACGTGGGCCCCGTACGCCACGCCCGGCAGGCCGTAGTACCGGCTTGTCCTCCGCACGTATACCTCTTCGACGTCTTTCTCGATCCTCGGGGCGGGCCGGGGCGCGTCGCCCCCCGCCCACGCCGCACCGGCATGCCATGGTCCGGGGCAACCGCCCTGTTCCACGCCGACCCGAAGCTTCCAGCCGCGGCGCCGCCCGGCTGCCCCGGTCCCCCGACACCAGGGCGGCCTTTGACGGCCTGCCGGCGGGCCTGAAGGGAGGGGGAGGCTCGTCAAGGATATCCACAGGATCCCTCAGGCCAGTCCAAAGGCATCACAACAGAGATACAGCGTACCTAGGTACTGGTTGGGTGCACCTTGACTCCTCGATGCCAAGGCGCACCTACCATGAGAAAGGCGCACCTATGGAGAGGACGTCTGAAATCTCGATCCCATAGTTATTATACAAGTGCATCAGAATGGTTGAGGAGGCAGACTTTCGCCGTGTTTCGTGCTACACAGCATGCGACGTAGCGTCCAGCACAAGAGTGCGCCTTTTGGGGGGCCAGCCTTGCCCCCCCCCCCCCCACCCTTTCAGCACGTATGATATATCTAGATGCCTCTCGATCTTGCTATACTCACAACCACGTCTGATCCCTTTGGTCCCTTGCCAAATCTCCTCGTCGCTCGTGTCCTGTGTCCCCGCGGAACCCCTCACCCTACAACCCCTCAATCGCAATTATGAAGGTCGTCATCGGCGGCTCGACCGGCTTCGTCGGCGCAGAACTCGTCCGTCAGGCCCTGCTGCACCCGCGCGTCACGTCCGTTGTGGCCCTCGCCCGGCGTGAGACGCCCGCCCCGCCGGGCTCGGAGGCCGGCGCCGCGAAGCTGACATCAGTGGCCTGCGACGACTTCGAGACGTACCCCGCGGCCGTGAAGAAGGAGCTGGAGGGCTCCGGGGCCTGCATCTGGTAGCTCGAGACCCTCTCCCCCCCCCCCCCCCTCAACCTCAATGCCCTGCACTCGGCCCTCCGGGCCTCCCGGGCGGGATGCCACGGCTGTCACTCTTGTGGCTGTCCACGTGCAATCCTCCCGCGCCAGGGGCTGATGTCGGTCCAGGACCATCGCGATCACGCCGTCGAAGATGAACGAGGTGCCCTGGGAGGACATGTGTAAGATCAACCGCGACCACGCCGTCACCGCCGCCAAGGCTCTCGCGGCCGGTGCCTCCCACTCGGACCGGCCGCTCCGCTTCCTCTACATGAGCGGCGTACAGGCAAAGCGCGACCGGGCAGAGGCCGAGAAGGTCGAGATCCTGGCCAAGAACCCCCTGATGCTAGAGTACAGCCTAGTACGGGTACGCTCACACCCGCCGGACCCCCCCCCCCCTCCTTCTCTGTCTTCGTGACAGGCCCGTCTGCGGGATGTGGTTCCGCTTGCTGATCATGGAGAAACCATACGGCGTTTAGGGAGACGCAGAGGCGCAGATCCTCGAGTTTGCAAATCAGTCTGGCGGGAAAGTGGAGGCGTGCGTGACCAGGCCGGGACTTATTCACGGTGAAGGCAGGGAAAGGCGGACGATACCCGGCATCCCGAGTATCGAGGTGGAGGAGGTCGCGGCGGCCCAGCTGGACCAGGTCATCAATGGCCTTGAGAAAGAACTGTTGCTGAATGAGGACCTGGTCCGGCTTGGACGGGACATCTTATCCAAGCAGTAGCAAGTATAGACCCTGGGTCCTGTTCTGCCTATAATGCGTGTGTCGCGGCCCGGGCTACTGTTTTCCCTGCACCTGTGAACGCGCGGAATCCCGCTGTGGGTGTGGTTGGTGGTTGGCGAGACACGGTTCAAATAAACACCCACCTTCCTGCCTCCCCTCGCCTTTACATGTGCGTGCGTGTGATGACCAGTCGCGCCGCCGCCGTTGGCGACTGGTCAGTCGTCAAGATTACACATTTACCCCCGCCTGGTAACTGCCCGCGTGGTCTTCGGCCAGGAGCCGGGCAATGGCAATGGGATTTCTCCTCTCCCTGCCTGCTTGCCGGTAGTGCCTAGTTTACAGCTTCCTTATTCATTAGCAACGCATCTCGCGCGACACCCTTGCTGGAAATACTTCTGCGGGTGAACCATAACGTCGCCCGAGAAAGTCCGTTCGGTCGAAGACGGGGGAGGATGTACGGCTCGTTGCCAGGGACGCTCCTTGGTGATTTTGAGATATGGAAATGGCTATTGGGCCTCTGCACGCTCCTGCTCAGCTACGGCTGTAGGTGCGGATAGGTAATAAACATTTCGCATTTCTGTCTCTTCTGGGCTCTTCTCTCCTTCTCTTTCTCTTCATCCACACCCACATCCACAACCAAAGTGAGTAAACATCTCTTTTTCTTTTTTTTTTCTTTTTTTTTTCGGTCGCTCGTGCACCTGGGCATGTCGAATACATCAGCTGGTTCTGGCCCACCACCTCACCAGCTCGGCGCCTGGAGGTAGGTCTTTGTACATGAATACGTAGGTTCCGAGCTCGTACGTCTCGCCGCCGCGGTAAAGATCACTTGCCTAACAACTAGGCTGTGTCATTTGTTCTACCTAAGCGGGCTGAGTCCTGGTGTCCTGGAGCATCTTGGTCCGACTGCTGAAGAAAATAGCCCTTGAGATCTTCGTGTTACGGTGTATGCATAGGAGGCACTAAAGCAGGGCTTACAGATGTCCCAAGAGCTTTACCAGGTCATCTTCCAGCGCATGCCCCACGGTAGTGCACGTGTGCCCAAGTACACAAGATTGATTATTTCAGCTGAAAGTTCAAGATCTGGTTGGGAAACATTACTGCGGCACTGTCTTTCCGAGGAGAGGGCTTGAAGGCTCGTTCGGTCGGTTTTTATGTTATCCATCTTTTCAACCCCATTTTCCTTGTGTCGCCCCCACCCCCCCTCCCACCCCCCTCGGGCCTACCGGCCTCAATGACGTTCCCAAAACAAGATCGAGGGATGTTGGCCAGGCAGGCGGCCTCCATTAGCCCGTGTCTATCCGGGGTTGAGTTGCAACCAACAAGTTATAATAGATCATTGATTAGAGTATACACTGTGATTACGAGTTCGGTTTCAGGCATACAAATCAATTAATGGCTTGGTGTATATGTTAGTGTTATAGCCTTGTCATTCGGTGGTCGTTGTCAGTGGGTCTCCACGGTATTAGATTAAGGCTGGCGGTAAGTTGTTGTGGGCAGTACCCCACAGGTCCCCACAGATGTTGGTCTCCTCGTAACAGGCCGGTGCTCATACAATGTATCATACAATGTATCGATGATGGCCTTTTAGGGGAGTGGGGCCTGATCGTATTTCGATGAACGTATTGAGACTAGAGGACGAAGGGCGATGCTCAAGGACGTCTCAGGGAGAAATTCCAAGGCAGTCTACATGTCTATAGGACGGAAGGGGTAGAATACATGTGGATGGTCATTAATTTGGTCTCCATATCTTTTCATCCTTCAGACCATCCCTTTCAGATCTGTCCCCAAAGCTTTGGGCCATAGGATATGGCTGCTTGATTACTATTGAACAAGGTCGGAAGTACTTGACAATCATATTTGTTTTTTCCATTGTGTGGGGTGAAGAATAACAATGTTGACTGCAGGGTTGCGACTGTACGGCATTGGGAGGATGTTGATGGGGGCTGTTGGGCAAGATCAGAACGGTCTGGGACAAGCCTATGAGCGAAGATCTTGATTGAATCGTCGTCTTCATTGTTAGTTGCCCGATGGATTTTCAGGGTTCTCATGCTCTCATATGGCCCAAGTAGTTCATCTTAGCAACCCCTTAACACTGGTAGAACTGGTCGTCTTCCCCTCCATCGTCACCGTATACCATGCGCCCACTAGCTTATGCCGCCGCCATCCCCACGGTCCAGCGCCTATACAATCGACGTACGTACCAGGCTAGGTACCGAACCAGCCACCAGCTATAAGCCAGCCAGTAATACAACTGAGCTCGCATAGCCCCAAGGACCCAAATCAGCACGTCAACCTACGTGGGCATGCTCACTCAACCCGCGGAGGTAGTAATGCCGTAGTAGACAGTCGATGGCAAAACTCAAGGCCACGAACAGAGTTAATGACGCAACAACCAGAAACGTACTGTCGCAGGACAACAGCCTTGTAGACGAAACAACTAGAGACATACTGTTTTAGGACACCAGCCTTGTAGTATTTCTAGAACACGGCGCCTCGTAGCCTCTGCTTATAAAAAAAAAGAATGATATCTGCTGCATCTACCAAAGAGATGAGGCAGAGGTGGATCTGGTCGGCAGTACAGTACTTGCACTTCGGAACCTTGGGGGACCAAAATATCGTGAAGTGGTGGTTCTTTCCAAGGTGTCGAACCGCTGATGAGTTGTTTGAAGAAGCCGAGTTTGTAATCGATTAATCGGTAGCCTTAGGGTTTCGGGATTGGGCAATTCTTGTTCTCTTGGTTCTGAAGCAGGCCTTGGAATAAGCTAAACGTAATAAAACTCGTTTATTGGATGCGGAACCTTACGAGTTAAGCGCCAGCGGTTGATATAGTTTGGGACAATTGTATGTTGCAGAGCCTGAAACGCCATTGGATTGGCTTGGGGAAAAAGCTGCCTCGTGTCAGCGTGTTACGTGTTAGGGTGTAAGGGCGTAAGATGCTGAGGCTAGACATAAGGCTAGACATAAGGCTAGACATAAGGCTAGACATAAGGCTAGGCATAAGGCTAGGCACAAGGCTAGGTGTGGGGCTAAGTGCGGGGGTCACTGTCGTTGCACTGGGCCATAAAGCAAAGCAGCATTCTCGTACCACCGTGGGCTTGCTAGAGATTTGGGTCTTTAACCTTGAACTTGGTCGAGTCATGGCCCCCTTGAAGAGCTTAAAGAGATATCATTACTTTGCTTGTGCACCTTATCACCTAACAAGTTGAAAGCCCAACCACTATGAAAGGAGGCAGATCGACGAAACCCATTTCTTTTTCTTCTTCTTTTGTTCTTCTTCTTCCCTCTCCTGAAAGCAGAAGTTAACTAGGCCTAGATTGAGAGCAGCATTCAAGCAATACAGACATACCAACATCGATCAGATTGTAAGCAGCATGCAAGACGAGGCCGAGCAGTGCCGACGTGCTGTTGTACAGACCCAAAATTCAGAGTACAGATGAGGTCAAGACGATAAGTGAGCATGCAGCACGCAACACGAGTTTCGACCAATGCCGACGTTCTTCTTATGGAAGTCTGAACAATACCGACATATTGATATTGCAGGCAGGTAAAAAAGCGAGTGAGCATGCAAGTCGCGTTCGACAAGTGTGTGAGCTGAGCTCCAGCGGATTCCGTTTTGGTAGTGAGGACTGCTTGTGGGTTAAGTGTAACTTAGCTATCCTTCCACGTTGTAGTGGCGGAGAGAAGCGTGGCAACAGCGTAGAAGCAGTACGGAGGCAATGTAGAAGTGCTGGGTTCTAGCAATCCACTACAGCAGCAAGAGCAGCTTGGGCGATGCACCGGCATATTGAGTGACTTGCGGCGATTGTTGCAATATTTGTTATTATTTTTTTCTTGCTGGGCTCCTTGGACGCAAAGCAAGTATTTGGCGGAGGGCTCGTGGCCCACAACGAACAATTTTAGAGCTTGAAGAGGACCTGAAAACGCCGAGGAGCAGCGATTGAGCAGCGTATACAACGAGATCCTCACAGTCAGTAAGATTCTACGTCTGGCTTTAAGAAAGTTTCAGGGGTGAAGTAGGCCACCGTCGAGGGAGGGATTAAGGCTCGGAAGGGACTTTTAGCTCACGATCGCGCCGTTCACGTCAGCAGATTTGCCATAAAGCTCTCAGCAAAGCGATCGCGAGCTTTGTGACTATTGCTTGCTAACTTCGACGTATTTAATGCAAGCAACATATCTGGGAAGCCTTGGTTCCAGAAGAAAATTCTTATAAAAGTTGCTTTATTCTCAGAGAGAGTTGCATCGCGACTTGGGCGTTCGAAGCGTCTCAGTTCTAGAACTGCTTTCGTGTTCTAGAGTGGCATGCAGGGGGCGCGAAGGCCTGTAGCCAGATAGAAAGGGCGATACCGTTGGGTGTTTAATAGTTCATGGGCCGGTCCAGCCCTGCTTGAAGGTGCCGACAAGTGATGGACCTTGCAGCGCCGGAAAGCACACCCACAACTACATCGCAGCTACTAGATTTGTAAGCAGTATCCGAATTCAGGCTCTGTCTATAGACCTTGACGAGAGATTCTGAGCCGGCCTGGGCTCGTCGAAGTGCTAGGCTTTAGCATCCGCGTACTGTGGCTCTGTTCGTCGACCTGACCGGCATCTGCCCAGGAACAGCTTTGAATCTCTAGCTTCGATGTGCTTTGGAGCTTGGCGAAAGCCTCGTTTGAGATGTGGAAGCGGTAGCCCTCTCACCTCTGTGGCTGCA
This sequence comes from Endothia cerciana, assembly GCA_026119935.1. NCBI lineage: Eukaryota > Fungi > Ascomycota > Sordariomycetes > Diaporthales > Cryphonectriaceae > Endothia > Endothia cerciana. Next base: position 9,828 of record JALRMH010000038.1, on the reverse strand, counting down.
GTTGTCGCTCGAATAGTCGAGATGGACCCGACTGCTGTGGGCATGCTTGCGCAGCTTCTGACCCAAACATTTGGAGCGGTACTACAGGGTACGGTATCATACTGAAAGTCAAAATAGATTTAGGCACAGGAGAGCTTCCTCCATCCCGAAAGAAATTAAGGAAAGGATCTGAACAATATTCCAATCACCTCTCTCTTATAAAGGACGGCCAGAAAGGAAACAGCACCTCCTGAGGCTGAGGAGATGAGAACAACGGTTTGGCACATCCCCATTCCCTGACCTCCAAATGAATCCGGTCCCGCCCGCCTCAAGTGTTTCGAATGTGCAGCCTTACCATCAAGGGCCCCTTCGAATACAACCCGAACACCAGCTGCGAGTTGGCCCAATCCTTCCGCTTGTCGACCAGCTCGATATCGAAGCTCCAGAGCAGGCGCGCGAGCACCAGCCGCATTTCTGAATACGCCAGATTCTTGCCGATGCAGTCCCGAGGCCCGGCTGCGAAAGGGCGGAAGGCGTCCTTGTTGTCGTCAGCGTAGCGACTGTCGTACAGCGGATGCGAAGGAGGCAGCCACCTCTCGGGGACATATCGGTCCGGGTCGGCAAAGTTTTTCGGTGAGTGGTGGGTGGCCCACTGGTAGTTGCTGATCTTTGCACCCTTGGGGATCCAGTACGCATTGCCGTCGTGGTTAATGTAGTCGCCCGGAGACACACGCGGCGGCGTCTCGCCGACGGGTGGGTAAATGCGCAGGCCCTCCTCAAGGCACGCATGGAGATAGGGGAGATGGGCCGTTGACCGCATGGTGATCTCCTCTTCGCAGGTAAAGGCGGCCCGGATCTCGCTTGTCACCCGCTGGTACGCCTCTGGGTTCCGGCCGAGGTGGAATGTCAGCCCCGACAAGGCTGTGGCCGTGGTCTCGCTGCCTGCTCCGATCAGGGTCCGGGCGTTCTCGAAGATCTCGTCCTTGGTCATGCCCTTGCCATCACTGTTGTGGCGAATGATGTATGTCATGATGTCCTTGCGAGAATCGTCCCGCATAGCCAGTCGCTTCCGCGTCTTCTCCTTGCCCAGCTCAATGAGCTCCTTCGTCTGCGCGAAGAGTCGCTTCAGGTCACCAAGACCAACCCGAAGCCCCACGATTGGCAACAGCAAAGGATAGTACATCAAGAATTCCAGAGATTTTGCCTGTCGCACGCTGGAGAAGATCATAGACATCCAGGGGTGGTATTCCCCGTGCTCGAGTGCCTGAAAAGGGTCCGCGAAGGCGAGCTCGCCGATGATGTCGAACGTTGTGAAGTTGTACCATTCCGTCATGTCTAAAATCTCACCTCCCGCGGTACGCTCCTTCAGCCGCTGCACGAGCAGGTCCACATAGTACTTGATGTAGCCTTCTTGCTCATACATGGCCGCCTCGGAGAACGCGTGAGAAAGCAGCCTGCGTTGGCGCCGGTGGTCCTCGCGGGACTGCGTTGAGAGAATGCCCACGTACTTCTCCTGGGCGGGGTAGGTCTCTGGGACCTTGGTGAACTCAGGTTTGTTTGCACGCCGGGCGAAGACCTCAGGCCAGACGATTGTGCCGTCGACGGCGATGCGATTCGGGCCGATGCGCACAATGGGGCCGTATTTCTCGTGGACCTTGAGCATGCTCTTCGTGAACGTCCCCTCGATCTTGTCGTCCCACATCACGGGGAGATCCGAGGCCGCCCATAGTTTGGGGCCGGGGAAGCGAGATAGTGGGTTGAAGTAGACGCGGTAGACTGCAAGGCCGATGCTGTATGCGAGGAACTATAGACTATGAATCAGACGGGTCGCTCTAGGGAACCCACCGTGGGCTAAGGGACTTACAGCACCAATAGTGAGGGCGAGCAATTGAGGGGCTTGTGGCCACGGAACTGCTTCCATGTTGATGGCGGCCATCGCGAAATGTCGTATCAGCTCAACCTGCTTTCTCTTCGTGCCTCAGTACTACTGTGCTTGATGAGTCGTCTAAAGCTATTTTGGGGTACTTCTTGGGCTAAGGGAGCTTTATATATGTGTACATTGCTGCCGTCACTACACAGTAGCTCTCGGCACGTTTGAGGATGCTCTTCGGAGCCTAGCCTTCGCAATTGGGTCTTGTTACGCCCCGATGCTTCGTGGTGCATAACGCTGCGTCGCCCCCTCCACCTAAAGACGACCACACCGGCTTGGCTATTGGCGACTGATGGGAACGGACGAGGGCGGATCGTATCCACACGGTCCGCTGCAACTGCCGGGTTTTTAACGGTCTCGGAGGTTCTTAACATCCCGTCGTGCCGCCAATGAATGATTTGCTTCACCGACCAATCTGCTCTCTGGGATTTAGAATGTCTGCCTTCGAGAGGCAACCCCGCTACATGGTTTATGATTCAATACGGGTCCCATCTGATAGAGTTATAGGTTGTACCATAGTACCATTGTGCGTTGTGCTGCGCTACATACCTGAAACTGAAGCCCTTCCTCGCCTTTCCTTGAAAACCTGACTGATTCCATTCCCAGGTCATTCGAGCCAGACTCTGGCTATCTCAAAGAGCGCATATCAAGGGTGCCAGAATGAGGCATATAGCTTCAATGTGTCTCCTCTGGGTCTCTGTTTGAAAGCTGCAGCCTATCCCCACAACCTCAACAGACCTAGGGGCGGGGGTTTGTTCTTCACGAGTCCTGGCTGGCTACTATCTAGGCAAGCACTGGCAAGGTACTGACCTTACGAGCGATCTGCTTCGTAATGACATGACATGGCGCACAATCAGAATGGGATAGTTTTTTTTTTTTTTTTTCTTTCTTTCTTTCCTTGAGCTCCTTCTGCTCAACGTTGATTGATGTACGCATCCCACCAACGCTATCTGAGAGCCGTGGGAAATCGGATCTTGATCTCGGACGGCACCACAACAGTAGACCGCCCGCGCAGAAGGCGACTCATTATGTAGTCACCATATGTATGTGATTGGGGAGAGCCGGATGTCTTCCCGAGACGAATGTCCAAGTATCAATGGATAAATAAATACATCGGCACCATCAGGTGTTTCTGACACGGCGGAGAATCATAAAAGCCACCCCCTCCCCCCCTCCCTCAAACAAATGCTCGTCGCTGCCAATGATTTTCTTGACACCACATCTCGCCACGGGCAAGAAAAAAAAAAAAAATCCATTGCACCGCACAGCTACATAGGCACGAGCCCTGACATCTCAGGAACTCCCCTCCGCCAGCCCCCGTAGCCCCGCAAAGTCCGTATCGACGCACGCGCCCTGGTGCAGGACCTGGTACTCCGGGACCTCGCCGTCGGCCACGGGGATCTGGAGGGCGACCGTCTCCGCCACGCCGGGGTACTGCGTCCGGTGGCCCTCGGCGCTCACGGCCGCCGTGTCCGCGGCGAAGATGACGCCGAACTCCCCGCCGGGCACGTAGGCGGCCGCGCTGCTGTCGGTGGGCAGGGTGATGTACGCCAGGCCCGAGATGAATATGACCCATCTGAAAGTTCGTGGCGAGTCCCGGCGTCAGCGTCTTTATCAGACCACCTGATGATGATCGCCCATCCGCTTATGCGGGACGGGGGACGGGGGACGGGGGTCGGATCCAGGCGGGAAACAAATGAGACGTGGGTGCTTTGCTTACTGCGCGCGGGGCGCGTTGTGAAGGCCGCCGTCGAAGCCTGCAGGGAGTACGGTGTAGGTGAGGTTCGACCTGTTTAGTATTAGTCAGTGCTGAGCTTCACAGGATACTACCACCCCACGTGTCGACAATGAGATCACAGGCAGGCGCAGGCGAAGCATGGCGCTGTGTGCGGAAGGGGAGCGCTTGCGGATCACCCAATGCGACGAGGATTTGACAATACGACATCCTGCAGGGCACCTCGGGTGGCAGAGCCAGCCGTCGAGATAACCTGGCCATTGCGCTGCATATGCAATCTGTCGGGCAGAGGGCCAAGGCAGAAAGAAAACGTGGGAAAGCCCGTACACATCACCCAGGTCCAGAGACGCACTACCCGCTGTGCCCGAGGTGGTCGAGACCGAGAAGGGCGTGGCCATCTGCCAGCACTCAAGGGTCGACGCATTGTTCGCGGCACCAATGGCCGTGACGTTCAGGCTGAGGGAGCGAGCTCCCAGCGCTGCACATGCAGCAAGGGCCAGGGCGCGTAGAGGGCTGTACATCTTCTCTGAAGAGCCTTGGCGGCGGTCTGTTATTGGACGCTGGGAGGGGGTGATATCAGGTTGCACACAACCTCGACTTGGGCCCAAAATACGACGGGCGATCTTCGACGAGGACGAGAAAGTTGCAGGTGTGAGCAGAGTCGCATAGCATAGGTTTTAGTCCCGCCTTGGCAAGGAGAGACCGAATGCTACGGGACAGGTCTCAGGCCTCCTGAGCTGGGTACATTGCGTGTTTGTAGGCGAGATTGGAGATCTTGCGTACGCCCGGGTTCGCAGGACGGCCCGCATTCCGGGGGGGAGGGGGGGTTCAGCCACAGCGCAGCCCGTCGGGCTTACTGTTGTGTTGCTTTCGAGGGCGTCTCCTTCTTTCAGCTCCTTGGTGCTATCGACCCAACTTATGCAGGCGCCTGCATATCTCCGGCACGGGATGTAGTCCGGAAGAGTGTAGGTGGCGAGATTGCGGATGGTCGCATGCACATGTGGTAGGCAAGGCGAGTCTAGCAAATGATAGCCTGCCATTTTTTTATTTTTTTTTCTCTCAATACCTCAAAGCACCCCGGCCTTCAATGCTTGTCGCCGCGGCCCATACTATCTACATAGTATGCACCATTTTTCCGGATCCCTGGCCTACGGGCATGGTACAATCCCCCATGCCTGGCCGAGTAGGTGGAGGAAATGGCTGAAGGATCGCGGGAGGATCGTTCCACTGCGTGGGCCGCAACCATACCTCGGTACTAATACCGGTACTTTGTATTGGGACAGACATCATACTGTTCTGGATTTCGTCGACCGTCTGGAGTAGGTATCATGGTTGTACCATAGTAGCTCGAAGATACTCGCCCTAGCTGTGCAGCTCAGCTCCCGGTAGCCCTTGCGATCCGCGAACCAGCCGGGCGAACGGGCAGATGGGGCGACCAGAACAGCCCTGCGATGGTTGGCAGACAAGTCCTGCACGTCAACGACGAAAATTGGGGGGAGCCGGGCGACCAGACTAGCATGCAGATGTAACTCGTGGCCAGGACCAGAGGCATTACGTGCTTTCGGTCTGACACGCATGGCCAACACAAATGATAACCACACAAACCCATGGCTTTAGGGCAGGGAGACTCGACGGCGGGGAGGGGGGGAACTCAGTCGGCGAAGAAATGTGATGCAGATTGTAAGACATACATATGCATGTCCTCGGGACTGCACTTTGTCATACTTCAAAGTGCCAGGAACAGCATCGCCCGGTCAATGGCAACAGGGCACAAAGTCGATATCCTTCCATTCAAGGCAGTCAGGGCAACTCTCCTCGTCCCATAAAGGACGCGCAGCTGAGCTTTGTGGCAATACGGCATGCTGCACTGCGGTGTTCTGCAACTCGATCAGCATACCTTGGAGGCTGCCGTGTCTCCCTCGGTTTCCCTCGAGCCGAACAATAGTACCACCCACCCACCTTGACGAGGCCGTTCGGAGTCGAGAACCAATGAGTACTGTAGGCACTGCAGCGGTGTCCTCGGTCGTGTTATACTTATGATGAGCATTTTTCAGCCTGAACTTCTATAGTTCGACAATGAGATTTTCCTCAAAACTCGCGTTTTGACCGTACCCTCGCAACCTCCAAAGACCGGTCAGGTCCTACAGCAGAGCGCTTATACGATGGCGCTACAGAGTGGTCTCATCAGCGCCTCGGCCAGAGCGGAGGCGCCGGTCCCTGCCCGTCTTATCCTAGGTTTGATGGTTGTCTTTTTGATTGTATGCTTGGCTGTGACAACGATGCGGATGTATACACGGCTTGAAATACACAGAAAACTCTGGTGGGATGACTGTATGTGACTGGGGCACCTAGCCATTCTCTGGGTCTGTTCCTGAGAGATTATTGCTGACGAGTCGAGCAACAGGGACTAGCATCGTCGCGTTTGTGGGAACCGTTGCAGAAATCACCACGGTGTTGATCTTGATGCGGCACGGCGGAGGGGTGAACTGTAATATCAATGCCATGCCCTCGTCCGGTCCCGCCCCTTGCTGATAACCTTTTCTGCAGACGATGACGTGCCGGAGGCAGATCTGAAGGTTTTCTCACTGGCCTGGGAAGCCCTCGAGATGGCCGCCCGCGTCGCGATCCTCTTCGCCCGCCTTTCCGTCCTGCTCCTCTACCTGCGTTCGTTCTACCCGCGAGGCGTCACCCGAACCGGCCCGTGGTGGGCGATCCACGCCGTTATCTGGCTGAACGTGCTGTATAGCGTGGCCCTCATCCTCGTCGTCTGCCTGCAATGCGCACCGTACGGCCTGCCCTTCGGCGACACCTGCATCAACGAGTGGCTGCTCCTGGTCCTATCGTCCACCATCAACATCATCAGCGACGTCGCCATCCTGTTGATCCCCCTGGCCCTGATCTTCAAGCTGCAGCTGAGCCCGCGCAAGCGCTGGGCCATGGGGGCGCTCTTCGCCTTTGGCTCGCTCGCGCCGCTCGCCAGCGTGGCCAGGCTGGCATACCAGATCCCGACGGCGGAGAGCGACGACAAGACGGTCGTGTACATCATCGTGGCAATCCTGGCTGTGGCGGAGCAGGTCGTCGCCGTCATTGTCGGCTGTGCGCCTGTTGTTGCGTCACTGGCCATCAAGGTAGCCCGGGGTAGGACCAAGGCATCGAGCGCTCCATCCTCTCGCTCGGGGCGTCGGTACGGTCCATTGTCCTTGAGGAGGAGGTTCGAGAAGGCACCGGACCCATTCCGCGTCACGAACTTCACGAGGCTCGAGGCGGGCAGTCAGGACCAGTTCGGCTCCAAAGCCACGGTGTCGCAGACGGTCTCGGATACGCAGGGTCACGAGAGCTGGGCCATGGAGGATTATGGAGGGGAGACTGGGGGCCGGCAAGGAAAGCCGGAGGTTGGACCCTGACGAGTGGACTGAGCACTGAGCGTTGGGCGTTCCCATCACCTGCATACCTAAGACACATTCGCCAATATAGCCTGAACTGATGAATGCGATAGTTGTCTGCTTTTTCTTTGAGCACATCCCGACCGTTGATGGATGGCATTGCAAGACTAAGAAATGCAGTCATGCAACCCACACACCAGCATGGCAGCCGTAAGGTTGCTGGAGTGAGGGCGGATTGGGGCGCTGGCCGTTGGGTCTAGGGTGGATGAGGGAAGGCCATCGCAGACTCTCACATCTTCTGAATGCAGCTGTATTGGATATTGCTGAGGTATAAGCGGGTGTTGTGGGTGAAGGTGTGTTGTGGGCATAAGCCGCTGGACAAAGGTCGAGGGTTAGGGTGACAGCGGGGCTTAGCAGGGATGCCCTGTCTGAGTTAGCAGGACCCTAGCCCGAAGACAGCCGGCTGGCAACTTTACCTCAACGACCATCAAACAACATCGCAACGGGGATGCGACATCGTCCAACGCCCAATTGCCCACCAGTCTCTCCGTACCAGCCTTACAGCCTTTCCCCCAAAAACATCATGACATCCAGAAAGGACCTGCGACGGCCGGACCTGGGTAAGATGCCCGCGCGTCCCCTTCACCCTGGAGCTCGAAAGCTGACCGCCACGCGCAGTGATCCCCTACCAGGAGCCAATGGCCAAGACCGACGGCCCCGACGTGGGCTCCACGATGTCACAGACCCTGCCGATGGCCGCGATCTTTATGCGAAATCGCTACGTAGGATGGTACGCGGACCCTTCCATCTCCCCCGAGACCGCCGCGCGGTGATGACCAAGTCGTGATCCTGGGCAACCCTGTTGCGCCAGCCCTCGGACGTGTGTTGCACACAAAAGGGAAAGGAGAATGAAAAGAAAAGAAAGAATGAAAAAAAAAAAATTACAGCACAGCAGGCTAATGTACTTGTCTGATGCAGGGCCGCCGTGGTATTCAGCATACAGAACTGGCTGGGCGAGAGCGAGTACAGCAGGACGAGTGCGAGCACACCGGGCTACTTTTCCGTGGGCATGGCGTTCATGTCTCTGGTCGTGACATACCTGCCAATGTTCCTCCCGCCTCCACCGGGCGGCCAGAGGTTGCCGACAGGAACGGAGGCCGCACCGCCGGTGCCTCCCTCATAGGTGACGACGGGATCGGCATGGAAGAGCTTCACAGAGATTTCTACCAGGGGTGGACGGCCCCCGGGGGAGGGGACACGGAGGCGTTCGCAGACGGTCTGTGGTCGTTGTAAGATACAGCAAACAGTAATGACCGGGTTTTGTTTGCAGCATTTGACCGTTCGTGTGCTCATCAAGAGAGGCTGGCAATTGTGTGCCGAAGGACCACCCTCTCTGCACGTCCGCGATGCTCGATAATTGACGACCTTGAGAACGGCTTTAGTGCTCACTGCAAGCCTTGTATCGTGAAATCATGCAGCCAGCATTACCCGCCCTTTTCTGGACTTGATATTGGCCGTCAGGCAGCACACTCCAAAATTTGGGCCATCTTTTCTCCGCCGGATTCGTCGCCTTATACCCGGTTCGTCTAGTAAGTGCTTGTCCCTGATGGGAGGGGATGTCGACGCCGCTGTACAGGTTCCGGTTTAAGCCGTACTCCCTCCCCCTCTATGATGAAGCCCAGATTTCCACCCAATTCAGGCCTGTCTCTGGGTTGCAACGGGTGACGCATCTCACAGGTCATTGCTCGCCTTTGCAGCTGTAATCAGAGTCTTGATCGCCATTGACAGCGAACATTGGGGATCGACCAGTAGGGCGTCAGCGGTACATTGCCGCCTCTGAACCTCAGTGCGACCCATTCGTGCGACTATGTATGGTCTCACGACAGCAGCAACGCCATTCTTCAAAAAGGCGGCCAGCGGGCTTGCTTGGGACCCACAGAACCCAAGTGGGGATTGGGATGGAGATGGGGGCCCATCCCTGCTGCAGCGGCCACGCACTGGCACTGCGACCCAAGGCATTGATGATCACCGGCCATGGGACGTGTCCTGTGTCCGCGCCTCCGCCTGCACGCCCGTCTCGAGCATCTCGACATATGCATACGCCCACTTGTGCATGAACTCTGTCTGTTGGGATGACAGACAGCCTTGCCCGACCTCATATCACCTCTGTCTCAGGCTGCTTGAGATGAGGGTCTGACCTCAGGTTGTGTAACTGACGGAACGAACGTAGCAGACCTTGGTCAAGACCTTGGTCAACAGATTGTGAGTTTTTCTGATCTGTTCTCACCACGAACCCGGGTCCCAATTTTCGTATCGTCAGTGCAGTGCACAGCGAGAGGCGTAGGGCCTAGGGTTTGGGATGGCACTATCGCGTCCCTGCTCTCGGGTCTTCATATCTTGGTAGAGAAGTCCATCCCTGGCCGCGACCGATCGTTCCATCCTGTCCTTACCCGGTTTCCGAGAGCCTAACCCAGGCCTGATCCCACCCCGGCAGCAGATCTGACAGACCCGGCGCTCATGTCTAGGTGATATACGAGGCTTGAGGTCAGGTCAATATCCACTCATGGTCCTCTTATTTCAGGCCTCTCAGCCACAGTGTCGACGGGACTGACCATTGTGTAGCCGGCCGACCTGAGAGCATCGTCAAGGAACGAGGACATAGGGGCACATAAGGCCCCCCAGACGCCAGCATCACAGGAACAGCAGCTGACAAAGGACGAGAGAGCGGGGGGGGGGGGGGGGGGGGGGGGGGGGGGGGGGGGGGGGGGGGGGGGGGGGGGGGGGGGGGGGGGGGGGGGGGG